>CM062805.1:729364328-729819028 GCA_031772625.1 Pinus tabuliformis | reverse complement strand
ACAAAACTGAAATCAAATCCCCTTGTTTCATAATAATTCTAAGCTTCCAGATGATGAGCTTAGGATTGGATAGCTGAGTAAGTGTTGTGTGTCCTGTGATTTTTCTCAATAGCATGCTGGCTTCGAGACGATATACCAGAGCCAATCCAGACCCCGATCCTCCTCACATTTATGAAAACCCCAATTTGATTCCAAGACTCCTTCGTCAAGAAAGCACCATAACTCCTGTGTTCAAATCCCATTCATGTCCTAACATTTTTGAGTATCTTGAAGAGCTTGAGTTTGACGAACGGTTTGAAATATCATTATTTGAGTCTAAATATGAAAGGGTTGTTGATTATACTGTCTCCAATCCTCAATTTCTTGTAGATCTATAAATAGAAAGAGCTAATCGATTAATTGATAATTATATTGCGGCACAACCTCAAACTCCAATTGCCAGCCCCTTACAAACTGTGCACACTCCTCCAACACCTCCGAGGCCAAATCCACCGAGAGTGATGGCTACCCGTTTCACACCCCTTTTTCTGCCCCAAGTTCTATATGATATGCCTGCGGATTATCAAAGTAAAATCCCGTTTTTTGATGGCACTCCTAACAGCATTACTACTCAGCAGCATGTAGAAAAAATGGCAGACTTCTCTGAACTTCATGAGATAGATGCAGAGAATGTGGCAATGAGACTCTTTTTACAGACATTTGCAGGTGAAGTGAGGAAATGGTTCAGAGGTTTGCCGACAGCACGTATCACTACCTTGGCTAAACTACAAAGACAATTTTTAAACCGATGGGAAGTGAAAAAGAATCCCCTTCAAATTCTGGCTAAATATGAGCAAATCAAACGAAACGCTGGTGAGTCGGTCCAAGATTATTGTATTAGATTCAATGCAGTTTACAATGAAATTCCAGATCATCTAAAGACACCCGTGGGACTAGCTATGATGAAATTTCCGGATGGTTGTGATGCTGACATGTCCTACCAATTAAGATAGAGAGAACCGGCCACAATGGAAGACATGCAGAAAATTGCTATCAGCGTTGAAGCAAATCTGTTGTCCAAGAGAGCTAGAGCGAAATCAAAAAAGAAAGTCACTGTTAAGGAAGAGTCTTCTTCAATGGATCAATTACTCAAAAAGGTAGAGCAGATGCTTGAAAGGGTGAAGCTCGACAAGCCTGAGCCACAATTTAGGAATCCTAACTTCCGTGGCCAGCAGCAACCACAATATAGAATAAGATAGAGAGATCAGCAAACCCAAAAGCAGGCAGCACAACAGCCAGTACAGACACCTTTGCAGTAGAATTTTGTGCATGGACCGGAGTCAGATGAAGACGGGAATGTAATAGGTGAAGAAAACCACCTCTTTACTCCAGATGAGCTGCCTACTTACCTTACCGAAGAAGAAGAGTGTGCGGTGAGTTCAGTTGCACACAAAGACACGGATTTCATTCTAGCTAGTGACATTGTTTTACAAGAAGAATCAAAGGAGTATCAAAGGGGGTATATGAATGCTCTGTCCGCAAAGCAGCAACGATATTCACTTAGAAACAGAGATGTTCCAGCCAAACCAATTCAGAAAAAGAAGGAGGTTGAAACAGCAAATAATGATTCACTAGCTACACAAAGAAAAGGAAAAGAGGCGGTTGGTCCGGAGAGCAGTAAATCAAAATCAGCAGAACAATCACATCAACAAGCCGCATCAAAAGAAAAGGAAAGGAAAGAAATCCCAGTCAAGGAGGTAGAAACAAGTTCCGCTTTTAACTTAGAGAATGAGATTTCTAAGTTAAAGGTATCCATCCCCTTGACTAAAATAATGAAGAACAACAGTTATAGAGGACAAATATCTAAGATGTTGAATTTGGACCCAATGTCTGACATGGTGAATGTTGAAGACGATCAGCGTGAAATGATTTTTGGGCCAGCATCGAATGGTGAGTCTCCTGATAGTGATGTGCCACCCTTTTACATCAGTTTAAGATTGCATGATTTTGTGTTACATAATGCCATGTTCGATTCCGGAGCCTCTCACAATCTCATGCCCAAGGCTATCATGGATAAGCTCGGTCTGGACATCACCCGGCAATACCACGATCTCTATTCATTTGATTCTAGCAGAGTGAGATGTATAGGACTCATCAAAGACTTGGTTGTGAGTTTAGATCAGCTTCCCATGAAAAATGTTTTGATGGATGTTGTGGTAGCAGATATTCCTCCAAGGTTTGGCATTCTTCTTTCCAGGTCTTGGGTAGCGAAATTGAAAGGGACACTACTGCTAGATTTCTCCTATGCAACTATTCCGGTGTTTGGAAAAATGAGGAAATTGTATCGGGAACAAAAAATGAAATATATGATCACCAGTAAGGAGAAACCAATAAATCATCCAATTAACTATGTACATACAGATTTAGAGTCTTTTGTTTTGTATTCAGATAGTTTAACTGATATAGATAGTCAGGTAGTAGAAGTAGATGATATTCTAGAAATAACAGAAAATTTCAGAGAAATTTTAAAGAAAGAAGGACAAGAATAGTAGAACATTGTTGGGAAATCAGCTGAAAGTAATGGACAACAAGCAGACAAGGCACAACAAACATATTTCCAGCACTTACAAGAGGAGGAAGAAGGTTTGTGGACCATGGATTTTGATGGAGCAGTGGGAAATGATGGCGCTGGAATTGGAATTTGGGTACACAGTCCTTTCTCTGCCCCAAACAAAGTGCCTAGTAGCATGAGGGTTTGCTCTTACAAGTTGGCTTTTGAGTGTTCAAACAATGAAGCTGAGTATGAAGCTCTGATTGCTGGCCTGAATATTCTTAAAAAGCTGAATGCTAAGAGGATTTCGGTATATGGCGACTCCGAATTGGTAATAAAGTAGGTCAGAGGCGAGTATCAAGCAAAGCATCCTAGGATGCAGGCCTACTGTAATGTAGTTCTAAACATCCTAAAATTATTTTCAGAATACACCCCGACATGTGTTCCTCGTATACAAAATAGTATTGCTAACGTTCTTGCCAAGGCAGCAAGTATTTTGAAGATCCCAATGAACTCAAGCAATAAATTTGAAATCCATGTCAAACATCGTCCAACCATTCCAGACAATTAGAGATATTGGCAAGTGTTTCAAGATTATGAGGAAATTAATGATTTTCTGCAAAACAAAGGCAATTTCAAAGAAACCTCAATCGATGTAGAAAATGACGATGGAAAAGGGAATGGTACAAATGAAGTGTAGATCAATAAAATGGACGTGTTGCAGCTGAAGAATAACATTATTCCTAAAGGCTTGATACCTCTAGAAGAACTTTTTGATCAAGGTGATGTAGCCCGCAAGCCAACATTGCAGCCAACAGAGAAGGGTGTAGAAGAGGTCAACATAGGAACAGCTGCCGATCCTAAGTTGGTAAAATTGTCCAAAGCATTGCCGCCAAAGATCAAGGACAAATATATTAGTTTGATGGCTTCATTTGCAGATGTGTTTTCTTGGGATTATTCTGACTTAAAGACCTATGATACCAATATAATTCAGCACACTATACCCATCAAGCCCAATCAAAAACCATTCAGACAGAAGCTGAGAAGGATAAATCCAAAGTTGCTGCCATCTATTGAAAAGGAGGTAAACAGGTTGTACAAGTCAGGTATCATTGTGCCCATCAGATTTTCAGATTGGATCTCTAACTTGGTGCCCGTACGAAAGAAGATAGGTGAGATCCGCTTGTGCATTGATTTCAGAAATCTCAATAAAGTTTCATTGAAGGACAACTATTAACTGCCCAAGATGGACCATATACTTTAGCGAGTAGTGGGGGCATCTTGTATGTCACTACTTGATGGTTATTTCGGATATAACCAAATTTCTATCCATGAGGATGACCGAGACAAAACAGCATTCACCACTCCATGGGGAACCTTTCATTACGCCAAAATGCCTTTCGATTTAAAGAATGCAAGTGCCACATTTCAACGTGCAATGGACTTGGCTTTTGAAAATGAGAAGGATGTGTTTTTGGTGGTGTATCTGGATGATTTGACGGTGTTTTCCAAATCTGATGAAGAGCACATGCATCATCTAAAAACTGTCTTTCAAAAGGGTAGAAAATATGGTTTATCACTGAATCCGAAGAAGAGCTTGTTCGCCATGGAGGAAGGCAAATTACTTGAGCACGTTATCTCAAAGGATGGCATTCGTATTGACCCAGCACGTGTGCAAGAAATTCAGCAAATCGATCTGCCCCGAAATAAAAAAGAGATACAATCGTTCAATGGTAAGATGAATTTTCTGCGTCGCTTTGTGCCTAATCTTACTGAACACTTAAGAGAGATGACCAATATGCTTAAGAAGGACAGCCAAGTGAAATGGACAGAGGAGGCTGTAAAATCTTTCAATTTGGTCAAATTGGCCCTTTCTTCAGCTCCAGTTCTAGTCAGCCCGGACTACACTCAGGATTTCATATTGTTTTCATTTGCTTCAGAGCACACTATGGCAGTAGTATTATTGCAGAAAAGAGATGATCACAAAAGACCCATAGCATTCTTCAGCAGGGCTATAAGAGATGCAGCTTTAAAGTACAACATCATTGAGAAGCAAGCCCTAGCACTGGTGAAGGCATTGAAGGATTTCCAGGTATATATTCTACATTCTCATATTTTGGCCTATGTTCCTAACGCTGTTGTAAAGATGTTCTAGTGCAGACCGATCCGGAAGGAAGAAGAGGCAAATGGATTGCAGCCCTGCTGGAATATGATGTGGAAATAAAGCCCACAAAGCTGGTCAAAGGATAGGGGTTGGCAAAGTTAAAGGCCAAATCAAACTTGCATGCCTTGGACATAAATCTAATCGTTGCTATGTCCGATGAGAATGAGGAAATATCATCCATTCAGGTATCTGAAATGTTTTCTCTATCCCCATGGTATTCAGATATAATGTACATGCTTAAAAATTTGTCACCACTACCCGGCATGACTATAAACAAAGCGAGAACACTCAAATTGAAGGCTGCCAAGTTTTGCATTTTAAATTTTGCGTTGTATTGGAAAGATCCTGGTGGCATTTTGTTAAATTGTTTGGTGGAAGAGGAGGCAAAAAAAGTCATGGAGGATTTCCACGGAGGAGAGTGTGGTGGTCACCTTTTTTGGAAATCAAAAGCAAATAAAATTTTGAGAGTAGGGTACTATTGGCCTACATTGTTTGCTGTTGTATATAAGATGGTCAAGTGCTATCATAAATGTCAGATTTTCGAAGGAAAACAAAAATTACAGCCTTTGCCACTTAAGCCTATTGAGGTGAGCGCTCCTTTCTAGCAGTGGGGGTTGGATTTCATTGGTGAAATTCATCCCGCTTCTTCCGGTCAGCATAGATGGATCCTCACAACGACAAATTACTTCACAAAATTGATTGAAGCAGCACCCACCAAACAAGCTACATATGTGGTAATCATTTCATTTCTCGAAAATAACATCTTGTCTCGCTTTGGTTGTCCGAATAAGTTAATCACCGATAATGCACCAACTTTCAAATCAAAGAGGATGGTAGAATTTTGTCATAAATATCACATCATTTTGGGTCATTCAACTGCCTATCATCCGCAAGGCAATGGACTGGCGGAATCTTCGAATAAGTCATTGGTTAACATCATCAAGAAGTTGTTGGAAATAAATAAAAAGAGCTAGAATAAGAGGTTGGTCCATGCACTTTGGGCAGATCGGATCAGTCAGAAAAAATCCATTGGTATGTCACTGTTTGAGCTTGTTTATGGAGTTGACACAATATTTCCCACCTCTCTTGCTGCCCCGGTAGTCAGACTTCTTCAGGAGGCTGGCAGTGAAGAAGATCCCATGTAGAGAAGGTTGAATCAAATGGTCCACTTGCAGCAAACAAGAGAAGAAGTTTTCAAGAACACATCCAAATTGCAGGAGAAAATAAAGAAAATTTATGACAGAAAAGCAAAGGCAGATAAATTTCAATTAGATGATGTGGTGCTGAAGTGGGATGAAAGGAATGAAGAGAAAGGTAAGCACGGAAAGTTCGAGAATCTTTGGAAAGGCCCTTTCAAGATTGCAGCATGTAGGGGCCAGAATGCCTTTCTTCTGAAGGAAATGAAAGGGGAAGATTGTCCAAGAGGGCCGATCAATGGTCGACTGCTCAAGCGGTACCACTGCTGAGTTATTAACGTTTCTTCCACTATCATTGTAAATACCAATTTTATTTTAGTTTGGTTTCAGTCTGTCAAGTTAGTTTTTGAGTCATTTCAATGTCAAGATTGAGTCAATTTCTTGGTCATTTCAGTTTCATAAATAAGTCAGAGTCCTGTGTTGTAGTCGAAATGATGACTCGATAGCCTAATGGACCAAAGGCACTGTCTAGCTCCTCCAGAGATCTGCTGTTCTTGGCACCTCCAAGGAGCTACCGTCCCCCATTGGAGCCAATGTTAGAGTCGGTCTGGTCAGTCCTCCATCATAGATCAAAACTCTTTATGCATTTCATTTTTAGGTGTCCCGCTCCATTCACTCAGCTGCATTCTGCTAGGGGCATGCCATGATCTGATGGAGAAGGTCATGCTAGTCATCTCCCCTCATGTCTGGTTCCTGCTGGCTTATGTCTTTGTGTCAAATAATCAAAAAGTCCATAACAGTCAAGGTCTAGTCCTTTAGCAGACAAAATTCATTTTTGGTCATTAGGTCTAGGGATTGATAAATTTGGTATTTAAATATGTCCAGTAAAGCCAAGCAGGCCAGAGTGATGCTCTTGCAAAGTAATGATCCGCAGAGTTTCATCATCATATTGATAAACTTCGACTGTTCTTCAAAACTCTGTTTTGAAGAAAAGTCAAACAGTGCCATTTGTGACAAAATTTTCAAAAGGGTCGATAGTTGATTTCTTCAGGTGCATTCATGGTTTCCATGGCCAAATTCTCTGTCACACAATCCCTGCAAAAAGTGTCGAAAATTTCATCGTTTGAGCCAAAATTCAGAGAAAAAGTGAAAATCAGGGTTGTTTTAAAGTTAGTGAAAAAAGTGCCAAACATGACATTAGAAAAGTGGGTTTTTTGAAAAAGTAAATTTAATCATGACCTCCAAGTCTTATACACAAGTTTCCATTACAAATCAAACTCATTGTGCAATCAAGGCATAAGAAAAATGTTGCAAGGTTGTGAAGCGAGCAATTGCATTGTTTGGAGCAGTTTGGAGGTGATTACAGGGGCACGACGCACACAGGTAGGGGCGCGGTACACACACAGGGCGCGGCGCACACAGAACCTGCCCATAGTTCAAACTTATAACCAGCACGACGCACACCTAGAGTGCGGCACACTGGGCTTTGCGCATGGCGCACAGAGACAAAGCGCCCAGAAATTGCCAAACTCACCCAATTTTTTTGTGAAGACACTCTAATTGCGAGGTAGGCTACCTAAACTCACTTATGCATCAAATTTGGTAAAGGTATGATGGTTTTATGCCCATGATTGAATGCAAAATTTTCTTAAAGCAACCACAAAAGGACACCAAGAAATCATCTTGCTAGGGTTGTGTAACAGTGTTATTGCTGCCAAGGTATTTTCCCTACCCTACCCCTGTTCCTTATTTCCCTATCGCATTCTTCCTACTATCACTACCCTAAAACTACCAAACTCATATTCCCTTACCCCTCCTCCCATTACTCAATACAAACCCTAAAACCCTACCTTGCCCAAAACCCAAACCCTACCCTATCAAAAATACCCAAACCCCCTACATGCCCCTAAACAAAATTCTCCCTATAACCCCTGTTCCCATTATATTATTCCACTCCTAATATTCCCTTGTTTCATTGTCCCATTGGTGGCAGATTATCAAAACAACCTAGCTTTCACCATCACCAAAGGGGTAGCCTAAATTCAGTTTATAAAACAACAGTCATGGCATCCAAGGTTCCATCAGAGTATGAGGAGGAAACCCATAGTGATACAGCTTCAGGAGAACAGGCGCCCTGGAGACATCACCGGAGTGGCAAACATGTTAGAGATGAGCCAAACACCCTCACTGAGTTGTAGGCATGCCCTCTTGCTATGTCATGTTTCCAGCACCTAGCATGTTTTGAATTTTGTCAAAGGGTGGCAAATGTCAAAGTTCATCATGAGTTGGCCCGTCTTTTTGCGCTTCACCTACATGGAGGTTAGTCTATCTTGGCTGGGGTCACTTTCACATTGACACCCGAAACCATATCAGTGGCAACAGGCATACCAAATGTTGGAGAATAGTGGCATAAGAAGAAGAAGGTGGAGAGGCACCATTATGAGCCTTACATTAAGGCCAGTTGTTTGAGTCAGCTCATGAGAGTTTTCCCATTCAGATTTTTGAGAGATGAGTATGCTCCGCTCATGAAATTGATCATGAAGTATTTCGGTTGTGAGGGGAGGTTTTCTCGCCTTTATGCCTATCACATTAGGTTGCTCATGCACTTTACCAGGGTGCGAATGATGAACCTCCCATTTTTCATTTGCGGTAACATAGAGAGGATGAAAAATTTCATGCAGCATAAGACCCCGCGGCAGCAGCTCAACAGTGTTTATCACTTTGCTCTTATCCGGATTTTGGTGGATCATCAGTTGGGATTGCAGGGTATTGCTTGGGAGGACTTCATCTCCTGTGACTTCTTCAACACTCCACAGGTAGTATCAGAGGCAGAGCATGATATGGGTGGCCCTTCACATCAGTATGAGCACCATGAGACTGCTACTATGCCAGTATTCATCACCTATCAGAAAGGCAGTAGTCCCTTATTTGCAGCAGCAAAGCGAGTGTTATCTCCACCCGGGGTGGAAGGGGCTTCGCTTCTGACATTAGCATCACAGGAGAAGGGTAGAGGTAAGGAGCCAGTGCATGATGAGGGGCCTTCAAGTGAGCCATCAGGTGAACGAGAGACAAAATTCGTTCTCCTTCATGATGATGAGACAGATACAGAACCTACAAACGCAGAGCTTGGAGAGATCATCCAGGAGCAGCAACAGTGATAGAGGCCTTATCCCTTGACTTGGAGAGGGCCAAGTGGAACATGAAGTACCTGGAGCAGAGAAACAAATCGCTTGAGGATCAGCAAATGATCATGGAGCTATAAAACATTCGTGAGCATCGCCAAGTTGCACAAAGGAGAGGAGTTGAGCTCACGCCATTGGAGCAAGAGATCAATGAGGATCGAGAGGCCAATCTTGAGAGAGTCAACATGCACCTGGAGAGGCTACTGGAGAAGGCCAACAGAGACAAAACCATACTGAGGAGGATGGTTTATCATTACAAGGCACGAAACATGAGTGCAAGGGCTCGGATAAGGAGCTTGAAGGCAAAATTGAGCAAAGCAACAAAAGAGGCAAAAGAGGAAAAAGAGCAAGATCGGCTTCAAATCTTGGCTAAAGCTTCCTTGGCACAGCATAGCACTTCATAGAGGACCTCCAGCCCAAATTTCAAGGAATTTGGGGAAATTTTGGTCACATGACAAATTTTTGGGCAAAACACAGGTTTTTTCTCCCAGTGGCGCGGCGCTAAAGATCGGGAGCTCCAAATGAGGAATGGTTTGCATTTTTTGATTCAGCATGGAAAATCATGACTACTGGTGCTTGGACAAGAAATTTTGGCAAGATATGAGTCTCCAAGAGGTCAAAAACACCCAAAAAATGGCCTCTCTGCCCCTTTTTTGATACACAGGAAGCAGTCTTGGGAGAATGGAGATTTGGAGGGGAAAATGAGCACCAAATTCAAAACTTCCAGTGGGGTTAGAAAGTAGACAGGACAGGCTTTCCCAAGCCCACTTGAGCACATTTTTGGACACCTTCAATTGCCCCAAAACAGGCCCCAAAGTAGCGCGGCACACAAAGGAAAAATTGCCAAATTTGCTTCCATTTTGCAAAATTTCGATTCGCGACTTCTCCAAGTGGGCCCGCTCATCTCCACTTCGGCTTTTTGGCACCAAAGGCAGCATCTAAAGCATTTTATCTCCACATGGGCTTCTATCCAAGTGGTGAAGGAAGGCAAACGGTCACCCAAGCCAAATGTCATGTTTGTAGCGCTGCACCTGTAGCTGATGATTGGCTCTTCATCTACATTTTGTAATGATTCGAGTAACTCCCCAACCCTTGGGCATTCTATCTCTTCATGGCACATTCTATATATTGTATGTAAGCTATTTGCAAAGGGTTGATTAGTTTGTAACTCCTGGGAGACTGTGGGAAAGAAACTTTGTTTCTTCACTGTGTATTTTTGACAGAGAATTAATGAAAGGCAGCGGTTCTGTTTCATGAGATTCTTGTGGTTGTGAGTGTAGCAAATGTGTCTCTTATGTTTTCATATGTATTTTGTTATGTTTCATAATTCAATTCATGTTCATTTCCAGTGAAATTTTCTGAGTGAGATTAGGTAGAATTCAATTTTATTGCTCTGCCTGTGGGAAAATTTCATGTTCAGTGTTCTTCTTCTGTTGAAAAGGATTCATGTTCCTATGCCCTTTTCACACTCCTCAGCAATCTCTCTGTTCCGCGTTATTCCAAACTAAATTGCTGCACTTTCCGCCTGCCTTGCCTCACGAAGTAATCTATGCCTTTGTATTAAATTCTTTGTTCTTTGCTAACCGTTGGTCCCATACCGTCCCAGAAGCTTAGTCATTCATAAAAAAATTGTTTCTTGTATCCATATTCACTTACTAGCCTAAGATCAATATTTCATTGTAAGTCATCTTAGACCGTTTTTTTCTTATCTATTCACTGAGCGTGACTCGGAGAGAGCCCTCTCCTATTCTAATAGGGCTAGCTACCAGACTGAGCGTGGTTTGTGGTTACCCTAAATTTTTCCTTCCTTCAGCCTAGGGCAGATTTAGGTGCTAACACAACCCATTCAACACAATCACCAAGGCGAAGACAAGAAGAAAGTCCAACTGGAGCTGAACATGTACTTTGACAAGTTGATGTGCATAATCACCAGCACACACTTAAATATCAGCGTGGACACTATGCATTAGTGTGTTTCTGTTTCAGCCACACCCAAGAATACCATGCACATGTTAGCAGATGAGTTGGATGAAATAGCTGAACCAATGCACCGGTTGCAACAGAGGCAAGAGTTTGCTTCAGCAAGATGTCACCATGAGGTGCATGCACACCATCACGGATGACCAAGCTTGGCATTAGCTCACCACATTCACCTTCACAAGCATGTCAAAGAGTTGGTCTCATCACAATGGACCGAGTGTCAGTGATGTTTTGTGTGGCTTTCTCAAGCCATGTTGCCTCACATGAGTACATGTACATTGTAATGTTGAGTCATGTCAAGTGTAAGTCAAGTGTCAATAGTTGGATGTAATAGTCATAGAGTAGGTGAAGAGTCATGAGGGTAGTTGAACTGTCACAAAGGGGAATGTCAAGGGTCACCCCACCCTTTGCTATAAATAGTCCCTCATAACTCATTGTATGGGCTTTTGGTCAGCCAAGCTTCTGTTAAGACTATCTTGAAGAAAGCTTGGACAATATTGTAACGCGCCTTGGCTTCTCCACTGCGCGGATCTAGTACATCTCTTTGGAGGAGCAGGCAGATGTGGTTGTGACATTTCATTGTTGGGGCTAGCAGGTTCACATGGCTGTATTGTATGATTGGAACTTACACTTCTTTATATAATAAGAGCCAACACATTTTCATGCATATGTTATTATTGTAGTTGGACTGCTCCAGTTTCTTTAATGATGTATGTTTTTAAACTTGCGTATTTGTGTATGAATTGTTTCGTATGTAATTATATGAATATTTTTGCAGATGTGTTGCTGGTTTAACCATCACTTTGGATTGTTGACTGATCTGCTTTCCAGCTCGTGATGCATCTTCGCTTGTGTGTTCCCTTCATAGCTAAGTATTGATACAGGTTGTCAAGGGTTGCACTCATCCCAACCCACTTGTGTTATAACCTCTCATTCACCTTCCTTGACTCACTACAGTAGTCACACCCTTGTTACTGACAGAGTTATCTTACTTGCCTCTGTGCCACATCACGGTCAAGGAATTACCTTATGACCCACTGCTGGGACTCCTACACCAAACTGTCTAAGGTCTAATTGGGACATCTTACCAGGCACCATCAACATTTCTAGCGCTAGAAGGAGGGCCAAATGACAAGCTGTGTCCTCTCATCTAGTTTTGAACCTCTGCATATCTTTCATGGAGTCTTGCACTCTTCTTCCCTTGCGGTGTTTTTTCAAATCATGAAGATGTTTCCATCATGGGGGAGTTTTTTGATCTCTTTTCCACTTTCAAATATGATGGTGAAGGTGAAGTGGCCTGGCCTAAGTACTTACATGACTTTCTTTCCATGCTTCATGAGGAAGATGAGTTTTCTGATGAACAAGCCAGTTTGTTTCTTGCATACAAACTTCGCGAATCTCCATTTCATTGGCTGCTTAGCCTACTGGCTGATAACGTGCACTCATTTGAGCATTTTTGTGATCTTATTGAAGACACGTTCTATCATTTTGATCCAGAACTTCTTGAATAGAAATTGTTTTAGGAATGAAGGGTTCCGTATGAATCAATTATTGATTTTTGGCAGTGCTTCCATGAATTGCAGTTTCAAGCTCTGAGGAGCCAGATGAATTTTTCTTATCTTTGGGACTGGTTCGAGTATTGTCTTAAGAAATCTGCTCATCCTAAGAGAAATTTTGAAATCAAGCCTCGCTCAACATTATTCACTGATGGAGCTACACAATCTTATGTGGATGCAGGCACTGTCTCCACTGACTGTCCGCCTCTCTCTCATTCAATAGCTCCACCACTGCCCAATGATGTTGAGGATCATGCTCACACACCTGTTCATATTTCACATTCTCCCAACATCACTTCCCTCAATTTTCGCGCAGATTTGGTTGTGAGTCCTTCGAGTTCTCATATGATTTATTTTCTACAACCTACATCTTCACACTTGGGTGTTCCTCCAGACGATGCTGTCTTATGTTCATCCATTCCGAACTCTTCACTTTTTGTGAACGAGGAACAACCCATTAATGGAGTTGGTGTTTCACAACCAACATGCATTGTCATTCATGAAGAGTATGAGTGGGAGCCTGAGCATCAACACTCAGCGAAGGATGACTCCCTTCCATCTGAGCCCCCTCCATTCTTTCCTGACCTCTTTGATGAACCTGCCATCCATGATTTTGCATGTGTGTCTTCATCCACGGATGCACCCATTGTTGATCACTCACAGGACTCACCAGATGTTGGTCCATCATTCGACAATGGAGAGGATAAGCTATTCGTTGAAAATCCATTTAATCTTTCATCTATCTTTTCTGGAAATGCAGAGGATGAGTTGTATTGCTTTTCATCTACGCCTCTATTTGATTCATCTGATCATGAGCATGTTAATGAATTCATTGATTTTTCTAATCGTGGCAGTCGTGATCCATTTGTTTCCTTTGTTTTATCACGATCATGACTCTATCGCAGTTGATCTTTCAAAGCCACCAACTTATGATGATATACCTGATGATGAAGTTAAAACACCCAAGACCGTCGAGACACTTCAGCCCGAGTTGATGGTTATGTCAGGTCCTCGCTCTCTTGGGGTTAGTCTCACTTCTGATCAGGAAACTGTTCAATCACCCAAGGCACCTCATCACTCATTTGTATGCATTGAAGATCCATCTCACACACAGATCACATCTCCTCCACTCAAACTACACAATCCCATGGCTCATTCATTGGAGGAATATTACATTGCAAGCACACATGAATGAAGCAAGTTATCTTCAATAAGGAATTTAGAATTCTGTGATCCATAACATTGTTTAGATAATCTTCGGCAAAATCACATAACCAATCTTTTGTCGACGTGTTTCGAACCAACCAGTGTGGTTCATCGTCAGGACAAGTTGAAGAACCAATCCGGCTTAGCTGATTAAATAGAGTGTGCAGAGATTCCAACGGCTATATTGCCAACGGCTAATTTTGACTTAATGATCTTAGTCAAACCACTAATTTAATTATTAACATTCCTATAAATAGCTAAAACAGTTAAATAAAGGAATTCATTTGTTAATTTAAATAAATGTATATGTATATCTAAAATTAAAATTCATTTGATAATTTTAGTATATGAATAATATAATACCCATATTTATTATGGTCATTAATAAATTATATCTTGTATAATGGTTCATATTTATCAAATAATCTATAATTATTATTATTCTAATGGTATTAAATCACTATTACTCTTAGAATTTAGTTACATTAGGTAATGTATTCCTTTATTTAACTGTTTTAGCTATTTATAGGAATGTTAATAATTAAATTAGGGGTTTGACTAAGATCATTAAGTCAAAATTAGCCGTTGGCAATATAGCCGTTGGAATCCCTGCACACTCTATTTAATCAGCTAAGCCGGATTGGTTCTTCAACTTGTCCTGACGATGAACCACACTGGTTGGTTCGAAACGCGTCGACAAAAGATTGGTTATGTGATTTTGCCGAAGATTATCTAAACAAGTTATCTTTGTTTCTTTCATTTTCTTGCATGTCTCAGTCAAGAGTGTGCTTATGCTTCCAAGTTGCATGCAGTGTCACACAGCACCATGATAAGTCCATGGACTTCCCGTCATGCACTTGTACTAACTTATGTCCTGTGGGCATTGTCAGAAACGAAGTGTGGTTGTCTTCATTGTTATATCTTTCTTGCTTGCTGGTTCCCACAACTAGGTTGCTCATGGACCAAGCCTTCGCCAACATGTGTCTACCAATGTTCCGGTGGCTTCATTGGAAATATCACTTCACGTGATTAGACCCGTGCATTGTTAGTGTAGGAGTAGGAGTAGTGTTTTCTTTCAGTCAGTCTACATTCATGCTTGTTTGCTTATTCACTTTGTTTGCTTGCTTGTTTGCTTGTTTGCTTGTTTGTCTGCTTTCTTGTTTTCTTACTTGCTTCGCTTTCACTTTTGCTTCTGATTTTGTCTTTCCTTTTATGTTTGTTATTTCACTTGTTTTCGTTCATTGGTTAGTTTTGTATGAAACCATGTATGACTCTTGAAACGAGCTGGGTGAAGTACAAGAGTGCTTGTACAACTATCACTACTTGGTTATCTTTCATCTTGCCTTTGTTTGAAGATCTCGTTACTCTTAGCCCATGATATGTCGATGGAAAATATGTATTGTTCGAAGTGAACCTTGGTGAAAACACAACGCTTGCACACTGTTATCACTCAGAAATTTCTTAAGGCCAAAGAAAGAAATCACTGAGGTAAATACAAACCTACTTTGGAAGCTAGGATCTATCCCTGCCAGCTTCAAAGAGGGCTCTCTTTCATATTTAACTTTGTTTGGAAAAGTTTAGGGCTAGCTATGTGGGACTGATTGGTTTTGATTGATTTTGGTTTGGTGGGGAGATTACTGCTTCATATGGATAGATGCAAATCTGTTTACCATTGGGCTATGGAGTCAAAAGTCAAGCAACAAGGCAGAATCAAGTTTCTAAAGAAATGTTTACAGGGAAAATAACTGAGCCATTTCAGATCTTTAGGATGAATGATGAAAAATCGGAATCAAGGAGAAATTAAGAATTCTTCAATCCGTCATGGAATAAATGGAAGGGAGATCAATCGAGATCACAGGGAAATTAAGAATCCTCTGAACCAGATTATGGATGAATCAATTGAAACTAGGGAGCAATTAAGAATTCCCTAATCTGGATATCAGAGGAAAACATAAAAATGGAAAACAGTTTAAGACAGAGTTCTTTTAAACATGTTTTAAAATATGCTTCTTGTTATACCATTGAGATTTAGAAAACATATGATAGTGAAAAAATCATAAAATAACTGAACATTGGAAAATACTTCACTGAAGTAGCTCAACACAGGAATGTTGTAATATGATGCTTTATTGCTCAATCAAATCTGCTAACTTGAAACTGGTACAATCACCCTCAGGTTCCAGAAAATTACAAATATCAAATTGTTTAGAAAATCACCCCCCAGAATACTTCAAAATGTGAAGTATTTATACAAAAAATTATAAACTGTTTACATAAATGTTGTCTCTAACAAACAGGATATTTTTAGACTATAGCTAAACTAAAAACTCTAATTTCTGCAAAATTATAGACTTGATTAAGTTCTATGTAAATGTTGTTGCTGTTGAAGTGGAAACATTTAGGATGTGGACCCAAATTTGTGGTTGTGCTGTCAAATAAACTAACAGATGCAGATGTACCTCTCTTTTTCTAATAAGAGACTCAAAACTTCTTGCTGATCCTCTGACTAAACTCTGAGATTTCCCTCACTACTGGCTGATCCTGTGACTACGCTTCTTCCTATCCACCATACCTTAGGATATAAAATATATAATGGAGAAACTTTAGGACAGGTGAAAATCGCAAGGAAATTTAGGGTGGGTGAACTTCAGTGGTAAATGGTTTATCACGCATTTTGAAAGTAGTAGATGGTTTTATTTGAAAGAATGCAATACAATCTGGTGGCTACCACATAGCAGGGAGTGGGTTGGGTAAAACCACCAATTTCACGTGAATTTGAAATGTTAAGGATCCGATATAAAACTGCACAATGGTCGTTGGATGTGGGAGAGTTTGATCGAAGGGCTATAAGGTGTTGAAGTTGTAGAGTGATTCGTTGGGGTAGGACCTAGGTATATTATAATAAAAAGCGGGTTTTAACAATGCTTGTGAGGGAGTTAATATAATATATGATGGGAGATTTAATAGTATGGTGTTAATAAAAATAGGAGAGGTTTATATAGTAGCAGGGAAGTTAAAACATGAAGTGGGGAGAATATTTATATGCAGGATTTAAAAGGTATATGAAGGGGAAGGTTTAAGGGGTTAGCGCGGGAAAGGGTAAATAGGAAACGGAAAGGGTTTAGCATAAGAGGAAAATATTTTAGCAAGGGAGAATAGTTAGGATAAGGGAAAAATTGGGAAGGAGTTTTTTTTTTTTTTTTTAAGGGAAAAGGATTTTGAATATTAGTGCCATAAACTGGCCATATTTGATGCTTTTCCATGCCTTCTAGAACCTACTTTCTGCCCACCCTTCTTTACATTTTTTATTTCTAATATGGGAAAACATTTTGTAGAAGGCAAAAAGGATGTACAATATTACCAGACTGATCCTCACCCATTCAAAATTATGAATCCTATCACTATAGGAATCTAATAGTGGCTCCACATGGGGATGGTATTTACTAGTGAAATGTCAATAACTTTCAGATTAGTAGCTTTCTCCATTGGGCTGTTTCCAAATCTGAAACTTGTTTCTACCATTGCAACTGCAAAAATCTCAAATTGAAATCAAATCCACTCTGCAAACTGAAATATAAAGCACACTAAACCGATTCTTGTGCTGCTAACCGAACCGAAAATGAAAATATGCTCAGAATTCTCAACTTATTTGCACACTTCTACCTACCCTATACTACTGAAAATATTTCCGAGTCAGGTAATACAATAGTGCCAATGAAGCTAATCAAGAAGTTGTAGAAAGAAATAGACTGCTTGACTGCTTGTCAGTAAACTCAAAAGTATAATTTGATCATGTGTCCACACAATCAAAGCTATCATATGTAATGGCAACTGCTGATATATTTGGTCCTTATAAAAAATACATGGCTGAGCTCTTGAACTAATACAAATTTCCATGTAATCAGCTATAGGATCAACAAAAGTATGATGTATGATATTTGCTTCTAGGCCTTCAATGCCTAATTGATCAGTTGCATCTTCAAAATTAAACCTTGCATCCACATCTTCAGTCTTGTACTCAAAAAAATAATCATCTTCAATTTTGCAAATCAATAGGTAGTACAATTTCCTCTTGCTTTGGAGAAGGAAGTTTTGCCAAGAATTTTTGAGGATCTTGGAAACTATAGGACTGAATTTGAAGATCCAAAAGTTCAATGTCCTTCTCAAATCTTTCAGCAACTAACTCAAGAAAACAAATTTTACTTTCAGAAGGATATTTACTCGATTTCAAAGGATGAAACATGACTGTTAAAAAATCTTCATCAATTTGAAATTCTTCTAACTCATTCCTAATTCCTTTTAAAATTTCACAAGATAGAAGATTTGCCACATACCCTGTCATCTTGTTTAGCGAGAAATCTTATCAATGTGTAGTGGAGTTGCCATGAATGCTCTAAAATCTGGATTCTTTGACAATGGAGTCACCTTGAAAACTTTGAAGCTCTGGATACTTTGAACATGGAATCGCCAGGTGAATAATTCAACCTTCTTATGTCTGATCACTGTTCACCATCAGCAATTAGATCTGGAACTTGATACACTTTTTTGAGGAAGATAAAATGTCTTCCCTAGTATGGTCGCCATTATGTTATTGCTCAGAATTTTCTCAAGGCTGAAGAAATAAATCACCGAGGTAACTACAAACCTACTTTGGAAGATGGGATCTAGCCCTGCCAGCTTCAGAGGGAGCTCTCTCTTTCAGATTTAACTTTGTTTGGAAAAGTTTCAGGCTATTTATGTGGGACTAATTGGTTTTGATTGATTTTGATTTGGTGGGGATATTAGTGCTTCAGATGGATAGATGCAGATCTATTTACCATTAGGCTATGGAGTCAAAAGTTAAGCAATAGAGCATAATCAAGTTTCTAAAGGAAATGTTTACAGGGCAAATAACTGAGCCATTTTAGATCTTTAGGTTGAATGATGAAAAATCAGAATCAAGGAGCAATTAAGAATTCCTCAATCCGGATCATGGAAGAAATGGAAAGGAGATCAATCAGGATCATAGGGCAATTAATAATCCTCTGAACCAGATTATGGATGAATCAAGTGAAACTAGGGAGCAATTAAGAATTCCCTAATCTTGATATTAGAGGAAATCATAAAAATGGAAAATAGTTTAAGATAGAGTGCTTTTAGACATGTTCTGAAATATGCTTCTTGTTATACCATTTAGATTTAGAAAACATATGATAGTGAAAACTTCAGAAATAACTGAACATTGGAAAATACTTCACTGAAGTAGCTCAACACAGGAATCCTGTAATATGATGCTTTATTTCTCAATCAAATATGCTAACTTGAAACTGGTACAATCATCCTCGGGTTCTAGAAAATTAAAAATATCAAACTATTTAGAAAATCATCCCCCAAAATACTTCAAAATGTGAAATATTTATACAAAAATTTATAAGTTGTTTACATAAATGCTACCTCTAACAAACATGACATTTTAGACTATAGCTAAACTAAAAAACTCTAACTGATGCAAAATTATAGACTTGGTGAAGTGCAATGCAAATGATGTTGCTGTAGAAGTGAGAACATTTAGGATGTGGACCCAAATTTGTGGTTGTGCTGTCAAATAAACTAACAGATGCAGATGTATCTCTCTTTTTCTAATAACTGACTCAAAACTGCTTGCTGATCCTCTGACTAAAACTCTGAGATTTCCCTCACTGCTGGCTGATCCTGTGACTGCGATTCCTCTGTTTTATGTCCATTAGTGTCACAACATATTTTGGAAAATTATATATATATTTGAATACTATCTCCAAAATATTTTAAAATGAAATCCATAATTTACTTAAGAAAAAACTATGTGTTGTTTACAAAACCATGGCTTGTTTGTTCTTTACCTTCCTCTGTAAATTCATTTTACCTACACCTGTAAATTCCTTTTTTGCTTATAGAATACCTAGATGGTTTTACAAAACCATGTGTTGACTTGTGTGATTGGAAGAGTATTTTCACTTTCTCTTTTTACTTTCACCTGCAACATGATTTTACACCTGCCTATAAATGTAAAAACATTTTACATTTGAATTCCATTTCAAAAACTTAGCATTTTTACATTTGAATTCCATTTCACAAACTTAGCCTTATATCCCTATATTATTTTCTCTCAAGTATGGTTTTTCCTGCAGCAATGTAATTTATCGCTTTTTCATATCTCTGATATTTTTCTTAATTAACCCTAATTCTGGTAAAATACATTTGATAATTTTCCTATCCACCATACCTTAGGATATAAAATATATAATGGAGAAACTTTAGGATAGGTGAAAATTGCAAGGAAATTTAGGGTGGGTGAACTCGAGTGGTAAATGGTTTATCGGGCATTTTGAAAGTGGTAAATGGTTTTATTTGAAAGAATGCGATACAATCTCGTGGCTGCCACGTAGCAGGGACTGGGTTGGTTAAAACCACCCATTTTGTGTGAATTTGAAATGTTAAAGATCAGATATAAAACTGCACGATGGCCGTTGGGTGTGGGAGAGTTGGAAGGTGTTGAAGTTGTGGAGTGATTCGTTGGGGTGGGACCCGGGTATATTATAATAAAAAGCAGGTTTTAACAATGCTTATGAGGGAGTTAATATAATATATGATGGTAGATTTAATAATATGGTGTTAATGAAAATAGGAGAGGGCTTATATAATAGCAGGGAAGTTAAAACATGAAGTGGGGATAATATTTATACGCATGATTTAAAAGGTATATGAAGGGGAAGGTTTAAGGGGTTAGCGCATGAAAGGGTAAATAGGAAAAGGAAAGGGTTTAGCATAAGGGGAAAATATTTTAGCAAGGGAGAATAGTTGGGATAAGGGAAAAATAAGGAAGGATTTTATTTTTTTTTTTTTTTTTTTTTTTTTTTTTTTTTTTTATAGGGAAAATGATTTAGAATATTAGTGCTATAAACTGATCAGATTTGATGCTTTTCCATACCTGCTTTCTGCCTACTTTACGTTTTTTATTTCTAATATGGGAAAACATTTTGGCAGAAGGAAAAAAGGATGTACAATATTACCATATTGATCCTCACCCATTCAAAATTATGAATCCTATCACTATAGGACTCTAACACATGCGAACTAGTATCACCTTCTCTAGTCGGTTGTTTTTGGGTTAACCCTTGTCAGCTCAGTCAAGTAGAGTAAGGTGAGGGGGAAAACCTTAATAGGCACGTCAGAGATACAATAAACTAATTATTTGTTGGAACAACCTCTTTTTCTCTCAATAAGTTGGGATCCCTCTTCTGCCTCTGAAATGAATAAGTGCTATGCACAGTTGAAAAATGAAAAATGAAAAAAAAAAAAAAAAAAGTTAAAAAATTCAAATGAAAAATGAATAAGGCGAAAGAAGAGAAAGGCTTCTTACGTAGGGAGGTGATGCAAATAACTTCGTCAGGGTACTGACTAGGCTCGCTAGTAGCAGAGCCATGCTTGTGTTCCTATGTGACTCCACAAGGGTACTATCCAGGCCTGTTGGGAGTGGAGCAACACCAGAGATGAAACTAACACTCTGGCGACTATACTTCTTGTGCATCAATATACCCCTCAACCCCAATTGAAACAACTGTGTTTCCTTGGATTGGAATGTGTGTCAATCAACCAAGATTTTGGCAAATGCTACATCTTACAATCAAGCTAGTGTGAAACCAAGAGGATTTGAGAATTGAACAATACTTCCAGAGGTGTTAGACTTGCTTTTCACGAACAATGTCCATTCAGAGAGTTGGAGTTCTACAAGTGTGTTGCCAAGTGTTGTAGCAGCTACAACCACCCTCCAAAATTTTTCCTTAGCTTCGTTTTGGAGCCTCCTTTCCAACCTTCATAGTAGCTTGTCTTGCTTCATTAGGTTCACAAGCTTTAGTGTTTTTCTTGCGCAAAGGCAGCCTGTCGATCATAGCTTGATTCATTACCCTCACATGTTATTCACCCAGACTTGGTCCAATTGTAGACTGAGCAACTTCCCCAAGAAAATTGCTCATTTCTTAAGGGAAACCAACCTCTCCTCCAGAAATTGCGCAATCTGTCTAGCAGTCTGTTAGGCTCCAAGATTAAGCAATTTTCCCAGTCAACACTCCCAGTAAGAATTGTACAATTTTCCCCAGCAGGGCTACTCAGCCCAAAATTTGCACAAATCTGGGCAGAAGTCAGCTTCTCTTCCCAGAAATTACACAAATATCCTGGGTAGTCAGCCCAACTCCCAACCAAAAATGTGCATTTCCTTCAAGCAGTCGAACAACCTCTTGCATGTGTAACTGAGTTGACTGATTCCCTCCAGGATTGAGAAAAACAGACTTGCATGAATTTTTGCTTCTACCAATGAAGCATGCAAAGACATCCCTTGTTTCAAGGATCTATGTTTAGCAAGTGGAGGTTACATGCAAGGATCATTTCAGCACCTCACACCAAGTGTCGCTTTCCCTAGATTTGTGGCATGCACGTCACAACCTCGATGTTATAGAAACTCATCAAACAAACACTGTATAGCTTATTCCTCACATCAACCTTGAATCTCTGACATCCCACATCACATCTAGGAGTAGTCGGCACATTTAGCTCAGTTGTTTTGGGGTAAACCTACTTCCCATGCCTTGTGTTGCATTTTTGTCGCTTTTTGTGTTTTCTCTTGTATGAGTACTGTTTTCTTGATTTCTTTGAACACTTACTGTCGTTTACATGTATTTTTTCTTGTCATAGCACCATTTCAGTTTTCGTCAACATCTCACTATTGTTGCATGCATGAAACTGTTTTTCACAAATGATCATCGATTCGGTGACTCGCCTCACCCACATGCATGTTGTTCCATTTTCTAAATCTGTCAATCACCATTTTCATGCATGATCATTCACTTATGCTTACACTCATTATCAACATTCATTCACATTCACATTCGCGTTCATTTTCCTGTCGGCGAGTCTGGCCAACCTCGGCCCAGACTCTGCCTCAAAAGATAGCATTGCGCAATCCTGAGAGGGAAGGCTCCGCCTTCCTCTCCAAAAATGTGCATTTCTTCCCAACAACTGTTACCCAGGCCTGCTTTGTGCAATCCCGAGGGACAATGGCTCCTGACCAAGAAAATTGCACAATGCAGTCACTGAGCCTGCAACCATTGCCAGCTGAGATTGCGCATTATGCAATTCCAGTAGTCAGTAGCCAGACTAGACTGTGTATTGTGTAGTTATAGCAGTCAGGCAGTCTCCGAGCAGCCCAAAATATGCCTCGTGCAGTCTTGGCAGTCAGTCTCTCAACCTGCCAGCCGAAATTATGCAACCTTCATGATAAGTCACAAAGGTATGTTGCAATTCAGTCCTCAAGTTAAGTTTGGTTTTCCACTAACAGATTGCTTTCCATGAGTGTTGCCATGTCTCCGGGTATTGTAGGTGGTCATCTGCCTCTCAGTAGTGCAGGTAGAATGGTTTCCAAGAGGGCATATTTGAAGACACCGTTCAGAGCATGCCTGGAGATGCAGTTGATCAAATGTCTATGAGCTTGCCTACTCATGAAGATATCAAGTTGTTAGTAAACAAGAACATCAAGATATCAAAAGAAGCAGCATCATGAACAACAGTTGAAGGTAGCATATTGAATGCAGCAAATGCAATGAATGCAAGAGGAAGGATGTTGACAACACAGAGGCAGAACAAAGTTGCAAGATCAAGCAGATCCACTGATAATGAAAGAAACTTTGGAGACTCAGGCTATGAGGTGACGGAATGACATGAAGATCATGCGAAGGCAGAGAATGGAACAAAGAAGGAGTTGCATGTTCTGAAGCAGCAACTCAGGAAGAACATGAAGTTGCAGATGTAGATGAATAAGTTGCAGGAGGAACACGAACAATGTTGGGCACAACATGTACTCATGGATGAAATTGCGCACGTACAAGTTAAAGATCCACCCCAACAACTGACATGGAGCAGACATGGTGAGAAGTGTTGTTGATCAAATGCAATAGATTCAGTAGCATGCATGTCATTGTGTGCATGCATGCAATCCAACCCATTCAACACACTCACCAAGGCAAAGACAAGAAGCAAGTCCGACTGGAGCTGAACATGTACTTCGGCAAGTTGATGCACATGATCACCAAAATGCACTTGAAGTTCAGCACGGACACTATGCATCAGTGTGTTATCAGTTTAGCCACACCCAAGAAGACCATGTGCATGTTAGAATATGAGTTGGATGAATGAGTTGAACCAATGCACCAGTTGCAATGGAGGCAGGAGTTCGCTTTAGTAAGATGTCGACATGAGGTGCATGCACACCATCACGAATGACCAAGCTTGGCATCAACTCACCACCTTCACAATCACAAGCATGTCAAAGATTTGGTCTCATCACAGTGGACCAAGTGTCAATGATGTTTTGCGTGGCTTGCTCAAGCCATGTTGTCTCACATGAGTACATGTGCATTGTAATGTTGAGTCATGTCAAGTGTAAGTCAAGTGTCAATAGTTGGATGTAACATTCCTAGAGTAGGTGAAGAGTCATGAGGGTAGTTGAACTATCACAAAGGGGAATGTCAAGGGTCACCCCACCCTTTGCTATAAATAGTCCCTCATAACTCATTGTATTGGATTTTGGTCAGCCAAGATTTTGTTAAGACTATCTTGAAGAAAGCTTGGATAGTATTGTAATGCACCTTGGCTTCTCCACTGCATAGAGCTAGTACAGCTCTTTGGAGGAGTAGGCGGATGTGGCTGTAGCATTTCATTGGTTGGGCTAGTAGGTTTACATGGATGTATTGTATGATTGGAACTTACACTTATTTATATAATAAGAGCCAACACATTTTCATGCATATGTTGTTATTGTAGTTGGACTACTTCGGTTGCTTTAATGATGTATGTTGTTTAACTTATGTATTTGTGTATGAACTACTTCGTATGCAATTATTTGAATCTTGTTGCAGATGTGTTGTCGGTTTAACCATCACTTTGGATTGTTGACTGATCTTCTTTCCGGCTTGTGATTTATCTTTGCTCGTGTGTTACCTTCCCATCTGAGTATTAATACAGGTTATCAAGTGGCACACTCATCCAAACCCACCTGTGTTAGAACCTCTCATTCACCTTCCTTGACTCACTACAGCAGTCACACCCTTGCTATTGACAGAGTTATCTTACTTTCCTCTGTGCCACATCACGGTCAAGGAATTACCTTACGACCCACTGCTAGTTCTCCTACACCAATCGATCTGAGGTCTAATTGGGACTTCTTACCAGGGAGATCCCCTTGATATATTGGTGGGTCCAGTACTATCAACACTTATTTAAAGACCAATTCTAGAAATGATATAGACAACACACAAAGAAGGTATAAATATATATGTATATATTAAGAAGAGGATTCTCAATAATATATTTACAATGGTTCAAAATAAATTTCAAATTATAGTTTTAATGATCAAGACCCCTACTTTGAATCGATACCTTGATCGTAGTGCTTGTGCAATAGATTTACATCAAAGAAATAAGAGACAATACAATGAGTTGAAGTATCACAGTTGCAAAAACTTTGGGTTTAATGAGCCAATCAACACCCTACATACACTCTAGTTTGTTAAAAAAAAACAATGAATTAGAGGATAAAGGAATCGATGTTGTCAACAAGGCTCTATTCACTCATGCACAAAAAATATATTATCAGTCACAGGGTAGATCTAAGAAAAATCCAAGTCAGACTTAACATAAGGTTTCCATATGATAACAAGTTTGTAGCATTTAAATTCCATTTCACATATGGATCAGATCAAGGCAGATCTATCATTCTTAGGAAAAAGGTTCTAGATCTTACATGATCTAATGCAAGTAACTCTAATTCATGGACAAAAATCAAATCTTGAAAGTTAATTATAAAAAAAAAGTATAATTGCATAAATGCTTGTTATAGATGTTAATCCAGGCACATAATCAAAACATTTCTAGATTCTAGAGATATAAACTTCAAGGAGTGTACAACTGAACAAAGTATATATAGTCTCTCTGAAAACCTTAAGATCCAAATTGCACAAGCCATAAATAATAATGCCAATAACTAGATTTGTAACTTATGAAGTAAATAAACAAAAGATAGAGGGTGACTAGCTAGGTTGGTGGGCCCAAACCAACCAACTTGTCCCCTCTGTGAGAGATCTAAATTATAGAGCCAAGATCAATTATAAAGTGCACAAATAAATGAAATAAAACTTGTCATGAATCTTTTTTATCAATGATGCTCACTCTTTTACATTGTGAGCAAGATCTCAAGGTTCCCTCACATGTAAGGAGGCCACCTCAGAGTCTAAACCAAAATTATGAAACTAAAACCATGTACTCTCCTCCAACAAAGGGTTTTTATGCATATTACATTACAAATTTAGGCTGTAACAACCCATTTTCTTCAAATATGGGCATGATTCAAAAAACTAGAATTTTTTCATTTTTAACAAATTTTCCTTAAAGATCCTTGTGTATCTCCCTAAGCATGGAAATTTTTAGAAAATTATTCGAGGGGAGCCTAATTTTCCATGCTTTCAACAAAAATACCTCTCTTCAAATTTTTTAGTTCAACTCAATTGCCTCGGAAATCGTGACCCAAGTTGATTGTTTAGGTTCTTTTACAATTCTGGGTTTAACATGATTTTTTACAAATCTGCCTCAAAGAACCCTTCGAATCTCGCAAACCGTGACAAATTTTGGAAAAATATTTGAGGCTTAGTCAATTTCTTATATTAGGAAAAACCTATGTTTGAGAATTTCGATATTCACTTTCATCTGCATGGAAATTAAGGACAAAATTTGCAGTTTGAAAAATGTGCAAATTTTGGGGTTGATTTGTCAAATTGATTCTAGGAACTCAAACGTGTGACTTGGGTGCATTTTAACTCATGTGAAAGTTTTAAAACATCATTTTGAACAAAAACCTTCCTCGGTTTTCCCTGAAAGTGTGTTGAGATGTTGAATGCCCAAATTGGTGTAGGCATCACCCTGCTGGTGCAGGAATTGAGTTGGGCGCAGGTAGACCAGAAATTGACGCAGTTAGAAATAAATTTTATATCTTTAAATGGAGTTTCATGCATCTTACAGGCCTGAAATAACACAAAAAAACTATCGTTAATAACAATCTCGATATAATTTGTATTGAAATAAAGGGAATATACTAAAGAATAAATAATTACCTTGTCATGCTCCTAATTGAATATAATAGCCCAATAATGATAGTAAATTAGATAAAATCATGAGTAATCAAAGGGTGGAAGGATGAATTAAATATGACAATTTCGGGTCCTAGAAGTCCTCTCTATCAACCAATACAGGTGGCTTTTTTTATCACTAAATCCCAAACATCTGCACCAAGCAACATTAGGTATGTCCTCATTCTCACTTTTCATAAAGTATATTTCATTCCATTGGAAAAATGTTCTTTCTTGGTAGAACATCCATCCTGGCTTTCCATCTCTCAGGTTTAGATCTTCCTTCCAATTGTTAGACTGACATTGAAGGAACCAAATCTAATACCAATTATTGAAAACTAGGAAAATAGTGAGAGGGGGGGTGAATTAGTATTTTAATTTTTCAAGTACAATTAGAAAATTCAAAAGCATTCAATTATACAAAAAACCATCAATCACATAAATAATAGGATACAATATCTTCACGTGGAGACCAACACGAGAGAAAACCACAAATCTTCTTTTTTGTTTTGATGTACATGTAGCACAAAATTCTTTTACATAATTTTATGTTGGCACAAACCTACAGAAGGTTCCAACCTTTTTTCATTTTCAAGCACCCACTTGTTAGAAGCACTGATTGGATCGCAAATTCGTCATCATTTTGTCACCATTTTCAACATTCATACTCATCCTTTTGATTGAATTGACCCATTCTTTCACTTGTTAATTACTCCATTTACCATGTCTTCTATAAAAACACCTATATCCATTTCCTTATGCTTTAGTGGTTAATTAATATCAATTTTCCTTCATTGTTAATAGGTTACAAAATGTTATACTTTATGTTGCTAATAAAGGTAGTTTTCAAAATTTCCTGCAATCAAAGGATGATTTCCCACAATAGAATCCAAGGTTGTTATATTTGCATAACTCAAGGAGAAAATATAAAACTTGCTTTTTGTTACTAGATCCCTAAATATGGTTTTATATCATTTACAAATTTCTGAAGTCACATGTGTAAGTTTCCAAGTCATGGTCAAAGCTTCAATCAAAATCGCCATAATTTCCAGATAGTCAACTTTCACCTCAATGTTTTAGCATATAAAGGTGAATCTCTAAAATATAAAACATGGGTTTTTTGCAGAATATCCTTATATAGGCATAACCTTAGAAAAATCCTCAAAAATTGTGTGATTTGGGATATAATGAAGATTTTCTAATATTGCCAAACCTAGATTTTTTGTGTAGATTTTCCAAATTTGCAAAATCTATTTGAAAAAATTCTTCATTTGGGGATTTGGTTCTATCATTTTTTATTGATAATTTATGAATAAATAAATCCTCATGAAGAGAAGGAGGAGTTAGTCAATCATTATTTTTCATATGCTTATTTTGATCAAGAACTGTTATTTGCACTAAGGATTAAAGTTATTGTAATACAAAGACTTCTTTTGTGACATGGTGTAGCATTTTTCCAAAGCTTCTCAATAGTTTTCACATGATATCCTTGGAGGTCCACCTGGTATGTGTTGTCTAGTTTATTTTAGCTGATTTAGAAGTGATTAATCATGTTTAGATTCATTCCATTAGTCATTTTCATCATTTTACACACAATCTGTAAATTCTTGTAATTTCCTGTAGAATTCTTGTAATTTTATTGTAGTGGTCCTATAATCACATAGAATTCCTGTAATTCCATGTAATTTTCCATAATTTCCTATAATTAATATTATTCTTTCCTATAATGATACAGTTCTGATGTCAGAACATGGGTATAAAACAAGATTTATCAAAAATGAATTACTATTATAACAAACTCAAGTTAAAAGTTCATGTAATAAAGTTAATAAAGGAAAAATATAAGACCAAGGTCATGGGACACAAATTGGAAAAGGAATTGGAAAGTAAAAGTGGCAATTATTGGCATTTATTTACGAAAATAAAGGAAACTAGGAGAAAAGGAGATGAGAGGTCACAAATTTTCATTAGGAGGAAATTGAAGGAAAATAGAGGGAAAATGAAGAAAATAGAGGCACCATAGCATCAGTTTGGGTCTTTTTTTTCAGTTTGACCTTGGAATTAGGTGGAGAGAGGAGAAGAGCACCAAGAGGAGAAAGAAAGAAAGAAGAAAAGGAAGGCAAAGGAAAAACAAGGAAAGCAAAGGAAAAGCAAGGAAGTATTGGATCAAGAAACTTTAGTAGGAGGACTTGCAAGTGACATGTTGCATGTGTGATTTCCTAGCTTAAGTGTGAATGCGTCATGCATGCATTTTTATATTAGGTTCATTTGTTTTCATTAGCATGGGTTTTTCCTGGTTTGATATTGATTTCGACCTGACCTTGCCAATTCCTAGATAGTCATGGTGTGATGGGATTCATTCTTGGTTGAGCTTTGGATTTCCTGAAGGTTTTGGATCCATGTGAGGTGGTATCAGGAAAATTTGAAGGTTTGGGGGTGGAGATGGTTTTCTTTGGGAATCCCTCAACAGGTGGGTGGAGACAAGAAAATTCCTTAAGGGATGGTAAAGGAATTCTAAGGAATCCAAAATTTGTTTGGTTTTATGATCTTGGGACTAGTTTAGGTGAGATCACAGTAGCATGAGGGTGGAGGTGGCTTAACCTTTAGATTCCCTTGGTTTTTTATGTCTCTTTTTATCCCACGAGATCCCATATTCATTCTTGGAATATAGCATAGGGGTGATTGGTTGAAACAAATATTTGGTTTGGACCAATCTATGGTTGGGTGGTACATGGAAGTCCCTGACTTGGTTTGATTTTGCATCATTTAATGAGATCTATTTCTCTATGGAAATCTATAAATAATTTGTACTAGTTAATATGATTATTTGTTGGTTGTTATGTCATGGTTAGGGGTGATTGGTTGAAAGAAATATTCAACCCAATCTATGGTTAGGTGGTACGTGGAAGTCCCCGACTTGGTTGGATTTTGCATCATTTAATGAGAGCTATTTCTCTATGGAAATATATAAAGAGGTTGCACTGGTTAATATGATGATTTGATGGTTGTTATGTCATGGTTACTATGATGATTATTTGATGGTTATAAACATGGATTTGTTATATACTCCAGCTATGGAATGTTCATGAATTGATATGTATTTGATTGCTTGATGAATGCACAAGCTAAAAAATGTTATTCCATGTATTAAGAGAGGGAATTAGATTTTCTTGTTGAATCTCAGATAAGTTTCAGGCCCCTATGTTTAGATATGCATTCATGAATTGTAGATTTCATGTTCACCATATGTTTGATGAAATGACTGTCATGGTTAGGCCTAGTTACGTCAAGTTCTTGACTAATTTTTCTATGAATGGATTTTTCTTGATGTTATATATCATTCTAGAAAGTATCATTAAGTTATGGGAAGTGATTAGGATTCAAACCCTGAAAATTTGGCACTCATTCTGGGGTCGTAGTCTCAGAACTAGAAATTTTGCGCTATAGTTGCACCTTCTAGGTTTACGCATGTGACTATACAGTTTCATGGAGGAATTTTCATGCATGTGACCAAGGCCTAGATTACTAAAATTCATTTTAGATCAGGGTTTGGGCACCTGGAGGGGTTGTTTAGCTCGTGGTGATCCTATAGCTCTTGAGGGAGGTCAGTAAAGTTCCAGTTTGTTGACTCCACTTCCTTAATGACACTAGGAGGTCAAGTCATATCATAGTATCCTTCAACTCATTTTTACCCTGGTAGGCCGATGACAGTGGTTAGATATGGGAGGGGTGGTTATAGATTGCTATCAGAACATGGTTCAAACAATTGGACTATATGGGCTACATGCATGTTGTTATTCATGCATTGCTATGGTTTTGGTCATCATGCATGAGGTCCTTGTATGCACCTAGCGTTGTCATCCATGATTTCGATATATTGATATGATTATGTATATACATGTATCATGCTAATTTGGAGAGATTTTTCAGATGAGATAGCCTCCCCTGAACATAATTGAGGTTTGATTTTCATTATGGTATCTATTTGGTTTATCTAACATAGCATGTTTGTAGGAAGAATAGGATCATAGATTAAGATAAGGAGTTTTATGAGCTGCAGATGGGTTCTATGATATATGATGTGTATACTAGCAAGTTCGTGGAGCTATTGAGGTATTTTCCTTACCTCAAGGATGAGAAAGAAAAGATTGAAAGGTTGATAAATTGGTTTCTAGTAGAATATAGAGACCATATTGAGTTTGATGAGCCTTGGGCGATGGAGGAAGCCATCAAGAAACTGAAGAATTATTATGAGCAATCAAAGTGTAAAGCTGAGACTAAGCATGATTTGAATGGGAAGAAAAAAATTATAGGGAATTGGCCATTGAAATGGGGAAGAACTCAGGATGCAGGTGAGAAAGAAAATGTTGCTCCTTACAAGAAGCATAATGCAACTGATAAGGGACATGAAACACAACCTGGAGAGAAGCATAATAGAGGTGATGGCAAGGGACCTTTGCAGCACTGGATTTGTAGCAAATATCATCGCAAGAAATATTTCCCATGTACCAGGGTGGAAGGAATCAGATCAACAGTGCTCAGGAGGCATAGAAAGTTGGGGATGTTGGCCATAACATTCTTTGGATTTATTCAGTTGTGGAAATAAGTAGGCAAATCAATAGTCATCCATTATTGAGATGGAAGGTAAGCTTTGTGATTGGTTTGTTTCTATTTTGATTAACCATGGATCCAATTATAGTTATGTTAATCCTGACATAGTGGATAAGTGTGGTTTGAGAAAACAAGTGCATGCAGAGTCGTGGTTGGTGTAGTTGTATACTAGTAAGAAGAGAGTTCATCATTGGGTAAGAGCTTGTGCATTTGAGCTGAGTAGTATGCCTAGATCAAAACATCTAAATGTCCTTCCATTGGGATCATATAGTATGCTTTTTGGTATGGATTGGTTGTACCTCCACAATGCCAAAGTACATTTTTATGACAAGTCTATTGAGTGGTTGTATGATAATGGGAAAAGGATAACCTTGTATGGAAAGAATAGGCCTACATTGGTGAGGATGGTTACAACTATGCAGGCTAAGCGTAGTTGCGTGAAGGGGTGTGTACTGTTTGTAGTTCATATTTCGATTGAAAAGGGTAAGGATGTTGAGGATGTGGAAGTCCTTAAAATGTACCCTGTCTTGCAATAGTTTCATGATCTATTTACAACAAAGATTTCATATTTTCCTCCCCACAAGGAAGTGGAATTTTCTATTGAGTCAGTACTAGGGGCAACACCAACATCAAAGGCACCTTACACGATCATCACTCCAAAGTTAGTGGAATTGAAGTTGCAATTGAAGGAAATACTTGACAAAGGATACATTAGACCAAGTGTATCACCTTGGGGTGCACCGATATTGTTCATGAAGAAGAAGGATGGTACTCTCAGATTGTGCATTGATTACACGCAACTGAACAAGGTGATGATTAAGAATATGTACCCTTTGCCAAGGATCGATGACTTGTTTGAATAGTTGAAGGGAGCATCAATGTTCTCAAAGATTTACATGAGATTAGGATATCAACAGGTGTGCATCAAAGAAGAGGATATCTACAAGACTACTTTCCATAGTAGGTATGGGAATTATGAGTTTGTTGTGGTTCCTTTATGTTTGACCAATGCTCCAACTTCTTTCATGTTCTTGATGAACAATGTGTTGCGTCCTTACTTGGACAAGTTTGTGATAGTATTCATTAATGATATATTGATATATTCTAAGAATGAGTAAGACCATGTAGAACACTTGAAAACAATGTTATAATTGTTGAGAGAGCATCAATTGTATGTTAAGCTTAGTAAATGTAGCTTCTTTCAGACAAAGGTACATTAATCGGGACATGTTGTTTCCACGAAAGGTATAGAAGTGGACCCAGAAAATATTAGATCTATCATGGAATTGGAAGCTCTTATGAATGTGGATTAGGTCAGATCATTCAGGGGGCTAACAAGATACTATAGGTGTTTCATTAAGAAATTATCATAGATTGTGTATCCTATTATATCATTGTAGAGGAAAGGAAATAAATTTGAATGGACAGAGGAATGTGCAGCTAGTTTTGATCAGTTGAAATAGTTGTTTACAAATTCTCCAGTTTTAAATATTGCAGATCCAGATAAAGAGTTTGTGGTGTGTACATATGCTTGCAAGAGAGGACTTGGTGGAGTCCTAATGCAAGAGGGACAGGCGGTGTGATATGAGTCAAGGAAACTAAATGAGAACGAACATAACTATGTTACACATGATCTTGAGTTGGTAGCTATTATTCATGCCTTGAATAGATGGAGGCATTATCTTCTTAGTAGGAGGTTTATTTTGATGAGTGACCATAGTGGACAGAGATATCTATTTAACCAACCTAATTTGAATACCAGGAAAATTAGATGGTTGGCTACCCTTAGTGAGTTTGACTTTGAGATCAAATATATTAAAAGAAAGGAGAACATGGTTGCAGATGCTCTCAGTAGGATTGTGCAGGTAAACCATGTTGCAACTATGAGCTCTTATGGGATAGATTTGCAGGAGCGGTCTTGCAGGAAGGGAACCATGATGACATGTATCAGCAGCGTAAGGACATGTTACATCAGGGTACAAGTGAACATGATGTGGATTATTATCTCACGACAGATGGATTGGTGAGATTTAGGGACAGGATCTATGTGTCAAATGATAGTATTATATTGAGGGATTTTCATGTCAAGCCATATTTAGGTCACCCAGGATATCAGAAGACATTGATAGTTGTGAATAAGTTTTACTATTAGTTGAATTTGAAGAAGGAAGTGGCAAAGTTTGTTGCTAGATGTTTGGAATGTCAATAGGTAAAAGAAAAGTGTAAGCATACAAATGGTTTACTATAACCTATTTTGATTCCAGAGTGGACATGGGAGGTCATTTCCATGGATTTCATTATAGGATTGTTGAGGACATTGCAGTAACATGATTCCATCATGGTTGTAGTTGATAGGTTAAGCAAGGTAGCTCACTTCATTCCAGTGAATACTACTAATTCAACCAGTGAGGTAGCTTAGATATTCATCAAGGAGATAGTGAGATTACATGGTATTTCTAAGAAGATCATATCAGATAGAAATTTCAAGTTCACTTCCAGGTTTTGGAAGGAGTTGTTTGCAGGTTTGGGTACAAATTCAGCCTTTAGTAAAACTTATCATTTGCAGATAGATGGATAGACAAAGAGGGTCAATAGGATACTAGAGGATATGATGAGGATGTATGTCATGCATCAGCAGAGGAGGTGGGAGGAGTATCTTCCACTCGTGGAGTTTTCTTACAAAATTGGTTATTATGGGTCATTGAGGATGAGTCTGTTTGAGGCACTCTATGGGTGGAGTTGTAATAGTCCCATTATTTGGAGTGATCTAGTGAATAGGGTACTAATTGAGCCAGATATGTTGGCAGAGATGGAACAGGAAATGCAAGTTATTAAGAAGAATTTAAAGGCAACATAATACAAGCATAAGAGTGATGTAGATCAACACAAGAAATTTAAGGAGTTTCAAGTTGGGGAGAATGTGTACTTACATATCAAGCCCAAGAAGATATCCTTCTGGATTGGATTGTGTGCCAATTTGGAACCTTGGCATTGTGGTCCTTATGAGATCCTTTAAAGGATTGGACCAGTGGCTTACGGACTAGCACTCCCTTCGACAGTGAAATTCCATTATGTTTTCCATGTTTCATTGCTTAAAAGAAATGTGAAGGATGTTGATCATGTGATTTCCTGGTCTATATTGTAGGTGGAGCGAGAAGGAGAATTCTAGCCTCATTGTATATGGTAATGGAAACAACTCATGATCTGGAATCGAGAAATCGAGCAAGTTAAAGTGCAGTGGAAGAACTTTGGGCCCGATGAAGCTACATGGGAGATGGCTAATCAAATGCAAGATATGTATGGTCCATTATTTGTCGGTGGAGGAAATGAGTTTTAATATATATATATATACATATCTATGTATGGCTTTTATAGTAAATACCACAATGAGTTGTATTATAAAGCTCTAATAAGCAGTGTGGTTTTCATGATGGTTTTTCTTTAGAGAAGATTGTTCATTGTAAATACTGCATCAAGCCAAGTTATAAAGATCCATATGCAATATGTTTTGGTTTCAATTGTCTTGCTGGTTATAGGTGTCATAGAACACCAAGGATAGTGTTCCCCTAAGGGAGAGGGGTCTGTAATAGTCTCTAGTTAAAATTTCATGTAATAAAGTTAATAAAGGAAAAATATAAGACCAAGGTCATGGGACACATATTCCAAGCTGAATGTTGTTAAAACATCCTAGTGGGAATCACTTGTTGTTTATTATAGCTAGGGAAATTAGCAAAGGCATTAGCTAAGGCTTTGGAAATGCAAAGTGGAAATTATTGGCATTTATTTACGAAAATAAAGGAAAATAGGAGAAAAGGGAGATGAAAGGTCACAAGATTGCATGAGGAGGAAATTGAAGGAAAATAGAGGGGAAATGATGAAATTAGAGGCATCAATAATAAAAAGGCATCAAAGCATCAATTTGGGGCCTTTTGTTAGTTTTCCATTGGAGTTAGTTGGAGAGAGGAGAAGAGCACCAAGAGGAGAAAGGAAGCAAGAAAGAAAAGGAAGGAAAACGAAGGACAAGGAAAGTAAAGGAGAAGCAAGGAAGTATTAGATCAAGCCAATTCAATAGGCAGACTTGCAAGTAACAGATTGAATGTGTGATTTTCTTAGTTGAATTGTGAATACACGGTGCATGCATATGCGTATTTGGTTCATTTGTTGTCATTGGCGTGGGTTTTTCCTGGTTTAACAATGGTTTGAACCTTGCCTTGACAATTTATGGATAGCCAAGGTGTGATGGGGTTCATTCTTGGTTGAGCTTTGGATTGCCCAAAGGTTTTGGATCCAGTTGAGGTGGCCTTAGTAAAATCCCAAGGGTTGGGAGTGGAGATGGTTTTCTCCAGGAAGCCCTCAATATGTGGGTGGAGAAAGGAAAATTCCTTAAGGGATGGTGAAGGAATTATGAGGCATCCAAGATTGGTTTGGTTTTGTGATCTTGGGATTGGTATAGGTGAGATCATGGTAGAACGATGGTGGAGGTGGTTTAACCTCTACATTCCCTTCAGTGTTTATGTGTTGGTTTATCGCATGAGATCCCACATTCATAATTGGGATATTACACGGGGATGATTGGCTAAAAGAAATATTTGGTTCAGCGCAATCTATGGTCAGGTAGTACGTGGAAGTTCCTAACATGGTTGGATTTTTCATCATTTAATGAGATATATTTCTCTATGGAAATATATGAATATTTTTTATTGGTTAATATTATGATTTGATGGCTATTATGTCATGGTTAATATGATGATTATTTGTTGGTTATAAGCATGGATTTGCTATATACTCTAGCTATGGCTTGTTCATGAATTGATATGTATTTGGTTGGTTGATGAATGCATGAGATAACCAATGTTATTGCAACTATTAAGAGAGGGAATTAGACCTTCTTGGTGAATCTCAAATAAGTTGCAGGCCTCTATGTTCAAATATGCATTCATGACCTGTAGATTTCATGTTCACCATATGTTTGATGAAATGACTGTCATGGTTAGGCCTGGTTAGGTCAAGTTCTTAACTGCGTTTTGTATGAATGGATTTGTTGGGATGTTATATATCATTCTAGAAAGTCTCATTAGGTTATGGGTAGTGGTTGGGAGTGTTGTAGCTTGTTTTCCTTATGTCAAAATGAAAAATCATATATCTCAAAACTAAAATTAATATAAAGAGAAAAATAAAAATCAAAAGTTGTTTAGTATAATATTTTGTTCTTGAAGAATAAATCTCGGTTAATGCTAAGTTGAGGTGATGCAGTATTTATTAGAGAAATATTCTTAGTGGGGCCCCAACAGGATTCAAAGGAGATTCAAGCATGCGAAGAGTTAAACAGTGAGCACGTTAGTCCTGTCACTTTAACAGTGATGTTGGTTCCTCCCCACAGAGGAAACCCGACATCACAAACTACATGAGGGTTATTTGTGTTGGTGCCTTCATAAAAGAATCAACACCAGATCGCAGACTTATGACCGATTGTTGGGATTTGATGTAGGATCACCCAAGGATGGCCCCACTTACCACCATAGGTGCTCCTGTGAACGGTAGAGGGTAACCTCCTGTTGTGCTCTACAACAACCCCCCATTTCTTATCATTTTATTCACAAAATTATCATATGAAATGGGTCCCTTTAGATTTTGATTGGTATCAATATTGTATTATTTAAAAAGGTCCGAAAACCAAAGGAAAATATTATATAAAACCTTTTTAAAAAACCCATTTTGATCAAATAAATCAATTCTTAATCATTGCGATAAAGCGATCGCAAGATCGCATATCGCAATGACATAAGGAGCATATGTAAATAACACATTGGTTCCCTTCGATGCGATATCGCTATCGGCGATCGGCAATACTCTTTGCACATTTTAAAGAGCGCCCCAAGGTCATACCCCCGATGCGATGCGATATCGCAATCGGCAATCGGCGATACATTATCTATGCACATTGTAATGCCCATTCACCCCGATGCGATGCGATTTCGCTATCGGCGATCGGTGGTGTGCTATCCATATGTTTATATAATCCCAATTCTCCCGACGCGATGCCATATCGGCTATCGGCGATCGGGGGTTTTAAATGGTGTCAATACAAGAGGTTAAATCTCTCCCCGATGGCCGATTGCGATAAAGCGCAGTTTTCAAAAAAAGCCGTTAAATGGAGGGATATTATGATTGAGTCATATTTAAAGCTTAATCTGTTAAGCAATGATGCACCTGCGCCCAACCGCCAAAACATCCATAGCACGCTTAAACGGGTCATTTGGTCGAATAATGATATAATGGACATTTAAGGTTGGCAGGTTTTAAACGGCCATTTAATGTGATCGTAAGTCCTAAAATCCTCCCATGGATTGTGTCTGCGCCCATTTTTAAAGGCTAATCCCTTATTACGCATCAGTCATTATAGCTCATTACTTTGAAGTTTTCATTGCAATTCTCCGTGTTACGTTTATTTTCGCCTCTGTGTAGAATTCATTCCAAGAAGAAAGCTCAAGCAAAATGGGGAAGAAATCCAAGAAGACCACAGGCACTTCCGCTGCGCCAGCTGCAGGACAAGTTGCCACTAACAAAAAGAAGGGATTGATATCTGATACTACATGTTTGGGTCTCGTCAGAACTACTTGGCAAGGCACCTACAACCTGATTGAAGCCGAAGAACCAGAAGCAACAACAGTACAAGCCACTGTGGATTTAACTCGGAAATCCGAGGGTACTCTTAAGGACTTAGCTGACTCCTTCCTTCACCGGATAGCAGCTAGGGAACAAATTCTCCCATACATAGACGCAGTACGGTGGGCAATTGAAGAAATCCCAATCCTGGATAGAACCTTCAGCACCAGAGACGGGAGAATTTTCGGGTCATTCAGGGCGGATGATCTAAGGCAAATGTATCATTTGCCTGAGCCAGAGAAGATATATAATAAGGCGTTCCTGGAGAAATTCGCAAACGAAAATGAAGTTGAATCCGAACCCATCCGGGATTGGAGACAAAATCTGGCAAAACACAAACATGAGTCGTCTGGTAAGTACTCAGTTGATTCCCTGGCTTCTCCTTATTGCTATGCTGGAATAATGATGTGTAGATTGTGGGGATTGCATGACTCTGCTAATTTTACCATAGAAATGGTTCCCCTAATGGAAGCAGCATGCAACAGTGTAATTATGGATTGGGACACTATTCTCTCAGATAAACTAGCCTCAGCTCTTCTTGAATTTAGGAGTAAGACCCGCGTTTCTGAAAGGATAATTCCCCCATTCTATTACAGTGCCTATATCTTAGATACCTTGTGTTTTAATTCTGAATTTCCTGTGCTCGGCTGGAGGTGGAAGCCACAAGACCCCATGCCTATTCACATATACCATTAGAAATTATGGAAGTCCTCCTATAAACACCATTTGTACCAAGTCTGCAATGGTTATGTTACCTGTTCATTATTCTATTTTTGATAAACTGCTCCTAAGATTTCTTATCAAGCCGGAATTGACTTAACCTCAATAGGAAGATGGTTCGGGGAGGAGAACTTCACTTATGTAAGAGTTTTCGGTAGCCAAGCCGATCCTCATGTTCTCCCTTTATACATACCAGATAAACTGTTGGCAAGAGAAATCTCTTACCAGATTATGGCTGAGAGTGTTACACAGACTCTCAAGAAGAATAAGAAGCAGGGCTGGCCCTCTTTTCCCTTGAGATGTGGTGTCTATACTCTGCATGATCTCAAACATGCAGAAAAGGAAGCCACGAAGATTAAATCATTGACTCTGGCAACTCTCCCAAATAGGCAGTTTGATCCAAACAAAGTTGCATATACTGCACTAGAACAGGTCAAATTGACAAAATTTGATCATAAAGAAGATATGTTTGATGACCTGTTCTCTTCAGCTGAGACAATAAATCAGGTTAAAGCATTCGCCAAAGTGAAATATAATGATGAAGGGTTGACTGAATTTAATAAACTTAGAGAACAGAGGTTGCAAACTCTGCCTCTAGATTTACTAGAAACAACCCCAGCGACATCGTCAAGTGAGCCTGATCGGCAACAGTCAAAGGAACCTCCGGTTATAACAAAGGATCAGAAGAAGGAACAGGAGGAAAAGCAGAAGAGAGAGCAGGAGGAAAGGCAAAAGAAAGAGCAAGAGGAGAAGCAGAAGAAAGAGCAAGAAAAAGTGCGGAAGGAGTCCCAAGCTGAAAAGAAAAAACAAACCACCATTGATGTCAATATAGATACTCATATTGACCCTAAATTGCTCCAGGAATGGAAGCAATTTGATTCCATCATCAGTGGGTTGGAATGTTCAAAGGACACAGACACTTCCAAGACAACGGATACACAGGACATCACTTCATCACAGGTTCTGAGTGGAACCAGCGGCCCACCCATTTCTAAAGAGGTTGAGATAATACCAAAGGACCCCTCCGACCAAATCATTTTGCAGGTAGAAGATATTCCTCCCCTGGATGTCTTCTACAACCCAAGGCATAACGCAGTGGTTAAACGACAAAGGAAAAGAAGAAGGACTGATCAACCTTCCCTTTTCCCAGAGCAAACTGTTACGGGCAATGTGGTTTGGAAGGAGGAATTTGACCCCTCCGATGACCTGACAAAACTGTCACAGTATGCGGGAGCCTATTCGGCAGCGACAATTGATAAGGCATCGGAGGTAAGTCTTCTCCTGAAAACCAAGGATCAAGAGATTTTCTCATTACAGGCGCAGTTAGCTGAGACAAAGGAGAAGGCAGAGCAGGCAGAGCAGCAATTGTTGACGCAACAGCAATTAAACAGTCAACTAACTCAACAATTGCAGGCAGAAAAGCAAAGGATCGACCAAAGCGCGATCCAGAAACAGAAAGAATTATCAGAGGCATTGGCACAATTAAAGGCAGCAAATGAGCAAATGATGAAAACAAAAGATGAGCAAATTGCTCAATTGTCATCACAGCTCGAAAAAATAAAGGGCATTCCACAAGTGGCTGAATTTAGAGCAGAAGCATTGCAAATAAACACTGCATTAATATCCCAAATTAAGCTTCTATGTCAACAAATCGCCCAGGCAGAGCCACTGTGTGAATTAACGGCATCCATAAATAAGCAAGTAGAGAAGGCCAGAACTGAATTGGATCAAGCCGAAGAAACCATAGCTGCATTTCTTGACTGGCAAGATTCTGATCAAGGACAAGCGGCAAATTTGCCCAGGATCCTAGAACCACATAAAGATATACTCTTCACAGAATGGCAGTCCCAGTTAATGAAAGCAGAGAGGGCAGCTTCAAGATGTAAATCAACTTCTAGCAATTTAGTTGAATTGGTCAATAACACTCTTTACTTATCAAACATGATTTCCCAATGTACACAAGGAAAGTTGACAACAATGAAAACATTGGAGCAATCATGTTATCCAGATTTGGAAGAAAAGGGGAGGTTAATCGCTGGGATTAACAGTTTAACTTGGGACACATATTGGTTCTTCCTGGTAAAGCCGCACACACAAAGAGCCACCCTCAAATGCCTAACGGATGCGATCGGGTATATTATCCCCGATATTCAGGATGCCACCTATGCCGCCCAGCTCAGCTCACGCCTTAAAAAACCACCTGAAGTAGAGCCAATGCTTGCGATAAGTCAGCTCAGATTTAAAGGCAAGCAGCCTACTTGATGAATCATGCCGCCGACTACCAGATCGCTGAAGAAAAATAGGATCAAGATTTATTGATACCAATTAAGTAGGATTTCTGTTTTATAGATAGATAGATTAATTAAGTATTTATAGACCCTTTCATTGTTTTGGAAAGGGTCGTAAAGTTTTGTACCAGACTTAAAGACTGAAGTTTGCACTATTGTGCTTCAGTCAATATTCTTTTATGAAACTGGACCAGTTGTTCTTAATTCGACAAGGAAGCTTTTTATGCAATTGTGCACTATTGTCTTTGTTGAGAATGTTTCTGCGTTGAAGGAAGAATTACAAGTAGCGATTGATATTGGGAGTGTCAAGCAGCTCATATGGTATTTCTATCTATGTCTGAATTCATTCCTTTCATATGAATTGTTATGTGATTATCCTTGCTATTATTGATTATATGCATGCGCTGTAACAACAGATCTACATTCCTTCCACTATTGGATGTTTTATGATGTGCATTTCTTTTAATCATGTATATGTCAATGATATAAATGATAAGTGTGGTAATATCGCTTTAATCGCTTTGCTTAACTATTTAAGCATAGTAATCATGAATGAAATAATGTCCATGTCTGTTAAATGGAGTCATCTATATGCCTGTTTATAGACACAGACCATCAAGCGCTGCACTTTAAAGTTCAATAAGTTCCCGGGATAGGTCATAGTTATTGTATTCTTGTTAATAGATTTAGTTATTCGCCCATCACTAGCTTAGTTAATAAATCATCCATTCATCCCGTTTATCCACTTTTGGGAAACTGGTCCCATTATCCCTAGTCAGAGCCACTATTACAAACGGAAAAGGAGCTGTACTAAGGTCCGGACCGGGTGGTTATCCCCAATGTTGTTGCAGCGATTTTCGAGGCATCAATGTTTTTGGCGCTAGAAGGAGGGCCTGACTATGAATGGCACATAAACCAAAATCTATAAGCCATTCTAAGAGTAATTCTCCCTCTGAATCCCCTCAAACTTCTCATTCGCATGCTGGTTCTCCAGTATCCAAACAAGAAGAAGAGGAATCAACTACCACTGCTCAAACCCATCATACTCCAGAACAATTAAGTCTTGAATCACCTGAAGTCCAGTCTCTTATCCACAAACTTTAGAGCTTCTCGATTTCACCACAGAAATCTGAGGTATCACAAAGCAGTGCGACTTCGCAGTTCAATTTACCTCACCCTCTCACCAGACTTCAGAGCGAAAAACTCGGTATTGAACCCACTGAGTTCCCTTTACCCAAAAGGAAAAAGGCGAAGAAAAATACTGAAGGATCTGACAATGAAGAGCCTTCATCCACATCCTCCATTGCATCTTCTCCTCTGCAAAGTCAACCATCCACTCCCCCATTACATATTGTTGTTCACCAGGGATTAGGAGCTTCAGCATCCCAACCTGCTCACTCCTCAACATTATTTCCTTCCCAGACATCTGGAGTTCCAATAGTAGTACCAACCACTACTGCTATTACAATGGAAGATCCATGGACCAGACCTGGTGCAGTCAATATGCCTGCACCATTGCATCCATTACCAGATGCTCCTGAAAAATGGCTACCCAAGTTTAATCCAGATGATGGGACCCAGGCTGAGGAACACATTAATAATTTCATGTTGGCAGTCAACTTGAAAGGGGTAACAGAACAAGATGTTGTTGTCAGACTTTTTCCTTACACCTTGCAAGGATCAGCAGGATCCTGGTATTTTTCTTTACCCTCTGGTTCCATTACCAGTTGGAACACTTGCCAAGAGCAGTTTCTTACCAAATATGGAGATGATAGGTCTTTGGCTACCCTAATAAACGATCTCTCCAATCTGAGAATAGAGCATAGGGAACCAATTAAGGAATTTAATGCCCGCTTCAATAAACTCCTGAATAAAATCCCTACAGCCTCCAAACCAAGTGAACAAATTCGAAGCGAATGGTATATCACCACCCTACCTGCCAATATAGCCATTTTTGTAGACAGGGCTGGGAAACCTACCTTAGCTGAAAATATGAGAGAAGCACTTGCTGTGGAAAAGCGCATTAATGCTCTAGAGAAGAAGGCTGCTCTGGAAGACAGAAAAGCCAAAAAAGTCTCTTTCAAAGATGACTTAAGAAAGAAAACCCCAAAAGACCCATATTACATGGAAGGTTTGCAAAAGGTCTTAAAAAATTTATCAAATGAAATGGTTGAAATAAAAAAACAGGTAGCCGAAACCTCAACCAAAAGACCTTTTAGGACTTATAAGAGAAATGAATCAAAGCCACCAAATGTCATATATAATGCTGATTCAGAGCAAGAAGAAGAAGAGGAAGAGGAAACAATCTCACCAACTGATGATGAAGAAGAAGTAGTGGAATGTCATGGAATGTGGGATTTTATACTCCCCAACTCCGATACCGATAATGAAGAAGAAGCATTCCCGGTCACTACTAGAAGCAAAAGTACTTCTAAACCTGTTCAGGTAACGTCAAAGAAAAGGAGTGCAGGTGCCGCTACAACCAAAGAAAAAATACCTGCAAAGAAATCACCTGTAGCAGTTCCCCAAAACCAGCCTTCAACTTCTAATACTCCTTCAACATCTAAAACATTAGTGGTATCAGATTCAATGGAATACAACATTGTTGATGACATGAAGAAAACTAAAGCAAACATTACTATGTTTGAACTTAGTAAATTAAAACATCAACAGAAATTGCTTCTTAAAGAATTGAATGTTGTTCCTTCTACACCTCTTCCCAGTGCTAAAGCTGCTAATGATTCAGGCCAACCTCCCCCCGGTATGGTTGAAGCTACCGATTCAGTTCTGATTGGAGATAGATCAAATTCTCATACTCCACCCTTCCTTCTAACCTATGAGATCTATAACAGAAACCTGCACAATTGTTTGATTGACTATGGGGCATCTTCTAACATAATGCCAGCTTCAGTTTGTTCTAAACTGAACATTGAACCCCAGAAGTCTGCTATCCATATTGTACAGTTGGACAGGACCAAAGTGTAGGTTGTGGGAGAAATTAATTCCGTAACTATCAGGTTGTCTGCTGATCCCAGAGTAGTACAAAGGATTGACATCCTAATAGCCGATATACCTGAATTTTACGGTTTAATTTTGAGTAGGGATTGGTCTGAGAAATTGCATGGGTATATTTCCACTGATTGGTCACATATGTGGCTTCCCTACAGGGGTAACCCAAATCAAATAAGGATCGATCGGGAAAAACATATGACCCATACAGTTACAGAATTCGAACAAGAAAACCAGTCGGTAGCGTTCAACAACAACATTTTGGGGAATTATTCATCAGAGTCATTCTTTGGCAACTTCGTTGCCCAACCCTCTCCGTTCTCAGTAGACCATTCTACATCTCAGATCGAAAATTTTTCACAAACAGATCGGTCGAGATGTTTCAATGATGCTAAGAAAACTGTAAATACATTTGTTAATACCTCTTTATTTTGGTCTTTATATTTCGATGGGTCCAAGTCTAATGAGGGCTCAGGAGCAGGATGTATTTTGGTTAGTCCATAAGGAGAAAAGACAATGCTGTCCTGTAGGCTAGAATTTGAATGCACTAACAATACAGCTGAATATGAAGCCTTAGTCCAGGGACTATATAAAGCAATCGGCCTTAAAGTGCAATATCTAAAAGTATTCGGCGATTCTGAAATTATTGTTAAACAGGTGAGGAATGCAATCCATTGTCTTTCAAATCACCTCAAGCATTATCAATCGCTAGTACAAGAACTTACCTCGCACTTTTCCGCATTCAACATTTCCTCCATCCCTAGGTCTCAAAACTCGGCAGCCGATCTCCTAGCCAATGTAGCTTCCAAGCTCCTACCTTCTGAAGACTACAGCCCAGATAGATTTTCCGTAGAATTGCTTTTTAGGCCCTCAATTCCTGACAATGTCACTAATTGGAGAGTATTCAACCATGATGAGGATATTTTACAATTTTTAACTTCTGAAAAGTCCTATGATAATCAAATTATTGAGGAAAATGAGCATGACTCTCAAATGAGAGAAACACCTCAGGAAAATTCAATTCCTAAGCTTGTGGTAAAGCTGGAGGATCTTTATGATATTAAAGACAAGTTTAAACCTGTAACTAATGCAAAGCTCCAAAGCTCTACCCTAAGGTTTGAATTGATAAATCTAGGTACTGAGAAAGCTCCTCAAAATATTAATTTAGGATTAGGACTTTCCTTAGAAGAAAAAGAAGCATTCATTAAACTGTTAAGGAAAAATAAACAGGTTTTTGCTTGGAAATATGATGATTTGAAGACTTATGATACATCCATTATCCACCATACCATTCCAGTGCTTCCCAATCAGAAACCAATTCAACAGAAGTTAAGGAAAATACATCCAAACTTAGAGAGCCAGATAAAATCGGAACTTAACAAACTCTTGAAAGCCAAGATTATTTTTCCTGTCCGACACTCAAACTGGGTCTCTAATATGGTGCCAGTCAGAAAGAAAAATGGCGACATTCGGATTTGTATTGATTTCAGAAATTTGAACAAAGCAAGTTTGAAAGACAATTTCCCATTACCTACCATGGAGCAAATACTTCAATCAGTAGCAGGTTCTGAATTGATGTCCTTTCTAGATGGTTTCTCAGGATATAACCAAGTCCTGGTTCATCCTGATGACCAGCTTAAAACCACATTCAGAACAAAATGGGGAACATATGCATATCAGAAAATGCCTTTCGGACTTATAAATGCAGGAGCGACATTCCAAAGAGCGATGGATACAGCTTTTAGAGGGATGATTAATAGAACAGTGGTCGTCTATCTAGACGATATTACTGTATTCTCTAAAGAGAGAGCTAATCATTTGCATGACTTAAGTCAAATCTGTCAACGTTGCAAAAGATATGGTATTTCTCTTAACCCTAAAAAGTCTTTCTTTGCTCTTGATCAAGGGAAGCTCTTGAGTTTTATAGTGTCCAAAGATGGCATTTGTATTGATCTTGATCGGATCAAAGAAATCTCTGAAATCCCTTTCCCACACAATAAAAAATCAATGCAGTCATTTTTAGGCCAGATAAATTTTGTTAAAAGACTTGTTCCAGATTTTTCTCAAATTATTTTGCCACTTCAAACAATGATTAAGAAAAATTCAGTCTTTAAGTGGGGATGAGCAGAAAAAGAAGCTTTTGATCTAATCAAGCAATCAATAATCAATGCCCCAGCCTTAAATACTCCAAATTTTTCTAATCATTTTACATTGTATACCATCGCATCCAACTTGTCTTATGCTGCAGTACTCACGCAACTAAATGATCACAATCTGGAAGCACCCATTTCATTTTTTAGCTCAAATCTTCAGGGTGCTGAATTGAATTACTCCGAAGTAGAAAAACAAGCCTTTGTTGTATTTAAAGCAGTCAAACATTATAGACCCTTCCTTATGAAAACCCACACAAAAGTTATAGTTCCTTTCCCTGCAGTTAGGCAACTATTAATCCAAAAGGAACTGGGTGAAAAAAGGGCAAATTGGGTCACAACGCTTCAAGAATACGACTTAGAAATTAAGCCAGCAAAGATTGTTAGGGGCCAAGGTTTTTGCAGGATATTGGTAGGAGCATCCAACATTCCAGAATCAAGCGATACAGATCAAACTGAAGAAATCAACCAGATAAGTGTTACTGATTCTGAATCTCAATATGCAGATTTAATCTTTTATTTAAAGAATGGTTATGCACCTCCAAACCTGTCTTATAAAAACAAAAGGGCCATTAGGTTAAAAGCAAAGAATTTCACAATTATTGATGATGTGCTTTTTAAGCAGAATTATGATTCTATTTTATTAAGATGCCTTGAGAAACCTGAAGCGCAAAAGGTTTTGCAGGAGTTACATGATGGACCAGCAGGAGGACATTTTGGAGCTGACACAACAGCTCACAAAATTATTCATGCTGGATATTATTGGCCCACTCTGTTTAGAGATGCCCACGAATATGTAAGGAAATGCCTCAATTGTCAAACTTCTAGTGGAAGACAACGCAAATCAGCTTTCCCTCTGCAACTAGTCAACATTGAACAACCATTTGAGCAATGGGGATTGGACATCATTGGGGAAATTACTCCACCATCTTCCAAACAGCATAAGTATATCCTTACTACTACCGATTATTTTACTAAGTGGGTGGAGGCAATTCCTTTGAAGACAGCAAATTCTGAAGCAATCATTGAGTTCATAGATCAATTCATCATTACCAGGTTTGGTGTCCCAAATGCTCTTGTTTTTGATAATGCATCTTATTTCTCAGGTAATGCTATGTTTGATTTCGCTATTAAAAGAGGATTTAAATTGAAATATTCTGCTAATTACTATCCCCAGGGTAATGGTTTAACAGAGTCTACTAATAAGAATCTGATCAAAATCATTAAGCGAACTATCAAACAGAATCATAAAAACTGGCACAAATCCTTAATGTTTGCGTTATGGGCTGATAGGATAACACAGAAAACTTCTATAGGATCTTCTCCGTTCAATCTTGTGTATGGAAAAGAAGCAATACTACCCACAAATCTTGTTCTTCCTTCTTTAGCCCTAGTACAGTTCATTGAGGAAACTCCTTCTTCTTCTATTCAGTTTAGACATGATCAAATTCTAAAACTAGAAGAAGAAAGAGAAAATGCCAGGGTTACTCATGCCAAACATCAGCAAATCATCAAAGCAGCTTTTGATTCAGTCTCATCCGGTTCAAAACAATTTCAAGTCGGTGATTTAGTTCTGAAATGGGACAAAGCCCAAGAAGACAAGGGAAAACACACCAAGTTCCAAAAGATGTGGCTTGGACCATTTCAGATCTGTGAGAAGATAGGCCATTCAACCTTCATGTTGCAAGATTTATCAGGTTTGAGAGATTCTCTCCCTGTTAATGGCCTTGTCTTGAAGAAATTCTTTAATTGAGGAGGTAACCCCTTCTCCTTTTAGCTTTGTAGAGTTTTGTAGTTTGTAGGATTTTTAGAAAATAATGTTGTAAGGTATCTTCTATTGACCTTTGCTGTGTTTGAAAACTTAATCCACAGAAGTAGTATGGATATTTGCTTTTAAAATAATAGAAGTCTTAACCAAAAGGGATAATTTCTAGGAAACTAGGTATCATTGTATTCTGAAACCACACTTCAAGTTTTGTGAACACCTCTCAAAGTTTAGAAGTATTGCAAATCATTTTCTGTTTTCAAATTGGTCTCAAAAGGTTATCAATATCAAGATAGAAGCTAATCCAATTTCAGCATCTTCAACTCTTACCCTGTCATCCATTTACTCTTAAGGAGAAGATTGTTCATCCCATTCACTAAAGTTTATGATTACTCAGAGTGTAATTCTAAAATATTTGATATAAAAGATAAGAGGTCTTATTATAAGCCTGCTTACCATGATCATCGGGAAAATAGTTTAACCGACATTACCAATACTGCATACCATAACAGGGTAATGGCTTAAAATTATAAGACAAGGGGTCTCATCACGAGCCGGCTTGTTTGGTTAGATTACTACCAGTGAATGGCATTGTCAATAGCTGGCCACCAAACCAGGACAATGGCTTTTTATCTTATCAATAACAGAAAAAGGAAATGAAATACAAAATATGAAAACATGTTTTGAATTCATTCTGTTAATCACACTCTTAATTGGATGGGACAATGGACAATAACATGGTTAAAAGGTATCCCTGTCGAAACTATGAACATTTGCTGGCAGCAGAGGCTCTACCTATGATAGATGAGTTCACTATAAAAGCTGATTTGGAAAGGTTTTCTGTTTTATCACTATAAACCAACAAAGGCCTATTTAAAACTTAGAATGTATCTATTTTCTTAAAAAAAGAAAGGAAGTTAGCAAAATAGTTTCATTTCATTCGGAATGCATATATACCTAGTTATATTAGAATTTTCCCTTTTGATTAGAACTCTATTTTAAAAAAGTTTAAAGTATTACTATACTTTTCAAAGATAACTGTTTCTTCCAGCGAATCGCCAATTGTTGTGCTCTACAACAACCCCCCATTTCTTATCATTTTATTCACAAAATTATCATATGAAATGGGTCCCTTTAGAGTTTGATTGGTATCAATATTGTATTATTTAAAAAGGTCCGAAAACCAAAGGAAAATATTATATAAAACCTTTTTAAAAAACCCATTTTGATCAAATAAATCAATTCTTAATCATTGCGATAAAGCGATCGCAAGATCGCATATCGCAATGACATAAGGAGCATATGTAAATAATACATTGGTTCCCTCCGATGCGATATCGCTATCGGCGATCGGCAATACTCTATGCACATTTTAAAGAGCGCCCCCAGGTCATACCCCGATGCGATGCGATATCGCAATCGGCAATCGGCGATACACTATCTATGCACATTGTAATGCCCATTCACCCTGATGCGATGCGATTTCGCTATCGGCGATCGGTGGTGTGCTATCCATATGTTTATATAATCCCAATTATCCCGACGCGATGCCATATCGGCTATCGGCGATCGGGGGTTTTAAATGGTGTCAATACAAGAGGTTAAAGCTCTCCCCGATGGCCGATTGCGATAAAGCGCAGTTTTCAAAAAAAGTCGTTAAATGGAGGGATATTATGATTGAATCATATTTAAAGCTTAATCTGTTAAGCAATGATGCACCTGCGCCCAACCGCCAAAACATCCATAGCACGCTTAAACGGGTCATTCGGCCGAATAATGATATAATGGACATTTAAGATTGGCAGGTTTTAAAAGGCCATTTAATGTGATCGTAAGTCCTAAAATCCTCCCATGGATTGTGTCTGCGCCCATTTTTAAAGGCTAATCCCTTATTACGCATCAGTCATTATAGCTCATTACTTTGAAGTTTTCATTGCAATTCTCCGTGTTACGTTTATTTTCACCTCTGTGCAGAATTCATTCCAAGAAGAAAGCTCAAGCAAAATGGGGAAGAAATCCAATAAGACCACAGGCACTTCCGCTGCGCCAGCTGCAGGACAAGTTGCCACTGACAAAAAGAAGGGATTGATATCTGATACTACATGTTTGGGTCTCGTCAGAACTACTTGGCAAGGCACCTACAACCTGATTGAAGCCGAAGAACCAGAAGCAACAACAGTACAGGCCATTGTGGATTTAACTCGGAAATCCGAGGGTACTCTTAAGGACTTAGCTGACTCCTTCCTTCACCGGATAGCAGCTAGGGAACAAATTCTCCCATACACAGACGTAGTGCGGTGGGCAATTGAAGAAATCCCAATCCTGGATAGAACCTTCAGCACCAGAGACGGGAGAATTTTCGGGTCATTCAGGGCGGATGATCTAAGGCAAATGTATCATTTTCCTGAGCCAGAGAAGATATATAATAAGGCGTTCCTGGAGAAATTCACAAACGAAAATGAAGTTGAATCCGAACCCATCCGGGATTGGAGACAAAATCCGGCAAAGCACAAACATGAGTCGTCTGGTAAGTACTCAGTTGATTCCCTGGCTTCTCCTTATTGCTATGCTGGAATAATGATGTGTAGATTGTGGGGATTGCATGACTCTGCTAATTTTACCATAGAAATGGTTCCCCTAATGGAAGCAGCATGCAACAGTGTAATTATGGATTGGGCCACTATTCTCTCAGATAAACTAGCCTCAGCTCTTCTTGAATTTAGGAGTAAGACCCGCGTTTCTGAAAGGATAATTCCCCCATTCTATTACAGTGCCTATATCTTAGATACCTTGTGTTTTAATTCTGAATTTCCTGTGCTCAGCTAGAGGTGGAAGCCACAAGACCCCATGCCTATTCACATATACCATCAGAAATTATGGAAGTCCTCCTATAAACACCATTTGTACCAAGTCTGCAATGGTTTTATGTTACCTGTTCATTATTCTATTTTTGATAAACCTGCTCCCAAGATTTCTTATCAAGCCGGAATTGACTTAACCTCAATAGGAAGATGGTTCGGGGAGGAAAACTTCACTTATGTAAGAGTTTTCGGTAGCCAAGCCGATCCTCATGTTCTCCCTTTATACATACCAGATAAACTGTTGGCAAGAGAAATATCTTACCAAATTATGGCTGAGAGTGTTACACAGACTCTCAAGAAGAATAAGAAGCAGGGCTGGCCCTCTTTTCCCTTGAGATGTGGTGTCTATACTCTGCATGATCTCAAACATGCAGAAAAGGAAGCCACGAAGATTAAATCATTGACTCTAGCGACTCTCCCAAATAGGCAGTTTGATCCAAACAAAGTTGCCTATACTACACTAGAACAGGCCAAATTGACAAAATTTGATCATAAAGAAGATATGTTTGACGACCTGTTCTCTTCAGCTGAGACAATAAATCAGGTTAAAGCATTCGCCAAAGTGAAATATAATGATGAAGGGTTGACTGAATTTAATAAACTTAGAGAACAGAGGTTGCAAACTCTGCCTCTAGATTTACTAGCAATAACCCTAGCGACATCGTCAAGCGAGCCTGATCGGCAACAGTCAAAGGAACCTCCGGTTATAACAAAGGATCAGAAGAAGGAACAGGAGGAAAAGCAGAAGAGAGAGCAGGAAGAAAAGCAGAGAAAAGAAAAAGAAGAGAAGCAGAAGAGAGCGCAGGAGGAAAAACAGAGAAGAGAACAGGAGGAAAAGCAGAAGAGAGAGCAGGAGGAAAGGCAAAAGAAAGAGCAAGAGGAGAAGCAGAAGAAAGAGCAAGAAAAAGTGCGGAAGGAGTCCCAAGCTGAAAAGAAAAAACAAACCACCATTGATGTCAATATAGATACTCATATTGACCCTAAATTGCTCCAGGAATGGAAGCAATTTGATTCCATCATCAGTGGGTTGGAATGTTCAAAGGACACAGATACTTCCAAGACAACGGATACACAGGACATCACTTCATCACAGGTTCTGAGTGGAACCAGCGGCCCACCCATTTCTAAAGAGGTTGAGATAATACCAAAGGACCCCTCCGACCAAATCATTTTGCAGGTAGAAGATATTCCTCCCCTGGATGTCTTCTACAGCCCAAGGCATAAAGCAGTGGTTAAACGACAAAGGAAAAGAAGAAGGACTGATCAACCTTCCCTTTTCCCAGAGCAAACTGTTACGGGCAATGTGGTTTGGAAGGAGGAATTTGACCCCTCCGATGACCTGACAAAACTGTCACAGTATGCGGGAGCCTATTCGACAGCGACAATTGATAAGGCATCGGAGGTAAGTCTTCTCCTGAAAACCAAGGATCAAGAGATTTTCTCATTACAGGCGCAGTTAGCTGAGACAAAGGAGAAGGCAGAGCAGCAATTGTTGACGCAACAGCAATTAAACAGTCAACTAACTCAACAATTGCAGGCAGAAAAGCAAAGGATCGACCAAAGTACGATCCAGAAACAGAAAGAATTATCAGAGGCATTGGCACAATTAAAGGCAGCAAATGAGCAAATGATGAAAATAAAAGATGAGCAAATTGCTCAATTGCCATCACAGCTCGAAAAAATAAAGGGCATTCCACAAGTGGTTGAATTTAGAGCAGAAGCATTGCAAATAAACACTGCATTAATATCCCAAATTAAGCTTCTACGTCAACAAGTCGCCCAGGCAGAGCCACTGTGTGAATTAACGGCATCCATAAATAAGCAAGTAGAGAAGGCCAGAACTGAATTGGATCAAGCCGAAGAAACCATAGCTGCATTTCTTAACTGGCAAGATTCTGATCAAGGACAAGCGGCAAATTTGCCCAGGATCCTAGAACCACATAAAGATATACTCTTCACAGAATGGCAGTCCCAGTTAATGAAAGCAGAGAGGCAGCTTCAAGATGTAAATCAACTTCTAGCAATTTAGTTGAATTGGTCAATAACACTCTTTACTTATCAAACATGATTTCCCAATGTACACCAGGAAAGTTGACAACAATGAAAACATTGGAGCAATCATGTTATCCAGATCTGGAAGAAAAGGGGAGGTTAATCGCTGGGATTAACAGTTTAACTTGGGACACATATTGGTTCTTCCTGGTAAAGCCGCACACACAGAGAGCCGCCCTCAAATGCCTAACGGATGCGATCGGGTATATTATCCCCGATATTCAGGATGCCACCTATGCCGCCCAGATCAGCTCACGCCTTAACAAACCACCTGAAGTAGAGCCAATGCTTGCAATAAGTCAGCTCAGATTTAAAGGCAAGCAGCCTACTTGATGAATCATGCCGCCAACTACCAGATCGTTGAAGAAAAATAGGATCAAGATTTATTGATACCAATTAAGTAGGATTTCTGTTTTATAGATAGATAGATTAATTAAGTATTTATAGACCCTTTCATTGTTTTGGAAAGGGTCGTAAAGTTTTGTACCAGACTTAAAGACTGAAGTTTGCACTATTGTGCTTCAGTCAATATTCTTTTATGAAACTGGACCAATTGTTCTTAATTCGACAAGGAAGCTTTTTATGCAATTGTGCACTATTGTCTTTGTTGAGAATGTTTTTGCGTTGAAGGAAGAATTACAAGTAGCGATTGATATTGGGAGTGTCAAGCAGCTCATATGGTATTTCTATCTATGTCTGAATTCATTCCTTTCATATGAATTGTTATGTGATTATCCTTGCTATTATTGATTATATGCATGCGCTGTAACAGCAGATCTACATTCCTTCCACTATTGGATGTTTTATGATGTGCATTTCTTTTAATCATGTATATGTCAATGATATAAATGATAAGTGTGGTAATATCGCTTTAATCGCTTTGCTTAACTATTTAAGCATAGTAATCATGAATGAAATAATGTCCACGTCTGTTAAATGGAGTCATCTATATGCCTGTTTATAGACACAGACCATCAAGTGCTGCACTTTAAAGTTCAATAAGTTCCCGGGATAGGTCATAGTTATTGTATTCTTGTTAATAGATTTAGTTATTCGCCCATCACTAGCTTAGTTAATAAATCATCCATTCATCCCGTTTATCCACTTTTGGGAAACTGGTCCCATTATCCCGAGTCGGAGCCACTATTCCAAACGGAAAAGGAGCTGTACTAAGGTCCGGACCGGGTGGTTATCCCCAATGTTGTTGCAGCGATTTTCGTGGCATCAACACCTCCTCGGGTCTGCGACAAGTGAGTGCGACTATTGTTTTAATTTACACCTCATCCTCCACTTCAGCCATTCTTCCATGTCACCCCTATCATGTCACTCTGTGCACTTTTCATCTTCACATTAATCCCATTTTCCATCATCATTTTCTCATTTTCCCTTAAAAATCCATTTTTAATTCTCACAATGTACATTTTCTATTTCATTTCCATGCATCTACAAGCACATCCATTTTTTCCAACTTATCACACTTGGATTCCAACGTTAGAATTCAAAATCTAGGTATTTATATATTGTGTCCACCCACTCAGTCCCTTTAAAATGTCAAAGAAATTTTCTCTAACTCGCTCTATAACTCACATTCCACTCCTGGCTACAAAGAGGGATATCTTTGACCCTGTTTGCTCCTTAAATTTGATGGGACTTCGCTAAAATGTCCTAGCAAGACAAATTGATTCCCCTATATACACTACAGTAGTAAAATTAGGTCTTTTCTCTGTTATAATTCCCCATACATATGTTTATCCTGAGTTTATCACTTGGTTAGCTTCTGTAATGTATCCCTAGAAATGTTTTTTGATGAATGCAGTAGGAGAAAATATATTTCAAGACTCTGCTTTTCTAATTCAGCAAGCCATATACTTTCCCTTTCCAGAACATAATAATGCTTTTACAGAAGAAACCCTGGTATAAAATTTTCAAAATTTGTCTGTTAGAGACTATACCCAATTATCTTTTTATCTTATGCCTTCAAGACAAGTTTTATCTACTGAACCAACTCAGTTTCCCCTGGAAACTTTTGATGAACATGTTAAACCAATTTTACAAGTAATTGTTGGGGTTTTGGGAAGGGATGATACTTTTGTGATTGACCATGTTGTGCTAGGAATGTTCAATTTAATCATGCAACCTGAAACTATTCTTGATATTCCAACTTTCTGGGAAGGCTTGATAAACTCTCAGTTGTCAAATTTAAATCTTACTGGTTGTTTTAGGTTTCCATCACTGGTGTTTTATTTGTTCCTTTATGTTCATGTGGAAAAATTTATGCATTTAGGCCTAAACATAATGGATGTTCATAAGAGGAAACAATCAGTAGTAAACTGGACTGATACTGTGAGAAGGCTCCCAAATTATGAAGGTCTTGAATATTTCACTGCCTCTTTCATGTCAGTCATTTATTCCATCATAAATAGTTTTGTGCCACCATGTCTCTTACCAAAAGCTCAAGCCTTCTTATAACTTAGCAAAGATATCAAACTTGGAGATTGGTTTCAATTCAAAGATCATGTTGAGATTAGATTGTATGGAGCAGAGGTTTCCCCTTACAGGCTTCCTTATTTTGTGCCAATGAGATTGTTTGCTCTGGAATTCATTAGGAAAATTCTAAATGTGGATTGGATTCATTTTGTACCAACAAAGAAAGGTCATTTATTCAAGTTTCCCAAGACTGTTGGGCCTTTCATTGTAAATAATAGGCAAACTATGGAAGAATTTGAGATAATACTTCAAGATATGAAACTCCAACAAGGGGAAAATGGCCTTATGGTCCTCACCATATCATTTCAAACAAAAGGTAGAGAACTCCTATGCTCCCTACACCCATGAGTCCAGACCAGATATTGAGAAATTGACCAATGGTGGTAAATCTCAAATAGGAAGGGGAATGGAGATTGAAACTCCCCATCCTATTGAAAAAGGCTTGAAAAGGGAAGTTGAAGAGATAATTGATTTAGATGAGGAAACAAGTCACAACTCTAAGAAGCCAAAATTGCATGAAAAAAAAGGATTCTAAGCCTCTGGTTGGAAGTTCATCTACTGTATTTGGTTTCAGTTGCAATTGGGAGAAGTGACATGCACACCATCTTCCCCTGTCCCAGAAGAATCCTCACAAGTTTAAGTTCTTAAAGAGATGTATAGCCAAATTGAAGAGAAGAACAAGAAAATCAAAGAAAATGTCATGTCCCAGATGGAAGCTCAGTCAATTTCTGAGTATCATACTAGATTATTTTCAACCGTGGATTTAGAAAGAAATCAACTTATATTATATTTTTCTCACCCATCTGATTTAGTTGTTTCTTCATCATCAAGTTTCAAGACTATAAATCTAACTATGGATGCACGGGAAATTCCATTGCCTGATAGAATTAACTTGCACAGGAAAATCAGAGAATTAATTTATAGTGATTTGAGTAAAGCATCCCTAGCAGCAAATAAGATAGAAGATTTATTGGGAAAGGTTGTGAATCAGTTAAAGTTGGAAAAATAAAATTCCAGAGCCTTGTTTACTCAAAATGAAGAGTTGAAAAAGTTAATTGTCAAAATTGGTGTCAATCCTAAAGATAGATCTGTTGTACAAAAACTTTTACAAGGAGCAGAGATAGAAATCCAGGTGCTTAGAAAGAAGTTGAAATTTTCTATTGTAGAGCATGTCATGGCCCCAGAGGTGGCCCAAGTGGAGAAAGAATATAAGATATTGACCAAAGAGCTATTGGAAATAAGAAATGAAGTGGTTTCCTTAAAAGAAATGAATGCTAGCTTATAGCAGAAGTTGGATACTCATATCTGCACAATCCTAGTACAACCAGATTTAGAGGAGCCAGCTAACAAATTGACCAAAGTTGTGATAGAATTAAATGTTTCAAAAGATGAAATGAAGAATATGCAAAAGAACTTGGAGGACATAGAGGAACTCTTGAAGATTAATGAAAAACAACTGAATATGGAAAATGATAATGCATCAAAATGTCAAAAGGATTATTAGACAACCTGCAATGAAATTAAGGAATTGAGGGAAAAAGTAAAAGGAAATATGTCACTTATACATGTTAGAGAGATAATCTGGAATGATATTATTCAACAAATGAAAGCTATCTAGGAGAGCATACTAATAATGGCAGAAGAAAAAATGATTTTTAGGGACTTGGGAAGCATCGTTGCTTCTCATAAAGAGAAAATCTAGCAATGTGCTCAGCTGGTAAAGAAGATGATTGATTTTCTTAATTCCAAGTATTCTTAGGAATTAAGCAATATGCAAGTGGAAAACAGAACAAATCTAGTGTTGGAAATTAATAAGATGGTGAAAAAGAACTTTTATAGGAAAAAAACAGAGGCTAAACTTGGTGAAATTAGAGAATTTGTTCTGAAGTTTAATACAAATTTTGATAAGAGAATGAGGGAAGGATTTCCCTCCTGCTAGGACCAATAAGGAAATATAATTCCCTTAGAAACTTATGAAACTTTTTTGGTGGAAGCTAAAAGAAAAATTGACTCTTCTCATGAGAAAAAAACAGTTCTCAAATGGGAAACCATTGTCAATTATCTTCATAGGGACTTTCAACTACTGTGGTTGGTTAAATTTTTTTTTACAGAAAATCCATCTTATAGTAGAATCACTAATTTCATAACGGCCCATACAAGGTTCATTAAATGTCCAAGTTCATATGTCACTATATGAAAGAAATTCAAAGCATGAATGTCTCCAACAGTAGAAACAACAGAAGGTGAACCTTCAACATGCGAGCCTGCATAGGAATCACAAGTCATCCAATGAAATATAGCCACCTGGATTTATTTTATAAAGTTTTGAAATATTGTATTTGTAATAATTACACAATTTTGGTTCTCATTTTTGTAAAATTTCAAGTCCTCGAAAGGACTAAAGCAGTTGATAAAGTAGTTTGGTAGTTTTGTGACAATTAACAATTTTTATAACTGTCACCACTGTAATGTATGTATAAAAGGAGCTTGAGAGAAAAATTTAGGGTTCTGATTTATTACTTCAAAAGGAAAGAATTTGATGTGTAATGTTTTCACCATTTCTTGGAGAATAATAAAGCTTTTCAAGGTGATTCCAAGCGGTCTTTGAAATTGATGTGTATTCCTATTATTTGTAAATAATTTGTTGTCTTTCTTCTAAGGAAAAGAGTAATGAAGCTACTAGTTGTTTTTATTATACAGACTTACTGAAGTTATAGTACATGTAATCTTAAACGAAATAACCTTAATATGCACTCCTCTTTTCTGCAAGTTCATCTCTCAGTCTTTCACATTTTCCTCTAAAGTTTGAGACAAAAGATTATGTAATAAGAAACCTTTCGTTTGAACTTTTCATTATTTATTTCTATCATTTTGTTACAAATTTCAATCAGTTTCATTGTTAGTGAGACCAACTTTAGAAGTGTTTTCACCCAAGACAATTCCTTTAACATTACCTATAGACCAGTCTTCTAAATTAACATAATGGGACAACAAGTTAAATGTGTTATCTTACTGAATATATGTCCTAGGAGATGATCTCTACTCATCTAGGGTTTGTATCTAGGGTTACAATAGGGAGTCAGGCCTTCAAAGGGTGGCACTGATTCTGGGGTTGCAGGCTCAAAACTGGAAATTTTAGGCTGCATTCACTACCTTCTAGGATTATGCATACGACTAGATGCCTTATCATGTAATAAAATGGGGGCCCAGATCACTAAAGGGAAAGTTAGCTCAGGGTTTGGGAATTTATAGTGGTTGTTTAGCTCCTGGGAGTCCCGTACCTCTTGAGGGAGGTCAGTAAGGTTTCAATTGTTGATTGAAATTCCTTAATGAAGCTAGGAGGTTAGGTCATGTCATAGTAGCCCTTAGCTCATGTTTCCCTGGTAGGTTGGTGAAAGTGGGTAGATATGAGAGGGGTGGTTACTGTAGAAATTCTCACTCTAGATTAAACTGATTATGCAATGTACTAAAGAAAAATACTCAATCTACTTCTATTAACAAACTTGCAGAAGCTTAATCGATTTTGATCAAGATCAAATAGAACACATATAACAGAGAATAAGATTCAATCACACATGAAACATAGGAGAATACTTTGGGGAAAGCCTCAACTAAAAACCCCGATCTCTGTATTATCATACAAGTGGAAATATCTCTAGATTACACAAAGCTTTAGCTCACAAGCTATCCAACTCTCAGTACAATCCCTCAATGCTGCTCATAGACAGTAAAAGGCTTCTCACAAACCTTCTCCTCTGCCCTCCAAGCCTCTTATTTCCTTGTGTAGTTTTCCTTGGGGTCCAATGCTGCCACCTGTGTGAATTGGCCTCTTCACGCACTCACTAACCTCTGATCTAACTGTGCAATCCTGAAGGAGATACTTCCCTCTGCATGGATGAGTTTCCTATATAGTAAAATTCCTCCAACTGATAGTACACTGTCCCTTCCTCTGATCTCAACTGGGTCTCTAAATGAACTGACATGCATGAGTTATTTATGAGAGAATATTCAGTTATCTGAAGTGCAGCAGTTACATGCATGCATGCATTAACTAACTAAACTCACAATTAGTTCAACAAACTATTTGAACTAATCTAACTAGACTTAACTCAGTTAACTGAGCTAACTAATTACAACTCAAAATACAACTCATCCTGATCTCCTTTAATCAAGGGATAACTTCCTCAATCAATGGAGAAACTGTTGCATGTCTTCACATAGACTTCATGTTTGATTTTCTACAACTAATTAACTCAAGATGAATTAATTAATTATTTTACAAACAACTGCTAAGATCAAATTTGAATTTTACTTCTCAATTTTAGTTCAGGGACTAACTAAAATTGGAATCTATCCCGAAATACTATTTATAGCAATGTTATTTTTAGCATTTCCATTTTTCATTCCTTGTTTCTATGTCCAACACTGGTACCTGAGATGTTATTTATAGCAATGCTATTTATAACATTTCTATTTTTAGCATTTCTTGTTGCCATTTTCAACACTCCCTCTCAACAAGAAAGGCATTCAACTCGAACCCAATCCTGAACCTTTGGAATGTTCTGCATGCAACACTTCTCCCAAGTGTTGTTGCTCCAACAACTCTAGAATCAAAAAAATCTCCCAACTGACCTCCATGTTGGGCTAGAAACACCCTCTAATGCTGATGATCCCTCTACCACTGACAAGTGCTCCCTGTGACCTTTGAGTTGCTACAACACTCCATGCATCTCACACCATTGCACACCTCTTTGTGCCATCCTACACTGGTGCAACACTCCTGTGCCTCTCGCATTGTTGCAGCCTGCTAGCTCTGCATTGTCTCGGGATTCTTGCACTGTAGCTCTCTCTGCGGCTCCATCCACATCTTCCTCTACCCACTCAACTAGTCCTGCTACTCCTCATCGGGTCTCCCATAGCAAGGTCTAATCAATGAGGTTGGGTACCTCAATGATCCTGCCCCTATTCCAGCCTTCTTGGGACTGTCACTCCACATCGCCCCACCTCCGACCTAGAGGTATGGATGCATGTGATCCCTGTACCCACTTGGCTCGAAATTCCCCCTACTGTAGGTCTCTACATGAGTGGGTACCTCCACTCGGTCTCCTATCGGCTTCTCTAGTTGTGACTGCCCCACAACCTCCTGAAGTTACTTCACCAATTGTGGCTCCTCCACAATTGTCTAAGACTTCTTTTAGCGGTGCATGTTGATTTACTCTCCCTCTCAACCACCAATTATCTAACCTTTGCCTTGCTCCTCAAGGTTTTGCATGCATCTTGTACCTTAAGTGCATACAGATTCTTGACTAGCACACCAATCCATTTCATCTTTCGCGTCGTCATGAAATTTTATGGAAAAAGAGCTGATTTTAAATCAGTGATATCTCCCTCATCCGAACTCCGATTCAGCCAATTTTTTCTTTGAATTTGGGTCTTTTTCTGCAAAGAATCCAGATCTGCTATTTGTTTCTGAAAATTTTGCACAAAAATTTTCAGATCTGCTCTGAAATTGCGGCCCAATTTCTTTTTTTTTTTTTTACTTTGAATTTTCTTCTTCGTATACTGTTCACTACTTCAATCACCTTTTCTCTGATACCATGTAGAAATTCTCACTGTAGATTAAACTGATTATGCAATGTACTAAAGCAAAATACTCAATCTACTTCTACTAACAAACTTGCAAAAGCTTAATCGATTTTGAGCAAGATCAAAGAGAACACATATAACAAAGAAGAAGATTCAATCACACATGAAACACAGAAGAATACTCTGGGGAAAGCCTCAGCTAAACCCCCCGATCTCTATATTATCATACAAGTGGAAATATCTCTAGATTACACAAAGCTTTAGCTCACAAGCTATCCATCTCTCAGTACAATCCCTCAATGCTGCTCATAGACAGTCAAAGGCTTCTCACAAACCTTCTCCTCTACCCTCCAAGCCTCCTATTTCCTTGTGCAATTTTCCTTGGGGTCTAGTGTTGACACCTGTGTGAATTGGCCTCTTCACACACTCACTAACCTCTGATATAACTGCACAATCCTAAAGGAGACAATTCCTTCTGCATGGATGAGTTTCCTATATAGGAAAATTCCTCCAACTGATAGTACACTGTCCCTTGCTCTAATCTCAACTGGGTCTCTGACTAAACGGACATGCATGAGTTATTTATGAGAGAATATTCAGTTATCTAAAGTGCAGTAGTTACATGCATGCATGCATTAACTAATTGAACTCACAATTAGTTCAACAAACTATTTGAATTAATCTAACTGGACTTAACTCAATTAACTGAGCTAACTAATTACAACTCAAAGTACAACTCATCTTGATCTCCTTTAATCAAGGGATAACTTCCTCAATCAATGGAGAAACTATTTCATGTCTTCACATAGACTTCATGTTTGATTTTCTACAACTAATTAACTCAATATGAATTAATTAATTATTTTACAAACAGCTACTAAGATAAAATTCAAATTTTACTTCTCAATTTTAGTTCAAGGACTAACTAAAATTGGAATCTATCCCGAAATACTATTTATAGTAATGATATTCTTAGCATTTCCATTTTTCATTCCTTGTTGCTATGTCCAACACTGGTACCTGAGATGTTATTTATAGAAAAGCTATTTATAGCATTTCTATTTTTAGCATTTCTTGTTGCCATTTTCAACAGTTACAACTATTGTGTTTTAAAGATATTTATTAGAATTAGATAGAGTCAATAATGCTTAAGCCAATGATTGAAAACATGATTGGAAGGATTTGAGTTTTGAATTGAAGAGTGATTCTCATTAAATTGGTGTGAATTTTCTTATAAATTTAGAACATTGATTTCATTTAGAGTTCCTTTTCATTACATTATTAAACCATTTTCGATCAAATAACTACGCTTTCAAAAAGAACATTTAGTGTGAAAGTGTAATGTATCTCAATGAATCTACAATATTATTTCAACAAGGTCAATAATCAAATTTAGAATTATGAAAAAAAATAAAATTGGAATCAACTCTAATATTTAGCTATCTTGAGTTGCATTTTATTTTCCATAGGAACCCTCAACAACTAATTGTTCATATATAATTCTTTCACTTTATAAGTTTACCTGCCATGGGTTGACAAATAAATGTTAATAAACAGAGCCCACTATATGACTCGACATTTTGCAGGGGAGGTTTAATGAACTGGTGCCTAGGAATTTAACTTGTTTTGTCAAAAATAGAAAACATTTAGCAATTCTCTTTACCATGCCTTACTGTATAACATAATTTAATATGGGGGATTAGGAATATAATATGAGAGGTAAGAACCTGCACCACCACCATAGTGTTTCCTACAAAGCCAAATGTGTCAAATATTGTATGTATCAGTTGATATATAATATATGTAGATTCATTTGAATAGATAGAGTTAGAGGAAGAATTCCAATAGTTTGAATTGGAAATACCCCCATCTATCAACCAACAAAAAGAAGATGTTAAATAATTTATGAGCAGGGAAGGGCTCATCACTACAAGGAATTTCTTAAATCCTTGTTCCAATGTCAAAGATATAACTAGAGATAGATCTGGTTTTCAAGAAGAGTAGAAAATCCATGAACAAATCTAGGAAGAATATCTAAAAGGCCTTACTAGTTATCCTTGCAAATTTGTAGAAGAAGCCCAAGAATCATGGACACCAACTAATGAAGAGAAAATATTGGAACCTGAGATTGAAGAGTTTCTTGCTTACCTAACACCAAATTCTATGAATGAAGAGTATATTTCAGAAGATTTACTTGGCATGATAAAGGAAGATATTGAACTAGGAAGCCAAGGAAATCAAGACTACATGGAATATTGGTTCCAAACAGTCATCAGGTCATATAAGTCCTCCATTCTTCAACACTTCTTGGCATCCAAATCATGTGAGTAGTTGATTCTTCACATCTAGGTATTCATTAAAGCATTATTTTTATCACAGGTATGAATACTTTAGAGACTTTGATCCATAGATGGTTGCACTAGAAATATGCATACACTTGAATAGATTTCCCTATTTTTAGTAGAATAGGTTAGTATAGGGAAATAAATAAATAATCAAAAATAAATAAATAAATTGTTTAATTAATAATCTTGAGCTTACTTTGTTCCTTCTTGTGCTCATTAAACTATGAGAGGAACATCTACCAAGCATAGGTTTATCTCTTTATCTGTTCTTGGTAGATTATCTACGGGAAAGGAACCCCCCTAGAGTTTTCTTTAAGTTTTTTAGACTCTCTAAAATTGAAAATACCGGTGAGCATAAACCATCTTGGGCTTGACAAAAATCCACAGGACAATATTTGGGTATTCTATAAGTTTTTTAGACTCCTCAAAACTGAAAACATTGATGAGCATGAACTGACTCAAGCTCGATAAATATCCATGGGACAATGAAGTTAGGTACAATGATATTTTTAGCTAAAAAATATTAGTTTCTAGTTTTGCTTATAAAAATGAATGTCACTTTGTTCCCCCTATTCATCACTTTTTTTGTAGTTTCGAAGGTTTTATAAGTGTTTCCTTTTTTTTTTATCTTTAAAATGGCATGACATTCTAGCACAATAGCATTTTTCAAAGTTTTATAAGTATGTCCTTTTCCATCTCTTAAAAAAAGCATGGCATAGCAGTAGTGTGTGGAATCCATCTCAGCAGTCCTCCATACTTCTTTATATTTGGTGAATGTGATCCATGGATAGATTGGGTGAAGGATCCATCTTAGCCTTCTATAATTCCAAAATTCTCTTATGGTTCAAATGCATAAAATGGAATCTTATTTTGTTTACACTCGCATGTGAAAATCCTTAAATATGGGGGAGTGATTGTTGGGGGAATCTTCTTCTTGTTTGACATCAATGAAAACTATTCACAGGAACAAAATTGTGCTTATAGAGGGTTCATGATTAAAGACTCAATAAAAGAAATAACAAAGTCAACACTTACAGGAATTTTTACAAGCTTTTTGACCCTATATTTGAATATTTTCAGCTAAGATTATAGATTTTGAACTTTCAGTTTTGATGTTTCGTGAAATAAAACAAAATATTCTAAAAAAGAGTACAACTGACATCAACAAGTATAAGTAAAACAACAATGGTTGAATCAACGTAGGTGATATACAAAAAAATCCTATAATTAAAGGGCGAGTTTCCGTAATGACTTCCAAGGTTGGCATATTTGCACAACTTCATATGACAGGTCTGAAACCTCGATTTTCTTCTTAAACCCATCAATATGGTTTCATGTTGTTTATATCAAACCTAGGTTGCACACAGTCAACTCAAAATCTTGGTCAATGTTATAGTGAACACCATTTTCTTCATATACAAAGCATAAATTGGTTTTATAATCTCATAAACAACAGATTGGATCGCCATGAAATTTGGATCACAAATACATCAAGGTATCTTGAATAAATACATCAATTTCAGTCAATTTTTGATTTACTGTTTTAAAAAAATTGGCCACTATCATCTTCAGCCATTTTGTGCTTTTCATGAGATCCGTGCATCATATGGTAATGAAATTTGGTATGGAGATGTACTATACTAAGTTGAATGAACATAGAAAATTCAATTCAAATTGATGCATATTTATTAAACAATAGCCATTGTTACCTACAATAGTTTTTCATTTTTCTCGAAAAATGTGTATTTGTTGGCTGCAATTTTTGGCAAGAATAAGAATATCAGATATACCAACTACCTCACAAAGTTTCATTAAAAACAAATTTGTGGTTTCAGAGATAATGGTAAAAAGTGTTTCCAGATTCCTAGAAGTGGAAGTTTAGATTCCCGTAATAAAACAAAGCAAAGTTCAGATTCATTCAAAACCAGTTTCAGACCTTCAGTCTTGTAACCGTGATCTCCTTCACTCTACCTCTTCCTTTAGACATTGTGTTGAAGCACGAAAGTTAAGGTTAAGGCATCAAAGCATCAAGAAGAATCTTCCACTATTGAGAAGTAAAAGCTCAATGATAATGGAAATGCAAATTCACCAAAAGCTCTGAAGAAATGTTAGAAGCTAAATTTGAATCAACTTGAGAAGACAATATTATGTTGATTAAAAAGGGTCAAAATTACCATTCTGAGTACAATTCAATGGAATAGAAGGATTTTTTATGGTTGTAAATAAAATGTATGCAACATAATCCTCCAATAATCTAAACCCAATTGTTGGGCATAATATGTTGTGAATTGAAAAAAAAAGGTGAAAAATACATAAATAAGAGAAGAATGTATCAATTACATATGACATGTCAAATGGAACTAAATAAAAATTTGGTGTTCAATATATGGATCCAAGTGTAAAATACAAGACATGATGATTCCATGGAAAATAGATTATTGCCTATGTGCACCTTGCAATGCAAAACAATGAAGAAATGAACAATTCATTAAATCCATCTCAGTTTCCAAAGACAGACTTTCAGGGTCATTTGCAAGAAAATGGAGGCGAATTTTGAAAATACGCCACATAGGTTTTCTGGAGGATGGGCTCATTTAGGTTCCACATGGATGATTTCCTAAAAGTGTTCACCATCTGGGAGATATGATGGATTCTTTCAACTAATATTTCCCAGAATTTTAATTATGGATGGATTTGAAATTTTTTCTCTGATTTGTTTATTGTAGAGATCTATGAGACTTGGGTCTAAAATATTTATAGGGAATTTGGATTGCATATAGAATTATCAATGGTGAGTTCTTCGTGGACACAATCTCATATTGAAAATCTAAGGAAACAATACCTTGGATTTTGTGAGAATGGTAAGGTAGGTGAATATGGGAGTGGATCTAGCAAGTCCAACCCTCGGTCATAGCCCATATTCTTATTCTCTAATGTGCCTACTTGAGCAAGTCTCAATTCATGGACCAATGTTGGATTGAGATTTTTATGCACCTTCATACAACATATAACCAAAGGTCTAAATCCCTACAATTTCATTAAAGAGAGTAGATTCAAAGGTGTATACAAAAGGATCATGAGTATGGAGGAAGGGTGAATATGTCCTTTTCATTCAAGGTTCATAGCCACATAATATAATCATTTTCTTTGACTCAAAAAGATTTTTTTCAAAATTCAAGTGATTTTGTAGCTATAGAAACGCTGTTACAACTAGATTTCCTTTCTTGGGGGTACTTTTTGCACAAATATTTCTAGCAGATGGGACAAAATTTCCATAAGTATGTTTCAAAGGGAACTTTTTGCATTTCATTTATAAATAACACAAGTTGACCCAAGAAATCAAATGAGCTTTTAGATAAAGCGCTCACGCACAACTAGAATGAAATCAAATCAACTTTTCCAGAGTATCATGTGCAGTCATCCATTAACATATTCATGTTCATGTTCAACCATATGATTTCAACCATACGAGTTCATGTTCTTGTTTCTATTTCAATGGATTTCTCTTCATTACAAAGCCAACATTATACTTTGCTTGTTTGCTTGAGTAGTGGATAGAGCTCAAACTGTTCATATTAAAATCTTATTTCAGCATGGATATCAACAATCGGCATAGAGATAACCTAAGGTAAGATTGGTATAAAATTTTCAAATTTGTTAAAAAATTGGACAATATGATGAAATACCACTAATTTCTATTACATTTACTTATTTTTCCATATCACCATTTTCTATTTATACATTTCATTTTCTCAAACATTCTTTCCACCCATTGATACAACCAACTACAAAATATAAATATGCTCTATGTTAGAAAAAATAAAAATCATATGGTAGCACCCTGTTCATTATGATAGAAGTCAAAATCAAAATCCAATCAAATAAAATTCTGTACTTGCTACTTTTTCATACACATAGAAGAAAATTGGTTATGAAAATGTAAAATAGAGTATATAATATGTCTCATGTACCACCCAAATGCACGTATGTAAATAATAAGTATGGTAAACAAAGGTTATACACCAATACCTTACTTTGTTTACATGAGGACATGCTAATCCTCAAGTGTGGGGGAGATGTTGGTTGCAAATTCGTCATCATTTTGTCACCATTTTCATCATTCATACTTGTCCTTTCATTGAATTGACTAATTTTTTCACTCATTAATCACTCCATTTGTCATGTCTTCCCATAAAAACGCTATTAACCATTTAATTATGTTTTAGTTGTTGATTAATATCATTTTTTCTTCATTTTTAATAGTTTAAATAATATTATACTTTATCTTGCTAATGATGGTAGTTTTCAGAATTTCCTACAATGAAAGGTTGATTTCCCGCAATAGAATCCAAGGTTGTTATATTTTCACAACTCAAGGAGAAACCATGAAACTTGGTTTTTGTTACTAGATCCCTCAATATGGTTTATGTCATTCACAACTTGCCTAGGTTGCATGTGCTAGCCTTCAGGTCATGATCAAAGCTTTAGTCGAAATTGCCAAAATTTCTAAACAATCAACTTCTTCCTTAATTTATGAGTAGATGAAGGCGAATATCAAAAATCTAAAACATGTATTTTGTGCAAAATATCCTCATTTAGGTGGCATGTGAGCATAATCCTCAAAAAGTGTGTGATTTGGGGTATATCGAAGATTTTCTAAGATGGTCAAAACCATATTTTTCGTGTGTCTAATTTTCCAAATTTGCAAAATATGTTTGAACAAATTCTTCATTTAGAGATTTGGTTCTATTGTTTTTTATTGATAATTTATGTATAAATAAATCGTCATGAATAGAGGAAGGAGTTAGTCAATCATTATTTTTCATATGCTTATTATGGGCAAGGATTTTTACCTGTACTAAGGATTAAAGTTGTTGTAATACAAAGACTTTGTTTGTGACATGGTGTAGCGTTTTTCAAAAGCTTCTCAGTAGTTTTCGCAGTATATTCTAAGAGGCCCCCTCGTATGTGTTTTATATTTTATTTTAATTGATCTAGAAATGATTAATCATGTTTATATTCACTCCATTAGTCATTTTCATAATTTAACACACAATCTATAGATTCCTATAATTTCCTATAGAATTCCTATAATTTTCCTATAGTGATCCTATAATCACACAGAATACTTATAAATTTTTCCTATAATTTTCCAAAAGTTCCTGTAATTAATAACACATTTTCCTTTAATGATACAATTTTGATGTCAGAACATGTATAAAAAAAAGGATTTATCCAAAATTGAATATTATTGTATTTTAAAGATAATTATTACAATTAATTAGAGTCAATAATGCTTAAGTTAATGATTGAAAACATGATTGGAAGGATTTGAGTTTTGAATTTAAGAGTGATTGTCATTAAATTGGTGTGAATTTTCTTATAAACTTAGAACACTAATTTCATTTAGAGTTCTTTTTCATTACATTCTTAAACCAATTTTGACCAAATAACTATGATTTCAGAAAGAGCATTTAGTGTGAAAGTGTAATGTATCCATCTAAATCTGCGATATTATTCCAACAAGGTCAATAATTGACTTTAGAATTTTGAAAACTATTTTAAGTTGGAATCAACTATGAGATTTACATATCTTGAGTTGCATTTTCTTTTCCTTAGAACCCTCGACAACTAGTTCTGCATATATATTGCTTTCACTTCATAGGTTTACCTACCCTGAGTTGACAAATAAATGTTAATAAATATAGGCTACTATATGACTTGACAAAACCTACTCCCACTATTTGCGGGCACCAACCTACTGATATTTACAGGCACCTACTTAAAGGAGACACCAATCCCTAATAAAAGATAAAATGATTTTTTTTCTTCTTTTTGCGACACTCACTTTGTTTTTTATCCTTTACAATTCTTTTACACATAACAACTTTTTTTTACACTCAATCCCCACCGATAGCCTTTGTTGTGCCCATATGTTCTTTATTTGCTTCAAAGTTTTGACATTTGATAGCTTTCTCACTATCTTTTCTTGTCCACTATATCTTTCTTTCTCTCACTCTATTAATTTAATTGAAACCAGAGAAAAAAGTCTTTATTGCAACTCAAAGAATCAATTTTTATATCAAACTCCTATCATTAGTGGTGTCTTTTTAATTCACAATTCTCAAAAGTTAAATCACTTCAAATTCATGCCTTTCGAAATTTGTTGGTCCCCTGATTTTTTAATACACAACAACAAAAATAGAGAACACCAAATTCCAAAACACTAGAGCCAAACATTAAACTTCCATGCTAATAAAAAATGGAGTTGTCTTTAGTGCGACTTTTTGAATTTTCTGGTGCCGGAATTTGTTGGAAAATTTTGAGGTGAAATCTTGATTTGTGTTATTTAAATGGGGTTTTTTCACTGTATATCTGGATTTAGCACCTTGAAAAACCCCTAGGGCACTTCAATTGTGTAGAGTTGCCCATCAAACTTGTGATTTCAATAAATTCCTACAAGATTTTAGAGAAATTAGACCAAAAAAACCAATTGGAAAAACTTTCAAAAAAATCACAAAAACAACTCCCTAAAAATTCGTAAATTTTTTTAATGAAGCGTTTAATTGATGGTTAATATACACTTGACGGCCAATATTTACTACGAAAGCCCCCCCATATATTTGACGATTAACGGGGGCGGGGTTTATTGGCTTTGCGGCTCGGCTGGAGCTAACCAGCCATATATTGGGTATTTAATACCCTCAGAGCAGCACGCAACTTAGCTCGATAACACGGGAGCGGGCAAATATTATTTAATGCCGAATTTGCCCGCTCCCGTGTTATCGTGTTAAGTCGCATGCTGCTCTGAGGGCATTAAATACCCAATATATGGCTCGTTAGCTCTTTCCTTGCGGCTCAATCCCATGCACTATCCTAAAAAACACACCACTAACGGATCTCCACGAACTTGGATCAATTGTCAAAATTAATTGTGGGGCCACCCCATAAGCTCGACGATTAATGGAGGGGGCTTCGCGATTTGGCGTTATTTTAGAACCTTTTCTTCCACGTTGCTCGAAAGAAACTAGGGGAACCTAGGGGATATGATCTTTGTCTAAAACACCTATCTAACTTCACATGTGTATTTTCTGGATCTCTAGATAGTCCAGATATCATGGAACCATGTTTGATGGAACTTTGACCAGTTTATTCAATATATCTAGATCAGCTTCATTTGAATGTGTCAAGTGTGGGTACACCCCCGGGCCACCGGATGTCCAGATACCTTCGGATGACTCTAAAAATTGGATGCTCTGAGGGCCCAAGTGTTGTTCTAAGGTAAAATTCCTTATTTTATTTTGTTTTGGCCAAAGGATAATACATTGAAACTTTTTACAAACAAGCCCTTGGCACAAATCTCAAAGATGTGCCATGTCATTTGCTATCAAATGTCATCATTCCATGTGCCATTCTCTTAGTGATGCCATGTGTCACCTGAAAATGGACTACTTAGCCACTCAACAGATCCAAAATCACCTGTGTATAAAGTGTACACGTCATTACCACCAAAACAATACCACATCATCTACATTATCCAATCATGTTTTGTCGTATGTCACTGCGACCACCTATACACCATTTCATTGACCATATCAAGGTGAGGAATCTAAGCAATATTAGTATCATCAACCTTGATTGTGTCTTTCCTCATACACGTCTTCTTTATGATATATCTTCTTGATGATACCATTCAAATTCTAAGTTTGTTTCCTTTCAATAATGTTATTGAAGAAAGAAAAAGGTATCATAATTTGGTGGACATGCATATTTGGGTTACTTAAAGGTATTTTAGTTTCCATGTCTCATACTTTATTAAAGGATTTTTAGTTTCCATTAATGCTCTATTAATCCATATAATTTTTGCTAGGGTTGCCTTTACTATCAAGACTTCACAATGTGTTTCCTAAACTATCCTTTGTTATAAAATAGATTTTAGTATCTATTATTTATTTTTTATTTGGAAATATAATCATTACTTCTAAGCATGAAAATATAGTTGAAATTTCCATGGGTGACTAACATCACAAACCTGCTATTAATTTGGTGTGCAGTTCTACATTATTTAATCATTCATAGTTAATGTTGATTATGTTGTCTTATGAATATATTGTTTGTGTCCTAAAGAGAGTTTAGAGGAATATAATCACTAATATAAGGATACCTTCACCCGTAAGGATACAAATTCTTCGTGTTCATGAATTTATGAGTTATTACTTTATTCATAACACAATATCTAATATTTTGGTGAATTATGGGAGAAAAATGAGGCTAATGTAAGTGGCTAGAAACCATGGGAACTATAAACTTATAGTGTTAAGAATTAAAATCTCAATCAATTATTGATTAGTATTTTAAAGTACAAATTAGTGACTACACTCTCAAATATGCAGTAGATAAAGAAATTTGACAATTTTTTAGGCATATGGATGCTTGATCGTAATTTCAAGGAAAATTTTGTAGAATTCTCGTAAGAGCTTGAGGATGTTGCAAATAAAAGGTGTCAAGGACATGTGTCAAGTAATTTAATTGTCTTAAATTATTGAATTTAATTTTTCAACTAGAGTTCATAATCTTACTAAGTAGAAGCACATATGTGCAGGAATTAATTTACTAAGTGAAATTAAAGGACATTCTACTGCAACATATGACCTACTCCTATGATGCAATTCCACTTCACATCAGCTAACAATTTCAATCTAAGCAAGTGAAATGTTGTGGCCTCTATAACTGCGTACACTCAACTATAGTTTTTAATCCAAACAAGTGAAATCATATAGCCTTTGTAACTGTGTAAAAGCAATAGAAATCATGTCACATAACTTATCCACTAGAGTCAACTAAGAAAACACTTTAGAAATGAATAAATTCTTCAAATAAAACACTCTTTGCATAAACAAACCACCCTGCATAGATAAAATTGTAAGATATGAACTTAAATTATAAGAATACGAAATAAATTCATAAGTTAAATAAATAATTCGAAACTTAAAGTAAAATGAATGGAAATGAAAGTTCATATGCAATGGATACTTGATACAAGGTTCCTTGTTACCTATGAAACTCTCAGTACTGCGCTTAGACTAGATATTATATCCTTCACAAGAAGTGATAACTACAAACTATGTGAGAAGAAATATAAGAAAGTTTATCCATTCCATCATAATATGGACATATGCTCCAAGAGTCCTTCCCTTTGAAATGGATAATGCAGTTTTATTTATACAAAAAAAGAAAAAAAAAATAAGATAATCAATAATAAATTGAGATCCAAAAATATCTCCTAGGTCCACGAATTTTTCATGTGGTTACAACCAATTTCTAATTACTAGCAAATAATATCTCTAAAGATCTTTCCACAAATTTTTTTAAAATATTTGATAACAAAGATTCCATGGTTTTCTCCATCTAAGATACTTGAGTTATCTTCCCAAATCTTCATAAAATCTTCATAAAATCTTCCAGGGTTGAAAATGAAATTCGAATTTGGACCTTAGTGGTAAAAATTTTCATTGTTGGAATCTTCAAATATGCCTACAACTATCACAAAAAACACTGAACTGTCAAATATAAGTGAAAATATATTATTTTTCTAATATTTAATCATAAATTCACTTTAAAATACTAAAATAAATGCATTGGAAAATATTGAGCCTACTCCCACATATAACCTCCATTCTTGACTCACCAAGCTCCCCCTGAACTTGACACATCCAATTGCAACTGCCAACAATGACTCATCTTTGACATCAAGGACAACTCTTTGACATCACTAACAACATTTTGCTCAACATTCTCCCCCTTTGGCATTGATGACAACACCTCCAAACATTGTTGGTCATAGATGGAAAAACCACTTACCAATGAATACTACTTGCCAATGTTTGTTCATTCTCCCTCTTTGACATCAATGGTAAAAGGGCCTAGATATTCTATATTTGGAAATTCTCTCCTTGAGGAAATAGAATACATTGTTTATGATTTTTGTTGTATGCACATGCTCCCCCTGAGCATTTGAGAGGCCAATTCATCTATGTTGCTTCAATGTTTTCTCATTCTTCCCTTTTTCACTTCATTAGTGTGTGGATTTTAATATCTGATTTCTGAGGACTCTCCTTCTTTGACCATCCTCCTTCTAAAAGGATATACATGACTGCTAATTTGAATTGTTTCTAAACATATTGAATGGTGTGTCTAGGTTCTTCTCTCCATGTAGTCCAATGTCTAGCCTCTTCTCCTTTGATCATGTTCCCCTTACAAATATTGCTCAACATTATGAGTTGTTCACTTCTTTCTAATTGTAGATGGTTTCTTGATTCAATAACTACTCACGGTTTACGCCCCCTATGAATGTTTCCATTTATGTTTGTTGTAACCATAGTCTGTTGCTATCATTTGCTCACTTTCTTTCTTTTCTTCTAAGAACTCATATACTAATTATTTTCTAGCTACTACTCCCCATAACCTTGTACTTCTCCTACTGGTCTTGAGACTTCCCCTGAGTTCATTTTCCCTTCTTGTCTTTGGCACTTTAATCATACAACTATCCTTGACTAATTTAGACAGTCGCCATATTTCAAAAGAAATTAGTGAAGAGAAGAGGGAGACAACACTCCCAAATTTTGTCGTAAGTACTCAAATGATTCTCTAGCAAGGGGCTTGGTGCATATATTAGCTATTTGTTCCTTTGTTGATATATACTCCAACCTTAAAAGTTAATCAGTTAAATGTTCTCTAAGAAATTGATACTTGATAGGTATATGTTTAGTGTTTGCATGAAGAACAAGGTTCTTGGATATACTTATAACACTTTTATTATCATATTTGATGGAAATAGGTTCATCATAAGTTACCTTCATGTCTTAAAGTGTTTGTCGTCATCCACAATATTTGAGTGCAAGATGTTGCAACTACTATGTAGTCAGCTTGAGTAGTAGATAGTGAGACAAAGATCTACTTTTAGATCAACCATGTTACCAATGATTTTCCTAGAAAGAAGGAACCACCACTTGTGCTCTTTATATCATCTATACAGTTATCCCAATTTGTATTTGTGTATGTAGTCAATAAAAAATGCTTACTCTTTAGATACCACAATCCATAGTCCATTGTGCCTTTTAGATATATGAAAATTGTTTTTGCAGCTAACTAGTGGCTTTGTTTAGGAGTTGAATGGCATCTTTCTACTAGACAACAACTTGCATTATGTGTGGTTGGGAAGTTTTTAGATACAATAAACTGCCTATCATTGATCTAGAGTTTTTTTTATTAACCTCTGGTGACTCATCATATTTGCGTAGCTTACACCTGATGAACATAGCAGTACCAACAGGTGAACATTCTTCCATTCATAATTTATTCAATATTTCTTTGAGGTACTTTCCTTGGGAAATGAACATTCCTTTTGAAGTTTATGTAATCTATAAACCAAGAAAAAATGAGAGTTCTCCAAGAATAGGCATTTCAAATTCAATATTCATTTCGGCTACAAAATCTTGGGTTAGTGAATCTAAACTACCGCAAAAAATTATATCATCAACATAAAAAAAAAACCACCAAAATATCTTCATTATCATATTTTATATATAAATTATTATCAATTGTTCCTCTTTTAAGGCCTTGTTGTTGTAGATATTTGTTTGATATGGAGTACCATGCCCTTGGTGCTTGCTTGAGTCCATATAGTGCCTTTTTCAATCTGGATACGTCATCAGGGCTATTTGATAGCTGAAAAACTTCAGGTTATTGTTGGCTTAAGGGGCTTGGACCCAGCTTCAAAGCATATTTCACACCAACAAAACCCTCAACCACTCGCCCTTTTGGCAATGACCTGCAAGCAGATCGCAGTCTCACCCGAAGCGGTCATGGGAGGTTGCAGAACTAAGTTTCTGCAACCAGAGGGATATTGTGTTGTGGCCCTCGTGTGCTTTCTTATGTTTTATACTTATCTACAACTTTGCATACATAAAATACTTCACACTAATGCTTTACTCCACATATTTTCACTTATTATATAAACATATCAGAGAATAATATAACACGTATTCTTTCACATAAATAAGTAAAAAACAAGAATAATAGGCATATTATGAATACAGATACAAAAGACTTTGCCAACACTTCGTCTTCTTTATTGAGATAGATATTTTAGTACATACAACTCCTTGACCTACACACCCAGTCGTAGGCAGTCTGTGCACTCAAATGCAGACTCTTCCAAGGCCTCCACGTACTCAGTTGTGGAGCCTTTCCTTAAGAACAAAAGACTCGATCACTTGTGATCTCTCTAGATGATCTAATGATTCTAATATCTTCAACAAAGCATTACATGTCCTTAAATACATTTCATTGCTACAAAAACCATGGTCCACATACCATGGACTCAACAAAACAATGAACTAAAACCCCAATACCCATTACAAAATGAGGGGCTTCAACCCACCCCGAAGCCCTTAGACACTTGCGTGGTAAATACAACTTCGTGGACTTTGTGCACCCCGCTCCTCAAAATGAGGAGTCTTTGACCAAAACTAGACCAATTTGGGCTACGCCCAACTGGCCCCTAACACTCACATGTGACTCGTCCCAAGTCACTGAGCTGTGGTACCCTTGATTTTTGTTGTGATGCCATTGTAGACAACATTGTATTGCTGGACTATTTCTGCTAGTTGCTTTGCCTCTCGGCGCACTTCTTCCAGCAATGCCTTTGTGGTTGGTCTAACAGTCTTCTGCAACACTTCTTTCTCCCTCCATCGTAGCTCCCTGAGCCTTTCATCTACTACTTGCGAAAGATGGAGGGCGTCATCCTACCACGGTTGAGTTGTCTCTGTCAAAATATGCTCTTTCTTTTAAAGATCTTCAATCTCTTTCTAGAGATTCTTCCCTTCAGTGATGTTGGCGAGCCTTTGCAAGACTGGTAGGGTCTTCGTAGTTGCTAGGATCTCTTCCTACTACTTCTGCTTCGTCTATAGCTCATCTTAAATCCTTTGAATGTTTGGATCCTCCTGCAGTGAGGTCCAAATATGCATAGTCTCATCTAAAAACTTTTCGCAATCTGCCACTGTGTCAAAGATGCCTTTTACTGCAATTTTTAGATCCTTTTCCTTCTGCTCACATACTTCTAGTGGTGTGATTGGATGCAACCTTATTTGCATCTCAAAAATCTTCACTTCATATTCAATTTTTATTTCTACAAGTTTATTATTTAACTCCTTTATTGTGATGCCAAGCTTCATGACCTTCTCTGCCAGTGATTCCTCTTCACATACCTTCACATTCGGAACTATGCTACAAGTTTCTGTGATAACTTTTTCTAACTACTATTGTTGTTGGCATGCTCCATCGCTTTCCTTTATCGGGCTCCTTCTTCAACAAAGCTCTCTCCTTTTCCACCTAAATTCTTAGCAACAAAGTACATTGTTCTCGCTCCTTCAGTGCATCTGTAATACCTGAGTTGGTAGTGTGTTATGTTCATGTTAACATGGTCCCACCCTCTTGCTCGCTCCCTGTCCTCGGCAAGTTCAAATTGTAATGATCCACGTGGTATCTACAAAATTATCAATCTAATTGTTGGCTCTATCTGTAGCTTTAGATGTAGTAGTTTACCTATCTGTGCCAGTTGTCTGGTTGTCTATGCTAGTGCCTTTAACTTTGCGATGCCTTACTGTGAATTTGTCAAGATCATTTTGTATTGATCATCAACCTTGCTCTAGGTCTATGTTGTTACTTCCTAGATCTTTTCACCAATCTCCTCAATGTCCTCATCAGTGAAGACAAGTGGTATCGCATCCTTAGATTTTCTTACCTTTTGTTTCTTCCATATGCCCAGGGCAGCCATTGTAGGTACCCTATTTTTGATGATGAATGGTGATTCCTCTATTGGATCTACGTCACTGAGAGGGTCCTGGATATCTTGTTCTATTTTTGGCTTTGTCTATGGCTCTGGTTCCTATGCTTTTTTTTCCTTTTGTCTGTCCCACTTGGACCCGCATGTTGTGCGGTGCCCCCCACTGCTTCAGTGTCGTCTATGGTTGGGGTCATCCATTATGCTCACCACTGCTATAGTATTGTGAGCAGTTCATCTTCAATGACCAAATATGGCAGAGGGTGCCATGTCTCCATTGGATCCTTTTGTGCCTTGATGTAGACTCTGTGAAAATCAACCTTGAATGTTACGATGTTGTGGTACTTCTCATACAAACTAGGTGATAACCTAGGATACTGGTTCACCACCATGTGCAAATCCATGCTCAATATCACAAAGGAAATTATTTTCTCTTGCGCGCGCAATGAATCCTTAGTATGCCACAGTGAGGCGTATCACGTGGCTTCACATACATATGTTTCAATGGGGGGAAACCGTGAGTCCTTTGACTCCTTCCATGTTGTTATCTCAAAATCCAACCCCTGATAGGCTGTGATCAGGTAGACCTTGTGTAACTATTTCAAACCTACTTTAGGCTGAGGCTTAGCCTCCCCAACCTGAGAGGGCTCTCTCAAAGGATTAATGATCTTTGATTATGATAAAGATGGCTAACTCTTGTGAAACAAAGGTAAAATGTGAGTGGTGGAAACACAATTAGAAACTATCCATTGGGCTTATGGAGTCAACATCATTTCAGTATAACAATGTTATCAACCTTACATAGAAGTCAGGGCATTAAGGATTCAACACATTTAGAACGTACCAGAAACATATAGGACCACACAGTCTATGAATGCATACAGGAAATTAGAGCACCATGAGTGAGTTCTAAGTGATTACACATTCATACCACTACAAATATTTGGAAAAGAACAATATAACACGTTCTAAACATCGAATCCCTCCTGAGTCCTGAGAAGCAAAGCCAATCTTGTGTTACTGAAAAAGAGTCTTTACATAAAGCCAAATATCAGAGCTTTTCTGAATAATTTTCCAACCCCAAATACATTAGTTCTTCTCCCATATATAGATTTCATGTAGATTCCTTCCTCCAGCATTAGGGGAATTCGAATTCCTCCTAATTTGACACCTATTGACACTTAAAACTAACTATTTAATACAAAGGACAGCTAACTAGGAGTCCTAGAGACCTAATACAACTAGGAGTGTAACTTCTCATTATGATCAAAACAAACTTATCTAGGAATTAAACACTCTTTTTGACACATAAAACTCCATGAAGTCGGATTTGATGAAGCCCATAACCTTCCAGCTGGCCCTTGATGGCTCATCCTTTTGTTGTTCCTAGAAACTAGGAAACTGTCCCTTGCTCTGTTCTGGCTGAAAAATAGGTCTTGGGACATAGCTCATAACGTCTCATAAAAAGTGTATTTGGAAAAACTGAAGGAGGCTTTTGTGAAAAAATCCATGCTTAACAAAAACCTCTCTTGGGTTTTTGAAACACCTTTCCTACCGACCAAAATACGTCTTTGAAAAACAGGTGTCAAACATAGAAATAGGCTTGTGAAAAACTGCACTTACAACAATTTCGTAGTGCAAGTTTGGTCCTTCATTTCTCCCAGATCATAATGGATTTGAAGAAAGTGGTAGAGGTTTTTGTATTTAAGTATCTTAGGAATAAAAACCTCTTTCAATTTTCAGAGATGAGTTTTCCATTGCTTGGTAATCCTCTTGGAAGTCGACTGCTCTTTTCGTAACATAAAACTTTGGAGTTCATAAATGTCTTTCCTTTCCTTGTTTTGCCTTTGCTAGACACTTATACTTCGTGAATGCTCCCTTTCAGACCCTCCTATTCAAAGAATATTTTTCTTTGTCTCACAAAAATGGTCCATCAAATCACAATATGCAACTACAGCAGTTTCGTAGCGCACTACGAAACTGCTGTGTATTAGCATCATCTTCAGTAGTTTCGTAGTGCACTACGAAACTGTTGTGTAATCACAAGACACAGTTTCTAATGCCAAAATTTGTCTGTCTTGAGCTTCATTATCTTGAAATGTCTCTTTTCATGTGCCCTCTCTTCAATTGCTCCCTCCTCATGTTGGTATATCAATAAAGATATTGCTTTCATCAAATCACCAACTACATTAAAATCTCCACGAGATTGAACATATAGTGCAAGAATATGACCATGATGGCCACATTCAGACTGTAACTCTCTTGGACCATCATCACGGAGCCCCCATTTGTATAACTGAATCTTTTGATTGATGCCAACAAGCAACTTTTCATTAAATGCATTCATATTGTAAACAGAAACCTTTGTCTCCTTCTCAATAACAAGTTGCAGTTTACCATCTTCAACTGAGAATACTAAAATTCGGCCTTTGTTAGGTTTGTTCTCCTTGGGCAATCTATATGCTGTCCCAACACAATAATAAGCATTGTTGTCATCTGTAAATGAACAACTGAGGATGGAACATCCATTTTCATAAGTATCAAATTGATATGATGAAATAACTTCAAATGTCTGATTATCTATTAGGCGCACAAAGTGTGTTTCAATCTCCTCAATATTTGTCTGAGAATACTTCACACTACAAATGGCAAAGGTGTGAAATTGCTCCTGGTGGAAAATACGACGAGCATGCTCTCCAAGAGGAATTGCATGGATATGAAGTTTCTGAATGTCATCAATTTACCCAATAGTAAGCAGGTTCTCTTTTGCAATTGCAAGGTTGTCTGGAAAGGAAACTGAATTGAAAAGGCACATGTGATTTACTTCCTTAAGATTCACATTGCTATACAACAACTTCTGATTGCTACTGTAAATAAATGTCAGCCTGTTTGATGCTGCAAAAACACGTGTTGTGTTCTTAGAGCAAAAATTCCTCAAGGTGATAGCTTTTGTACCCAACAAAATCTTATTCTGGTCAGACAACCCTCCAGTGCTCATATTCAATATGAAGTTGAATAGATTCCCATCCCCAAGACCACATAATAAGTATGCAATCCCTTCAAATCTTGTTTGGGCCTTCAAAGAACTCTGATGTATGCTGACCCTGAGTTTGCCAAGTGCTTCTTATGCATGAAAAGAGCATGAGAATGACCAAGACCAATTCTTCCTTACCTTACCCATTTCTTTTGAAATCTTTTTAGTGATAATAGTGGCTCCACTTGGGATAGTGTGCCCTTGTGGTTCACTAAGTACCTACAGTTCCAGTGCCTTATCCTCTTATGATAAACAAAAATTTATTTGACAAGCATCTCCTTTAAGTTTCTTGGGCCTTCACCTTGGGCTTAAGCTTGATGATCACTGTATGAGAAAGAAGTCTATATATACTGAAAAAAATGCTCAGTCAACCTTGAGCTTATTTACATTTTCCTACCTACCTACCCTATCAATTTCAAACTTCTTTCAACTCAATCAATGTGAAATTTCCAATGTAGCCAATCATTTGTCTTATATGATATTTGAGTTTTTTGACTGCATCGGAGTTCAGAGCCACTATGATATTGTGATGACCACTGCCACTGAAATTGCCTCTGATCTTCATAGAAAAACTGAAACACTGGAGAGTAAAACTCTTTCATGTAGTCAACTATAGGATCCCAGAATACATGATCAGCTTGATGGTTCTCGTAACTTTCTGGTTGTGCAAATTGATCTTCAATAACAGTGTACTCTTCCTCAATCACGAAAGAGAAAGGAAGCAACACCCTCTCCTTATGTGCTACCATAGAAATCTTTTGAAAAGAATGATCATAACCATGAAGACTATATGATTGAATTTGACCTTGTAAACGTTCAATATCTTTCTCAATGTCTTTAGCAAATTCATCCAAAAATTTCATCTTATCTTCTGTCTTGCACTCAAATGATTTTAAAAATGAAGACAAGGACAAAGAAAAAATTTCATCTATTTCTTCATTAATATGATCATCATTCAATTGTTTGAAACTTTGAATTGAAGGAGAGTTTGCCACCACCTCTGATCTATCTACCCATTCCTCCAAAAACATAAACCAAAAGTCTTCAAATGACTTAATAGGTTTAGCAGGAAAGATTTCAATCCACTGTTTACATTTCCCTTGAAATGAATCATAGAACAACATAATGCAAACATCCTCATGTTTAACTCTAAGAAACTCGGTAAAATCACAGAAATCTGATATATGCTTCAAAGTTAAACTCAAATCTTCTCCGTTGAATATTGGACCATTCCTTAGAAAATCTGCATCCTTGGGAAAATGATTTGGAAACCATGAATTCCTAAAAAATTTATGCATGCATACCTTGAAATAAGAATTGTAGCATCTGAGTCCTTCATAACTCCAGTGGAATCACCATGAATCTATGAATTTTGAATTCTTCAACAATGGAGTCGCCAAGGTAGATTGCAGCCTCGAAAATCTTTTGAGCTCCTGCAACCTTCAGAAGTTCAGCCTCTTGGTTTCGGGAATGAATAATCTTTAGACTCCCGACAGACACACCAAAATGTTATCTAAAAATCCAACCCATGATAGGCTGTGATCAGGTAGACCTTGTGTAACTATTTCAAACCTACTTTAGGCTGAGGCTTAGCCTCCCCAACTTGAGAGGGCTCTCTCAAAGGATTAATGATCTTTGATTATGATAAAGATGGCTAACTCTTATGGAACAAAGGTAAAATGTGAGTGGTGGAAACACAATTAGAAAGTATCCATTGGGCTTATGGAGTCAACATCATTTCAGTATAACAATGTTATCAACCTTACATAGAAGTCAGGGCATTCAAGATTCAACACATTTAGAACATACCAGAAACATATAGGACCACACAGTCTATGAATGTATACAGGAAATTAGAGTACCATGAGTGAGTTCTAAGTGATTACACATTCATACCACTGCAAATATTTGGAAAAGAACAATATAACACGTTCTGAACATCGAATCCCTCCTGAGTCCTGAGAAGCAAAGCCAATCTTGTATTACTGAAAAAGAGTCTTTACATAAAGCCAAATATCAGAGTTTTTCTGAATAATTTTCCAACCCCAAATACATTAGTTCTTCTCCCATATATAGAGTTCATGTAGATTCCTTCCTCCAGCATGAGGGGAATTCGAATTCCTCCTAATTTGACACCTATTGACACTTAAAACTAACTATTTAATACAAAGGACAACTAACTAGGAGTCCTAGAGACCTAATACAACTAGGAGTGTAACTCCTCATTATGATCAAAACAACCTTATCTAGGAATTAAACACTCCTTTTGACACATAAAAATCCATGACGTCGAATTTTATGAAGCCCATAACCTTCCAGCTGGCCCTTGATGACTCATCCTTTTGTTGTTCCTAGAAACTAGGAAATTGTCCCTTGCTCTTTTCTGGCTGAAAAATAGGTCTTGGGACAGAGCTCATAACTTCTCATAAAAAGTGTATTTGGAAAAAAGGAAGGAGACTTTTGTGAAACAATCCGTGCTTAACAAAAACCTCTTTTTTTTTTTGAAACACCTTTCCTACCGCCCAAAATATGTCTTTGAAAAACAGGTGTCAAACAGAGAAATAGGCTTGTGAAAAACTGCACTTACAGCAGTTTCGTAGTGCAAGTTTGGTCCTTCATTTCTCCTGGATCATAATGGATTTGAAGAAAGTGGAAGAGGTTTTTGTATTTCAGTATCTTAGGAATAGAAAATTCTTTCACTTTTCAGAGATGAGTTTTCCATTGCTTGGTAATCCTCTTGGAAGTCGACTGCTCTTTTCGTAACATAAAACTTTGGAGTTCATAAATGTCTTTCCTTTCCTTGTTTTGCCTTTTCTAGACACTTATACCTCGTGAATGCTCCCTTTCAGACCCTCCTATTCAAATAAGATTTCCCTTTTTCTCACAAAAATGGTCCATCAAATCACAATATGCAGCTACAGCAGTTTTGTAGCGCGCTACGAAACTGCTGTGTATTAGGCATCATCTTCAACAGTTTCGTAGCGCGCTACGAAACTGCTGTGTAATCACAAAACACAGTTTCTAATGCCAAAATTTGACTGTCTTGAGCTTCATTATCTTGAAATGTCTCTTTTCATGTGCCCTCTCTTCAATTTCTCCCTCCTCATGTTGGTATATCAATAAAGAGATTGCTTTCATCAAATCACCAACTACAATAAAATCTCCACGAGATTGAACATATAGTGCAAGAATATGACCATGATGGCCACATTCAGACTGTAACTCTCTTGAACCATCATCACGGAGCCCCAATTTATATAACTGAATCTTTTGATTGATGCCAGCAAGCAACTTTTCATTAAATGCATTCAGATTGTGAACAGAAACCTTTGTCTCCTTCTCAATAACAAGTTGCAGTTTACCATCTTCAACTGAGAATACTAAAATTCGGCCTTTGTTAGGTTTGTTCTCCTCGGGCAATACATATGCTGTCCCAACATAATAATAATCATTGTTGTCATTTGTAAATGAACAACTGAGGATGGAACATCCATTTTCATAAGTATCAGGTTGATATGATGAAAGAACTTCAAATGTCTGATTATCTATCAGGCGCACAAAGTGTGTTTCAATCTCCTCAATATTTGTCTGAGAATACTTCACACTGCAAATGGCAAAGGTGTGAAATTGCTCCTGGTGGAAAATACGACGAGCATGCTCTCCAAGAGGAATTGCATGGATATGAAGATTCTGAATGTCATCAATTTACCCAATAGTAAGCAGGTTCTCTTTTGCAATTGCAAGGCTGTCTGGAAAGGAAACTGAATTGAAAAGGCACATGTGATTGACTTCCTTAAGATTCACATTACTATACAACAACTTCTAATTGCTACTGTAAATAATTTTTGGCTTGTTTGATGCTGCAAAAACATGTGTTGTGTTCTTAGAGCGAAAATTCCTCAAGGTGATAGCTTTTGTACCCAACAAAATCTTCTTCTGGTCAGACAACTCTCCAGTGCTCATATTCAATATGAAGTTGAATAGATGCCCATCCCCAAGACCACATAATAAGTATGCAATCCCTTCAAATCTTGTTTGGGCCTTCAAAGAACTCTGATGTATGTTGACACTGAGTTTGCCAAGTGCTTCTTATGCATGAAAAGAGCATGAGAATGACCAAGACCAATTCTTCCTTACCTTACCCTTTTCTTTTGAAATATTTTTAGTGATAACACATGTGATCAGCGTGATGATTAAGATCAACCATGCGTAATGAAATTATTTCCCTTCCTCCTGCACTTCCTGACAATCCTCCAAAAACTCCCTGCATAATTACCTGACCTAGTTGAACTTAACCCCATCACTGCACTACGTATCCAAAGAAACCACGGTTGCTGGGACTTCATTTACTCTGCATTTCCTCATTATTTTCCCTACTAAAATGTGTGTGTAGAAGTGCACCCATTGGTCATTTATAGAGTTGATATCGTAACTGTGTGACTTCTTGATAATACCAAACTTGTCCTTCATGGTCTGTTCCATTGCCATGTCTTGGTTCTTACTGACGTATTCTTCAGCGGGGTCCTTTCCTTGGTGAGGTAGTCCTGTAATCCTCAGTATCAACATTCCGTCAATTAGGATCCTTGTTCCCAACCAAAGGCTTCCATGATGCACCAATGCTAATAACTTTCAAACACAAACTATGTTGGATGTGTTTCTACCAAAGTGTGGCACATACAACATGTTTAACAAACCTGATCTATAATCCTGCAACCCACCAATGCGGCTCCAACCTCGTAACTTTTCTTTTTGGATAATAGACCTGGTGTAGGTACTTGCTTGACTTAAACTCCAGATATTTACTTCTCTCATTAAATTCCCAATCCTCCATTTTTAATTGTGGGATTTTTCCGAACACGTCTCCTTCAAATGGAACTTTCTCTGGTAGGAATGGTGTGAACATGCCGAACTTCGCATCTTTTGGATCTTTGAATATCTTGGCACTTGGTTTCCTTAGTGGCAAATATGGTAGCAGTATACAGGGAATTTTTGTGCCCTCTATCTCCATCTGGTGCATCTCTGGTTCTTCCTCCTCACTATCATGGATTTCTTCTCAGTCTTCCTGCGGTACTAGATTATTCGCCTTCTCCTTGGGTTTCTTGTCTTGCTTGGTCTTCATTCGCTACCCTTTTGTTGTCTTATTCCTTGGGGATGTTCTTAGCTCTACTCCAGAGGCTTTAGTTCACCTCTTTTTAGGTATTTTCTTGGGTTGTTCTTTTGTAACTACTTGTGATCTCAGTGAACTCGTGCACCTTGGGGACATGGGTACACTAGATGCTACATTTTTTCCAATTTGCACTTCCATGATACCGCTAACACTTTCTTTGCAAATTCTCTAGCAATTTCCTCAAAGCTTCTCTTAGACATATAGAAGCTCACTTCTCTCACACTTATTTGCAATTTCGCAAGATGAATTCTACAAACAACAAAGTGAAAAATATGGTGTGGTACATGGCCTTTATAGCAAATTTGAATTTCAAACCTCATGATTGGCTTAGATTTTTCTCATTTAATGCAGGTATGGCGTTATATTAAGCCAGTTGTGCTTCATAAATGTGTTTCTCCCGTGCCTTTTAACGGCAACAATCGCGTAGTAATCTACCCTCCGTCGCAGTTCTTCCAAACTTGAACATACTTCTAAATATTACGCAATAATCCTTCTTTGGCGCGGTTCTTTTGAACTTCGACATACCCCTGAATATTGCGTAGTAGCCTTCTTCAGCTAAGTCCCCTTCTGCAGAGTAGTTTATAGCCTAGTGCCCACTTTCAACTACAGGTAGCACTAAGACTCTTCTCCTTTCATATTTCAGTACAAAGCTCCAGGGACAGAGTTGTCCCTATATACCTTCAATATGCTACCATTCACTTGTCCTAGAATCAACTGACTATTTAACTTCATGTTATAGACATTTTTGGGCACTGCAACCCCAATCAAACATGTCCATAAACCAAGGAATCCTAAGTCCCTAAAAGTGTTGTTCCATCCCCTAAAAGCATAAGGTCAGCTGATTACATCATATCCCAGAAGTTCTCCATGAAAAACTACTAAGAACTGGTTAAAGATGGACCATCTCACCTGCTCCATGGTCAAAGTGCGATGCATCCCACCTAACTGCACACAGGAGGTGCGACGCATACTGAAAAGCCCTTCTATGGGGTGCGATGGACGAGAATGAACAAATGGCAGAGTCAATTTGCGAGGTGGATGATCATGGAATCTTCCAGAAACTTCTCCTGTGACACTTGCCTCTCTGAATTCGCCTAGGGATGAGTAAGAGATCATCAATCTCCAAGTGGAATCAAGAACTATCAGAGAGAGGACAATAATAAAATCTTAGAAGCTGACTCACCTCCCTGCATTCATCTATATATGGATCCCTCATCCCAAAGATCCAGGGGCTGGAATTTTGTATCTTGTAAGGAAGTGCTACTAGTTTCTTGGTGTAACATCATAGTGTTGGGCAATCTAAGCTTTTCATGAGGTGAAGAAAGGATTTCTTGCTGAGAGGATGACACTGGGTCAGAACAATTGGTTGTAATCCTCTTTGCTATTCTTGATATTAATAAAGTTATTCAAGTTTTCCTCCACATTCTTGTATGATTGATGATATATGCATTTGTGTGGTCAATATATATCTGGTCCTATATTGTTTGTGATAGTAGATCTCTGTTCTTGGATAGTGTTATGCTGCTTTGATTCCATGGGCGCTCTTTGAAGCTGGGTAGATGAGGAAGCGAGTGGCAAAGATCTATTAGAAAGGAGAGGAATCAAGCGCAAGACAGAGGTTGGTCTCCTTTGTTCCCCTCTTATCTACTTCTCATAAAGGAAAACGAAAGTAGTTTTAGTTTGTTTGTTTCTAAGATAGCTACCAGTCTTAGTGGGACTAGCAGCTTTGAATAGACACTAGATTCCCCGATAACAAAATGGTGACTCCGTTGGGGAGCGAATAGCTTGTTTGCTTTTCTATAGTTGCTTGTTTTATAAACTTACAAACGGAGTCTGAAGTCAAGCCAGCTAGCCTTCGAACTGCATTTGCTATGCAAGTGCAAAGTAGATCAATGTTGCTTCAGTCTATCTCCGGGTTTTGTTTATAAACTGAACAATTGATTTGTAAACATCCTAATTTCCCTTGTGGTGGCTCTAGTAACCTCCTTAGATCTACCCCTGTGACTTATTTACTGATTATCACTTGCTCGGCCTAAATCCCTGAACTGTGCTGCAAACTCTGATCAAGAACTGGATCAAAAGTCTCGCACTGTACCATCGCACCCTCTCTTCAAGGATATCGGTATGCATCACACTTCCCGTGTGTTGTAGGTGGGATGCATACTGGAATCCCTGTGTAACAAGTGCGATGGTCAGAGAAGGCTAATTTTTCCTCCAGACTTTGGTTTTTCTTCACTCTTTTCAGCTCTATTTAGAAGTTTTGCTGTTTGTAGTCAGTATACCTCTGTGGAAACCCCCTTCCTTGCCATTATTCCGCCTCCATTGTGCAATGAATTGTAAATGTTTTTATGTATTGTGAGCCATTTTCAGTTCTCTTTTACAAAGAAGTAGCGTAATTGAACTGTCGTTTCTTGATTTGGAAGTGTCGCAAGTGTCGTTTTCAGTCATAGAAGAGAATCCGATTGTTCTTGATAGTCGATTACACTGTTACTCTTGTATTTGATTTGAATTAGTAGTTTTTCAAGTGTCGAAAGTAAGTTTCAATTCCAAATCACAAAGTGTTGTCATTGTCTTCATTTTGTCTTAAAAAGAAGCTTGTTAGTAATGTCGCTTTGAAAAATAATTCAGATTTGCACTTAGCTTTCTTTTTATCATTCACACATTAAGAAGGATGAAAAACAAATACATGCATGTGCATTTGCATTTAGACTGTTTGTTGGTTTGATTTAGGATAGTGCATATAGTGTGTGCTCTCTGCTCTATGTTGAAAAAATATCATCTCTCTTTCTTTAGTAGCTAGGATTTTCATTGCAAAAAGAAGATTAAACGATTGTTTATCATCTTAGATTGCATTTTAGGAATTGTATATCTACATCACGTGGTGAACCTCAAAGGAAAATTTCTTAAACAAGATCAACTGTAAAATAAATTTAATGAATCTAAAAACGCTTTGGAACCTAACGCACAACATTTAGAAGTCTAGGCTAGAGACGTATTCCGGCGTCGTAAAGCCTGGTAACTGTTGTTTTCATTGCTGGTTGGGTGATTCCTCCACTTTGAGACGACAAGTGCCAGTACGGACTTGTTCTCCCACGTACCATCAAGTATATATTGGGAGACCATAATAGGCTATATCCTTTATCCATAGGAAGCCGTGTCTGCCGCCCTATCGATCGCAATGCACTGAACACAGCATTCGGGAAGATTGACTGCCGTACCATAAAAACTATTTTGCATTTTTGCGATTGGTATGGTAATCCCTCTGTCTAGACTTCCAAAGTAGTCTCTTTCGTTCCTTTTTAGACTCCTTAAAGGAAAAGGTCCATCTGAGCACTTGTCACTTCAATATCATTAAAAATCGAAGGCGACTAGAGTCATCTTTTGTTTTTTCTCGACTCTTAAAAATTGAAAAAACAAGTTGTGTCAAAGCATCTAAAATTTATTTTAATTGGAATAAACATCACCTTTCCTACATTGGTCTTAGGTTGAGAAAAATGGAGTCCACCAACCAAGGATTTCCCCTTAGAGGAAATCCTAGTCCTTTCTCCTCTTGGGGAGATGTTGGTGCACCCCATATGGCCACATTGTTGCTTCCAGGATTGACAATCGGCCTGCCTGTATGGCTCTTCTCGACCTCTGTCGTTCAGAACACCGTGATTCCTAAGAAATCAAGTAAGCAACTAGACGATACCAAAGCTACCCCCCAACCTTCTACTTCGTCTGATTCTCCCTCTCCTCCTTCCTCTTCGCTTGATGAAGCTAGTAAAGCCAAAAATCAAGTAACTATGAAGGAGAAGAAGGGGAAGAAGAAGAAAGAGAAGAAGAAGAAAGAGAAGAAGAAGAAGAAGCCAAAGGTGAAAAGGGGTAACCAGGAATCATCTAGTGAAAACCCACACACTGCAGTGTCAAAGCCTAAATCTCCATGTGTCATTTGCAAAGGAGATCACTATCATCGAGATTGTCCCTGCATCCCTCGGATCTTAAGGGATTGGTCTCCTCGTTTGCACAATCCGGTGTCAACAACCTCTGATGATCATGTTGAAAGTACACCATCAACTAGTGAAAGCAAAGCGTCGGGACATAAAAGGAAAGTAAATTAAACTGTGTGAAGGAGATCACGCTGTCCATCGTTGTCCCTTCCTAGACGAGGCTAAAAGAGTTTTGGACGACCGTCCGGTTTCACCGTTACGGCTTCCTCCTGGATATAAGAAACTCTTGCCAAGTCCATCACTAATTGAAAATCCGACTAACACGCCATTGTGGTCGGTCGAAGCGTCTATCATTGAATATAAACCATCTGAATTCACACCAGATGAAATTTAAAGGGTCGAGGCGACAGTTGACCCAGTCTTGCCTTCCGAAGGTCCATCTTCAGATGATACAGTCACCGGAGAGAACAAGAACGACACCATTCAAATTCTCTTCATAAACACAGACTCCGATGAACATGGGGGCAGTCTACCCATTCCTTTATCGCAGGAAGGAAGTTCATCAGATTCATATCCGACCGTCTATTCGGTCCCACCTCCAAGCAACCTAGTTGTTTCCTTCGATTGGAATCTACTAGGCAGACCCCGTTTACCGACTAGTGTACCATTTCGAATCATTGCACAAATATACAGAATGGTCATGGCCGGTACCATCATAGATGAAGGGGCTTCTGTGAGTATCCTTTCCTCAACTGCTTGGAAAGCACTTGGTTCACCATCGCTTTTGCCTGAGATGAGAAATTTAACAGGCTTTGACAAAGGAACCAGTTGACTGTTAGGGATCCTTCCCAATGTGCCGATAACATTGAGAAGGAAAACCGTTCACATGAACGTAATGGTAGTCCAAGGACCCGTAGATTATAATATACTCCTTGGACGCAACTATATTTATTGCATGGGAGCCATTGTCTCCTCACTCTTTAGAGTAATGTGTTTTCCGCATGAAGGAAGAGTCGTCAAGCTCGTAGACCAGCTTTCATTCCCCGGCTCACACATAGAAAATAGTCAAATACCATCCCTGAAATATCTTTTCACGCAAGGAATGTCTCATCAATCCCCAGTCCGTCCACCCAATGAGTGCGAGTGATTCGGGAGGACATGACTGAAACCCAGGGGGCATGCACCCTGGTCTGTTTCGGCAGGAAAACCTTGGGCATAGGGTAGGTTTCCGCGAAGGATATATGACTGGTTTATGAGATTAGACTGGAATAAGATTCCTTCGTCAAAGTTATGTGAGTGGAGGCAAGTTGCGCCACTCACCTTTGTTTATTTCGGTAGACATCGCCGAGGAAGTGTTTTGTCTGCAATGTGGATGGAACAATCTTTGGTAGCCTGGTAATTTTTCGCTATACCTGGGGGCATGCAAACCTCTTGTGAGCAAGCGAGAAACAACCAACTAACGTTAACTCTATGATTCCACTGACTTCAACCGCCTAGGTCGGGTGAGTGGTCGAATCGACCATTCATCTTCGCAGGGGCCACCATGGCACCAGCAAAGTAAAGGAAAAAGTTTCCTACCTAACCTTGGTATTGATCTTGGTAGTTAAGTAGGGGGGCGTAGTTGGTCGTTCCTAGCTTGCATGCGAGAGGCACCGGGGCAAAGCTTTGAAAGGTGCAAGCTCCATAAAAAATGGCATCTTAGATGAGACATCCTTATTATACGACTGGATCGAGCAGTTTTTATGTGGAGTTCAAGCTCGTTCAAATGTTTCCCCAAGAGTTTAAGCTCATTCATTAAAAAATGAACCAATTTCCGGTAAATAACCATCGTGAATGTATTATCATCGAACTTTGAGCCTTGGTCGTGTTCTCATCATCACCTCCACTCTGTTTTGGCCGATCATTCACCTCCATTTGATTGTTTACCCTTTTTGAGGAACAACTGCGAAGAGTGATCTTGTTAGCCATCCTTGTGACATTGCCATGATTGGAAAATTCCAAACCTTACCTGGAATCAGCTACTACCCGAATTTATCACTCATTCCTCGAAAAATGAGTCTCCTTTAAGCTCTTTTCATCTGACTCATAAAATATGAAAAGATTGCCGAGTAATTGGCCTCTCCAGCTCGTTAAAGTGACCGGAAATGATATCCCTCCTTTAGATTTTAATCTTTTTGGACCTGAGGGATTATTACACAAAAGGATCGAGCACTTGTTTTGTTTGGCTCGTTAAAATTATCAAAAATTCATCCCTTTTGTATTATTTTATACTTTTTCGGACTTAAGGGATTATGAGACGAAAAAGGATTATTGGAGTTTTCTTTACGTCCCTTTCAGACTCTCCAAAATTGAAAAGGATTGAGTTATCTTTGTCGTTAAACTCGTTAAAACCGAATAGCGACAAACTTGTCCATACAGACAAGAACGAGTTTCACTATCGCTAGGCTCGTTAAAACATAGCAATGGGTTTGCCCGAAGGAAAAATTATAGAACAAGCATATGTTATCCTCCTCAAGCTTGACAAAAATAAAGAGGTACTGGTCAGCAATGACTGGGGAAAAATTGGGAAGAAAACTTGAAGAAACTTTATTGGTAGCAAGTCGCTCTTGAACATGACACTTTCACTCTGCATCCGAGTCGGGTTGGGTTGTTCCATTCATTGGTCATATCACCATTGGTCCATCACACCATCCACATTTGGGGTTAACGCTACCAATCCATCATGTCAGTGTCGCCGATATGTTCAAGAGAAGTCGCTCAGAGAATTCACTTGTGTCTCATCCACTACAATACATTTACGCTCCATTCTTTCATGACCACCACCCTGAACCTTATATCATCATATCGTTTTCACCTCCATTAAAATCATTTGCTCCATTCTGTGTCGTAGATGTGGGATTCATTAAGGCCCTCCTACGATGGATCGCTTCTTGTCGACATCAGCTCATTATCCAGGAAGTCGATCTAGGAACAACCCTTTCAGTACTTTGAAGCTTGCATGCCTCAATGGCAAGTTTCTCACTTCCGACAACAGGTTTACATCAATGGCCTTCGACCGAAAGATTTTGTGTGGTGTTCGACACCAAGTCCCTTTTTCACACCACGTGAATTGTACTATCATACCTTGAGGGTCATCATCATTATCGGTGACTCCTATCGCGCCTGTTAACAGCTTACATCAATGGCTAGTAATCAGGCGATGTCTTTCCATGTTGGACTCCAGAACATCTCTCACATGGATGGACTTGTACTTTGAGTGAAGATAGAACGAGATTAAAGAACCCGGATCTAGTTTCATCCATCTGGGTTGCGATATATATTCAGGAAAAATAAAGACATCAAATGTACATCATTGCTGCACAGATAATCATCCAATCTAAGGGATGATGGCTCTACCAGAATCATCAGTCTGCACACAAGCGATTGTCTGTGTTATGTACATGAAAATGAATTTATAAAGCCGAGCATGGGAATGCCTGCCTCAGCTAGATCATGAAAATATTATGAAGATAATGTATTGTATTTTATCTTATTACAGGTCGCCTTCTAGCTCGAAAAAACTTCAGATCCTCATGATAAAGAATTTCACCCGACATCAAAAGATTAATGACCTCATGCTTTAGGGGGCAACTGTTATAGAAATTTTTGGGCATTGCAACCCCAATAAAAAATGTCCATAAACCAAGGACTACTAAGTCCCTAAAAGTTTTTTTCCATCCCCTAAAAGAACAAGGTCAGCTGATTACATCATCTCCCAGAAGTTCTCCATGAAAAACTACTCAGAACTGGTCAAAGCTGGACCATCTCACCTGCTCCATGGTCAAAGTTTGATGCATCCCACCTAAATGCACACAGGAGGTGCGATGCATATTGAGAAGCCCTTCTATGGGGTGTGATGGGCGAGAATGGACAAATGGCAGAGTCAATTTGCGAGGTGGATGATCATGGAATCTTCCAGAAACTTCTCGTGTGACACTTGCCTCTCTGAATTCGCCCAGGGATGAGTAAGAGATCATCAATCTCCAAGTGGAATCAAGAAGTATCAGAGAGAGGAAACTAATCAAATCTCAGAAGCTGACTCACCTCCCTACAATCATCTATATATGGATCCCTCATCCCAAAGATCCAGAGGCTGGGATTTTGTATCTTGTAAGGAAGTGCTGCTGGTTTCTTGGTGTAACATCATAGTGTTGGGTGATCTAAGCTTTTCATGAGGTGAAGAAGGGCTTTCTTGCTGAGAGGATGACATTGGTCAGAACAATTGGTTGTAATCCTCTTTGCTATTCTTGATATTAATAAAGCTATTCAAGTTTTCCTCCACATTATTGTATGATTGATGATATATGAATTTGTGTGGTCAATATATATCTGGTCCTATATTGTTTGTGATAGTAGATCTCTGTTCTTGGATAGTGTTATGCTACTTTGATTCCACAGGTGCTCTTTGAAGCTGGGTAGACAAGGAAGCGAGTGGCAAAGATCTATCATAAGGGAGAGGAATCAAGCAAGGAACCAAGCGCAAGACAGAGGTTGGTCTCCTTTGTTCCCCTCTTATCTACTTCTCATAAAGGAAAACGAAAGTAGTTTTAGTTTGTTTGTTTCTAAGATAGCTACCAGTCTTAGTGGGACTAGCAGCTCTGCATAGACGCTAGATTTCCCGATAACACTTCACAAGCTCAATTGTGCCACCATCAAAGATATGTTTAATGATATACAATCCTAACCAATGTGTCTTAAATTTTCCCAGGAAATTTGCAAACTTTCTATCATATAAGAGTATGAGATATCCTTCTAGGAATATCTTTTGTTTGATGTGCCTATCATGCCAGGATTTCTCCCTTGCTTTTTGTACTTGCTAATGAAAACCTGTTATAAACCTATCCTCTTCCAAGGCAAGAAATTGTGCCATCCTTTCCTCCATAGGCATGACTGCTTCTTGTCCATATACCAACCTAAAAGGTGTTTGGCCTGTCAATTTCTTGCATGTTGTCCTATATGCCCACAACACTGCTGGAATTCTTAGATCCCAGTCATTCTTGTTCACATTGCACACCTTTGTGAGTGCATTCTCCAAAATTTTGTTGAAATCTTTGACTATCCCATTCGCTTGAGGGTGATATGGGGTACTTTTCTGATGGTGTACTTGAAAATCTTCAGTCAACACCTGAATAGTATGATTCAAGAAATGTGAGCCTCGGTCACTCATTAATATCTTCAGACACCCAAATATGGACAAGATGTGTTCAAAAATGAACTTTGTGGTAGTATCTACGCTGCAATCCTTCATTGGTTGTGCCTCGGCCCACCTCATCAAATAATCAGTTGCACTGATTATGTATCTTGCATCAACCTTCTTTCCTGGTGGGTTAATAGGTCCAATAAAGTCAATAGCCCACTTGTCAAATGCTTGCAACGTCACCTCTGGATGTTGGCATTTCATCTCTTCTAGATGACCTTCCTATTCTTTGACATATGTCATATGCTTGAAAAAATTATTTTTCATCCATGAACTGTGGGCCACCATAACCCAGGTCTCAATAGTTTCTATTGAGTGGCCTTTCCCCCATAATGTCCACCTGCGACTCCTCCATGAGCGTCTACGAGAATACTTTTCCTTTCATGTTCTAGGACGTATCTTCACAGTATTTCATCTGATCCTATTGTGTACAAGTTCCCTGCAATTGATCTGAAAATGATGACCTTAGATTAATTTTAAGGTATTACAGACTCATGTGCCTAGATTTGCCTATATTACTTAGTGCAATGGATCAATAAGATTGTGAATAACATAGACAATGAAGAATTTAAAGAAACATAATAGACCAACACACATAAACACAGCAAGTTTAATATGGAGTTCACCCAAAACTCTTGGGCTACATCTCCCGGTCCAGCCTTCAGTGGTGACCTCTCTATTATGTCTTCAAGAGTAGAGTTTTACAAAATGTGAGCTCAAATTGAGTCTCAACACACAGATACAAAATAGCAGGAGTTTGCTTGAATCCCTCAAGCCTCTCTAAGTACACAGACTCTTTCTTTCACTCTCTGTCTCTGTTTTCTCTCTGTCTCAGTACTGCTTCTTCTTTGTCTTTGTCAGTCTGTGGCTTTAAAGCCAATCGACGATGTCTGTATGTTTCCCCTTCTTGGGCTCTCTGGCTCCCTGCCTCTATCCGCTCGAATCCCCTTTTGAGTGTTAGTAATCATGGCATAACGTCTTCAGGGAAGGCGGCCACCTATTCTGCAATGGAAGGGACCATTGGGCCTTTGAAACCCCCAAAAATAGTGTTCTCTATTTACACAGAGAAACACTGTAAAACATGGGAAAAATCTGCCAAATCACTGTTCATCAGACTTCAAATATTATGAATTTCGCCCTATTTTCAATCGGGTCCACCTTTAAATTTCTATCGCATGTCGCAAATGCCCGTTCCATGGTTTTCCCTTTGTATTTGAAAAATACATTAAAACACTGAAAATCCCGCAAAATGGCTTTATGGCAGACTTGAAATGTTATACATTTGCATCTATAAGTTCCATCGGGTTCAGTTTTATATCACTATCACATATCCACCATTGATCTGAGTGATCTTGATCTAATGGTTGAGATTCATTTCGGGCAGCGAAGGAGTACAAAGATTACCCACCTAAAAAGGTGGTTTTCTCACACTACGTGTTGGCTAGTGGATGGGATCGGGCGGAACCCATCCAATACCACTTACCTCCTAAGGCCCGCCCGAAATCTTGCCTATTACAGAACTCAAAACATATATATCTGCATGTATATCCCTTTCAGGTCTGGATTCATTGCTTTATTCACATTTCCCTTTTTTTCGTTTATTTAACAAAAATTCGAAATACATAGGAAAACTCGTTTTCCAGAACTCAAAATATATTAAGTTTCATCTATAATCTTATTAGGTCTGGCTATCGCAGTCGTATGTATATCGGCCCCACTCCTTTGTATTCTGCCGATGCGATATCGCGAGTTAACCTGGGTCGTCGATCTATGTGCTTGATCGTTAGTCCTTGTTGACTTGCACCGATCGCTATCACAACTGTTATATGGATGCCTCCGATAACCTCCCCCTGTCACCGTCGATTGCCATATGCCGATCGGATCTGGACCGTTGATCAGCTAGATCCGACGGCTCCTGTGCAAAGTTATTTTGACCTCCGATAGGCTCTATTTCCACTATTTCCTTGTGTTTTTCACTCCCAATAGTGTAATCCACCATTTTTAAAGGTTCTTCTTATGTGATAGTTTTGGATGTTTGAAGACTTAGAGGGTTTTTAGGATCCATTTTGGATCATGTCTTCCCATTGAAAAAGATTTTGGACCACCAAAATTTGGTTTTCAAGCATCGATCAAGCGAGGATACAACTTCCTCACTTGTCCAATTTCTATCCATCGTGCACTGCTTGGTTTTGAACCTTTGAGTCCAATTCTGAGGTACTCAACATCCCCTCTGCGCGTAGTTCTCACCTTCTTGTTCAGAATTGTATCTTCCTACAACTCATTGAGATATTCAGGCAATAAATCATCAATAGAAGGCAACTGACTTTTCTCTTCGGGATCTTCAATCAATGAAGGTTCATATAGTCTCAAGTTCTCTGCATTAATGACTGAATAGATATGCATATAAGCTGGCAAATCAAGGCGAAAAGCATTTTCACCAATTTTCTCAATTATCTTGAAAGGCCCATACCTTATTTGCTTCAACTTCTTACCTTCACCTTGCATTTTGTCTTTGCTAATGTACAACCAGACTTGATCACCAACTAGGAAGCTATGCTCAATTCGATGTTTGTCATGCCTTGCCTTGTACTTGGATTGGCTCTTTTCCAGCTGTTCTTGCACTGACTGGTGAATTTATTGGATCTGTTCAATGAACTTGGTTGCTTTGTCCACATCACTATGTCCATCAACTGCTATGTCTTTTCCAAAGACAAAATCCAAGGGAGACCTTGGTGTAAAACCAAAACAAGTCTCAAAAGGAGATCTTTGTGTAGAAGAGAGCTTGGCACGATTGTAAGCATGTTGCACATAAAAAAAATGTTCATCTCGAAGCTTGGGATGCTTGCTGCAATAGCCCCTGAGCAACTGGATCACTGTCCTGTTGACCACCTCTGTTTGGCCATCTGTTTGTGGATGAAAGGTTGTGCCCTTCTTCAGTCTGGTGTCCATCAATTCCCATAGACTTGACCAAACTCTCCAACAAATCGGGAATCTCGATCAGATACAATGGAAGTGGGTAACCCAAAATGAACCCATACATGCTAAAATAACAACTCTGTTGTTTGTTTAGCTGTAATCTGCTTGTTACAAGGTATTAAAATACACATTTTGTTGAACCTGTCCACAATAACATATAAATAGTCATGACCCTTTCTAGATTTTGGCAATCCCCCAACAAAGTCCATGGAAACACTTTCCCAAGGATGAGAAGGAACTGGTAGTGGAGTGTACAAGCCTAATTTTCTATTGCTAGGCTTGCTTTTAGCACACATGGTACACCCTTTAATATATCTATCAACTGTTTCATGCATTCTTGGCCAATAGCAGAACCTTTGCAGCTGTGCAACTGTTTTACTTACACCAAAATGCCCTGATATTAGAGAAGTATGTGCTTCTCGGATTATGTTAACTCTTTCAGTTTGTGGAATGCATAGCTTTCCCAAATGGTACAAGAGTTGGTCCTTAACATAATAATCCAATTATTTTACTTGTTTGCCATGACTTAAAGTTGCATATACATCTTTAAAATCTATATCTTGAGCATATTATTCAATGTAGATTTCATGCATTACTGAGTTATGTTTAAGTATAGTAGATTCATTTATGATTGGTCTGGACAACATATATGCAACTTTATTGTGTATGCATTTCTTATATATGATGACTAGATTAAACTAGTGTAGAAAACCCATCCACCTATAGTGTCTTGATTGTTGCAATTTAGTTTGTGAGTGCATATATTGAAGTGGTTGATGGTCTATATGGATGATTGTTTCTTTGCCCATTAAGCAATGTTTCCACTTTTTCACACTCTGTACTAATGCATACAATTCTTTATCATTTGTGGGATAATTAGCTACTGCAGAATTAAATGTCTCAGAATGATAGCATATGGGTTTACCATGTTTCATCATCACTGCTCCCATGGCATAGTCACTGGCATTTGTTTCAATCTCAAATGGTCGTTGAAGATCTGGCAGTGCTAGTATTGGTGTTGTACTAATTTTTTCTTTTAAGGTGTCGAAGGCTTTATGCTATTTGCCTCCCCACTAAAACATCTTATTCAATCCTATTAAAGCATGTAAGGAGTTGCAATCAAGGAAACGTTAGCAATAAACTTTCTCCAATATTGTGCTGCTCCTAGGAAGCTCCTAACTTCAATAGCAGATTTGGGTTTAGGCTAGTTCACAATGACTTCAACCTTAGAGGGATCTATCTTCAATTCACCACCCCCTACAATATGACCCAAATAATTTAAATATGTTTTTCCAAATTCACATTTTGATAACTTAACATAGAGATTTTCTCTTTTCAAAACATCTAGAGTCTGCTTTACATGCTTCAAATGTTCTTCCCATGTTTTATTGAAAACAAGAATGTCATCTAAATATAAAATTACAAAATCATCAATAAAAGGTTTGAGTACATCATTCATAACTCTCATGAAAGTGGCAGGAGCATTAGTTAAGCCAAAAGTCATAACTAGCCATTCATATAGCCCTTTCTTTGTTTGGAAAGAAGTCTTCCATGCATCTTGTTCTGCTACTCTGACTTGATGATAGCCACTACGCAAGTCCAAATTGGAAAAGAAAACTGCCTCTTTCATCTGATCTAATAGATCATCAATGCGAGGAAGGGGATAATGATTCTTGATCGTTATTTTATTCAGTGCTCTGTAATCAATGCACATCCTCCACGAACCATCTTTCTTTCTCACCAACACGATTGGAGATCTGCATGGTGATGTGCTTGGTCTTATGAACCCTTTATCAAGCAGCTCCTGTACCTAATTTTTGATCTATGCATTCTCTAAAGCGGATAACCTATACATTCCGATGTTAGGCAATGGAGAATCTTGCTGTAAATGAATATCATGTACTATTTCCCTTTTGGGTGGCAGACCTTAGGTTCTTGAAATAGGATATCATATTCTGAAACAACTTTTTCCAAATCAACTTTCTGTTTAGCATCACAGCCTTCAAATACATTGGTTTTATTAGGGTTCTTTTCCTTTACAACCATTAGTAAAAATTGCTTGCATGAGTTTACAATTCTTTTCATTTGCCCTGAGTTTATGAGAGTGTAATTATTTTTGAGTTTATGAGCTCTTACGATATATTCTATTCCATCTTTGGTGAGTTGATACTTATTTTCAGCTCTATAGAAAATGGATTTTCTATCATACAAGTAAGGACTTCCTAAAACAATACCATATATATCCAAGGGAACTATATCTAACTCAACCTCATCTACAAATGTCGACCCAAATGCAAACCTAAGTTTACATTATCTAGTCACTTGTAGCTTTGCTTTATCACATACCCAACCTAATGGATATGGCTTCTTGTGAGGTGTGGTTAGTAATCCCAACTTCTTTACAATTGTTTTAGAAATCAAGTTTACTTGTGATCCACTATCAAATAAAGTAGCAATATTTTGATGCTTGGAAATAACTCTAATATGAAAAAACTCATGTCTTTTCCTCTCATTTTCTTCATTATCAATAGATTGTGCATAATTACTAGTAGATGCTTTAGAATTTTTACCTTCTATACCTGTAGCTATGACTGTTATTTCATCACCTGAGTTTGACCCCAAATCTTTCTGAATAGCAGCAGCAACAATATTCTTCTTCTTGCCATCGAACTTCTTGGGTTTCAGCTCCGGATGCAAAGACCAGAAATGTGCATCATCATGTCCATCCTTCTTGCAATGAGTGCATGAAGGTTTGTCTTTCTGTACAACATTTGTCTTCCTCTCTTTCCATCTCTTCTTCTTTTCCTTGTTCTTGCTTGCAGTGGGTTTTGATGATCCCCCAATCTCTGGGTTCACATTCTTGCCTCTAGCCTCTAGATGTGTAGCTTGAACGGATACCTCATCTATGCTAGTGGAGTTAAACATGAGAATGGTGTGCCTCAAATAGCTATGCAGACCACATATATACTTCAACAAAGTTTTAGGTGAGTCTACAGAAATGCCTAGAATTAAAGCTCTTTTTCTAAATTCCTGGGTATAGCTTTGTACACTTTGCCCCTTTAGCTGACGAAGAGTTTGCCAACTCATCATTGCTTGCTGCATATAAGCTAGTGAATAGAATTGTTTTTTAATGGGAGAAACAAATTCACTCTAGGTAGAAGGAATTTTACCATGATTCTTTAAATCAGCTTGTGTCCTACCTTCCCACCACACTAGGGAAGTTCCTCCAAGTCGAACGCTAGCCAGTTGAATTTTACTCCTTTTTGAATAGATGTTCTGCACCTCGCAATACACATCAATCTGTCTAATCCAGTTATCTAGCTTTTCTGCATTTAATTCTCCATCATAGATTGGAAAATCAAATTTTACATCTAATTTAATCAAAGATGTTTTCTTCTTTCTCTTTTCAGGGCTAAAAGGAGGAGTTGATGGAAGAGGCTCTTCCCCTTTCACTTTGACTTCTGAATGGGAAAATAAAAGAGGTTCCTCTACTCCTTTGCCTTGTTCGGGTGTTGAGGTGCTTGCACCTCGATCCTTATTAAATTCTCAATACATTTTTTCCACCATGGCTCTCATGGTCATGAAACTGTCCATGAACTGAGATTCTGATTCCAATGGGACTTCTCCAGCCATTCTCCTCTGAGCATAGACTCTTCCAAACTTTGGATTAGTCTCAACAAGCTCTCCTTCTCCTAGTTTGAGCTTTGACCTAGTTAGCATTCAACAATCTAGCATAATCTTGTCTAACCTTAGCAAACCTAAAGCTTTGATACCACTTGATCTGAAAATGATGATCTTAGATTACTTTTAAGGCATTACAGACTCATGTGCCCAGATTTGCCTATATTACTTAGTGCAATGGATCAATAAGATTGCGAATAACATAGACAATAAAGTAGTTAAAGAAACATAATACACTAACACACATAAACATAACAAGTTTAATATGGAGTTCACCCAAAACTCTTGGGTTATGTCTCTTGGTCCAACCTTCAGTGGTGACCTCTCTATTATGTCTTCAAGAGCAGAGTTTTACAAAATGTGAGCTCAAATTGAGTCTCAACACACAAATATAAAACAATAGGAGTTTTCTTGAATACCTCAAGCCTCTCTGAGTACACAGACTCTTTCTTTCACTATCTGTCTCTGTTTTCTCTCTGTCTTAGTACTGTTTCATCTCTGTCTCTGTCAGTCTGTGGCTTTAAAGCCAATTAGCGTTGTCTGTTGTTTCCCCTTCTCGGGCTCTCTGGCTCCCAGCCTCTGTCCACTTGAATCCCCTTCTGAGCATTAGCAATCATGGCATAATGTCTTCAGGGAAGGTGGCCACCTGTTCTGCAATGGAAGGGACCATTGGGCCTTTGAAATCCCCAAAAACAGTGTTCTCTATTTACACAAAGAAACATTGTAAAACACGGGAAAAATCTGCCAAATCACTGTTCATCGGGCTTCAAATATTATGAATTCTACCCTATTTTCCATTGGGTCCACCTTTAAATCACTATCGCATGTCGCAAATGCCCGTTCCATGGTTTTCCCTTTGTATTTGAAAAATACATTAAAACACTGAAAATCCCGCAAAATGGCTTTATGGCAGACTTGAAATATTATACATTTGCATCTATAAGTTCCATCGGGTCCGGTTTTATATCGCTATTGGATATCCACCATTGATCTGAGTAATATTGATCCAATGGTTGAGATTCATTTTGAGTGGCGAAGTTGTATGGAGATTACTCGCTCGAAAAGGTGATTTTCTCATGCCACGTGTCGGCCAGTGGATGGGATTGGGTGGAGCCCATCCAATACCACTTACCGCCTAAGGCCCACCTGAAATCCTGCCTATTACGAAACTCAAAACATATATATCTACATGTATATCCTTTTCGGGTCTAGATTCATCACTTTATTTGCATTTCCTTTGTTTTTCATTTATTTAACGAAAATGCAAAATACATAGGGAAACTCGAACTCAAAATATATTAAGTTTCATCTATAATCTTATTGGGTCTAGCTATCGTAGTCGTATGTATATCGGCCTGGCTCCTTTGTATTATGTCGATGTGATATCGCGAGTTAACCTGGGCCATCGATGTGTGCGCTTGATCAACGGTCCTTGTTGACTTGCGTTGATCGCTATCACAACTATTATATGGCCGCCTCCGATAACCTCCGCCTGTCACCACCAATTATGATATGCCGATCAGATCTAGATTGTTGATCGGCTAGATCCAACGGCTCTTGTGCAAAGTTGTTTTGACCTCCGATAGGCTCTATTTCCATTGCTTCCTTGTGTTTTTCACTCTCGATAATGTAATCCGCCATTTTTAAAGGTTCTTCTTATGCGATAGTTTTGGATGTTTGAAGACTTAGAGGGCATTTAGAATCCATTTTGGATTAGCAATGAACATGAAATTAGCTACTTTTACCACCAAATTATTCTTCTACACTGTAGTGTGCTCCGCGGGCACCATCCCTGTGGCTAGAAACTGAATAATATCCATGAACTGATCATCCGCGACCTTGATTATGAACAATTGCGCTTTGAGTAGGTTATCTTCGAAACTGGTGGTTTCTTCTCCTGTATCCAATATCGACAGATGATCGGGCCTGAAATTCAATCTTTCTGAATTGACTACAACATAAAAATCATACTCTTGGAACAACAACAGCCATCGATAAATTTTTCCTCCTAAAACAAGATTATTCACCAAATATTTCAGCGTGGAGTGATCAATGAACATCTTGAAATGTGATCCCAACAATTAGTTCCTGAACTAACCCTTCTCTTTCTGTTGTAGTATAGTTCTTTTCCACCTTGGACAGTTTTTTTCTTGCAAAAGCAATGGGGTGATCAACTTTGCCTGCTCCTAGCTATGTCAACACTATACCCAGGGCTACGAAAGATGCATCGACATTTACATGAAATTATTTATTCCAGTCTGGAAAAACTAAGATAGGTGTAGTTACCATCTTCTCCTTTAGTATATCTAGACTCTTCTGACATTCTTCATCCCATTTAAAAGTAACATCTTTCTTTAATAACCTCTCCATTGGTGCAGTTATCTGTGCATACCCCTTTATAAAATTTCTATAATATCCAGTGTGTCTTCATCATTGGAATCTATTGGAATATCCTTGGATTTTTTGTAGGCATGATTCTCATCGAATATAACATCCCTGCGCAATTCAATTTTTCTTGATTCCTTGATGTATATTCTATATACTTTTGAAGAAACATTGTATCCAACGAAAGTCTCTTTAATGCTTGTAGAATCCAATTTCTTTCGCTTGTCCTTTGGAACATGGATGTATGCGGGACTCCCAAAGATTTAGAGATGGTCCACACATTGCTTCTTTCATGTGAATGCTTCTTCATGCGTAACATTCTCAAGGATTCTATGATGAATTCTATTTTGTATATATACTGCTATCATAGTTTCTTCTCCCCATATAATTTTTTGTAAATCTTGATCAAATATCATAGTTTGTATACATTCTTCAATTGTTCTATTTTTCCTTTCTGTGACTCCATTTTGTTTAGAATTGTAGGGAACACTGAGCTCCCTCTTAATACTTTCTTCTTTGCAATATGAAATTATCTCTTTTGAAGTGTATTCCCCAACATTTTCAAGTCTTAAATTCTTTATCTTTCTTTCGGTTAAGGTATCCACTTCAGATCTAAACTCCTTAAACTTTTCAAATATTTTTTCCTTTGTCTTGAGAAGGTAGAGCCATGTATTTCTAGAGTGATCATCAATGAAGGTCACATAATACATATGCCCCCCAAGATACTTGTAGGAAATAGGCCCACATACTTATGAATGAATGAGTTCTAATATTTCCTTATACCTTGTATCATTGCTTGTAAAGGGATTCCTAGTATTATTTCCCCAAACACATCCATTACATACTCTTTCACGGTCTTCCTTGATGTTAGGGATGCCATTTACCATTTTATTGAGAGAAGGAATGATATTGTAATGTACATGCCCATATATTTTATGTCTTGGCTCAATAGGATTGATTTCCATGTGAACTAGGGCTTGAGGAGATGGTCTTATAACTCTATACAGTCTTCCTACATGAACTCCAATAACCTTCACTTTTTCAATGCTTGAAACATTTCCCCAAACAAAAACTTTACCATCTAAAAAAGGAAACCCTGTCTCCTTTATCTTCTAAACAAGAAATTGAAAGTAAATTCTTTTTCAAACCTAGAACATAGAGTATATTGTTGAGGTGTAGCTTTGCTCCATTTTCCATCTTCATTGATGTAGATCGAAGGGCCGTGACTCCATAATTGTTGTTGTCTCCTAACTCCCCTACATGAGATGATTTTTTCCTTTGATAGAGTATGAATTTGTCCACTTTCTCTTTTCATATGTCTTGATGCTCCACTATCAAAAATCCATGCATTTTCATCATCAAGGGTACCTGTAAGTGCAGCCAAGAACCCTTTGCTTTTGAATTTCATAGATAAGTTGTAGATGATCCTTCCGAACCAACTTCCTACAATTCTTATGATATTTTATCCCATATTCAAGTCAATTTTCATAGAGGGAGTAACCTTTTATTTCAATCCAACAAATCGATCTCCAACCTTCTTCGTCCTTAGCTCTGATACCATGTTGAGGAATCAATGCTTAAAGGAATTCTGGTTTTTATTCCTCTTCTTGATAATTACTTGTGAATTATATCAGATTCCTTTACTTATTTATTAGATTATGTTTCATCAAGAAATTACCAAATTATATGTGTATGAATATCACAATAAGAAGAGACACAAGATGTAGGTGCACAACCAAGGAAAAAACCCTATAATGGGAAAAAATAATCAAAGCTCTTGCTTTAGTAGTTTCAATAACAAGATGAGACAATCCAATAAGCTTTTTACCTAGACATAGACTTTCTCCAATCACCAATTCAACCCTTATTTCTTCTCCAATTGATAGCTTCCTAGCAATAACTTTGACCTAGAACTTCATCCTTCCAGGAGCATAATTTCGCCCTCCAACAGAATTTTGACCTGCAGTAGATTTTAAAATTTCGGCCCTAGCAAATGCCCAATAACTTCTCACGTGAGAGAGATAGATAGCCCAAAACATATATTTAGATCCTTCCAAGCACACTTCGTCCTTATCTAGCTACTTCGCACTTTTTCTACCTCTCTTGCTTGTATATCGAACTTGTTGAGTGAATGTCTCAAATGGATCAAAATGCCTCTCTATATATAACCTTTCTATGGGTCGAATTTCCCTAATGTAGGCTAACTTCTTAGGGATAGGGCTGACTTGGTGTGGAGGTGTCAAATTACCTATTTGAATAAAAAATAATTATTTTTACATGATACAAAAGCCTAAGAAGGGTCTAATAAAGGTGAAAATAAATCTATTGACCTAATATAAAACCTAAAAGCCTACAAATGATGACCCAAGCATGAAATCCATGCTTTAATAAGTCATATTATTAATAATATAATTTATTTTTTGACTAATATTTTACATCATACGATTATGAAGACTGAACCTAGTTACATTCTTTAACACTTTGGTCATCTCAAACGAGTGAAGTGGTGGTGAAACTCTTTTCTTGTCTCACAATTTTATTTTCTTTTTGGCACAAACTCCCTTTGATATTTTCCTTTCCATTCCACTTGGTATTCACCTTATGTTTCATTCGGGGCTTGTTATCCTTTCCTTCTAACTTATCTTGGCAATGCCAAAACTTTGGGATGTGGAAGATGGCATATAATTTCCTCCATGTCACTCATTTTAAGGAAGTAGGAAACCCCATATTCATTTGTTCTCAGTCTCTTCTTCCTTATGCAATAATGTGCTAGTAAATTTAGGCTTCTAGGTCATATGAAAAAATTAAAATGGTGACCAAAACTGTTTGGTCAATTTAGTGTCCTAAAGTTCTCTACATAAATTATCAATCCAGGTATCGTAAACTAATGAAGTGTAGTGCACTATATGTGCTAGATGACCCTTCTCACCTCACTGTTTTTGAGTTTTATGTTGTTTTGGGGGTTTGATCCTTTAATTCCTAATGTCTTGCAATGTACTTAACAAAATCTTAAATCTATTGCTACTAAGAATCTAGAGAAATGAAATGAGGACTAAATGTGCTTTATGCCAGATTTGGAAGTAAAGTTTTAACCAAGAAAATGAAAACAGAGTTTCTATTTTTTCTATTTATTATTGGTTCCAAATCAACTAAAAGGAATTAAAAGTGAAATTGCAACTACTATCTAATAAAAAACCAGAGCTAAATGAAATATTAACACTGAAAATGAGATTGCAACTATCTATGATGGAAATAAGGCTAAAATGAAATATTGAAACTGAGATTACAACTACTGCAGAATCAAAACTTAATGAAAAACTGAAAGTGAATTTACAACAAAACTAATTGAAAGACTAAGATTAAAAATGAAATTGCAACTAATCTAATATGGAAAACTAGATGAAGTGATTTGTTACTCTGCTACACAATTTTGGGAGAATAGGCTCCTTGTGTTAGCATTTTGAGGAATTTCGTACTTCATCATTCTAATAGAAAATAAATACAAAATGCAGGAGAAGACTCATTACATAAATGAAATATCCAACCACTTGGTTTAAGATGAACCATCAACCAGAAGGGATTTTTAGAAATATTCAATTACAATTCACTAAAATAGTAATAAAATGACAAAACAGTAATGGCACTAATCAGTGCTAACTAAAGACTTAAAGACTAAAGAACAACAAATGAAATACATTAGTCTACACTATTGAACTCAACTTAAAGCTACTGATAAGAAACTAAAAGGAAATGAACAAAAGAACTATACCAAACTAAAATAAAACTATTTTGCGTTCGTAGAAGATGACAAAAACTGCATTATGAACAAGGTTAGAAAGTGGTTATAAACATTATGGAAGAAACACAGTGTATTTACAGTTCAACTGTGAAAGAAAAAACAAAAATGAATTGTAACCTTAGCCAATGCAAGGGCCCTCTGTAACTGCTGAGGTTAAATGTACTTAATCAACACTCCAACAAACGCTTTCAGGTATCCATGAAACAAACAGTCTTCATATTAAAAACAAAGAATGATTTCTCAAAATTACAAATCGGAAATTTGAACTTAACACATGAGCAAATTCGAACTAGTTCTGTGTTCTTCACACAGGTATTTATAGAGAAATTATACAACTGCTTTAAGGAGAAAAATAAGCTATAGCGAAACATGTAGGTAGACAGGTACACGGAATCCTCTTCCTTAGTTGCTGGATACATAAATCTAAGGTAATGGTTGTTGGATTCAATTTGCACAAGTGGCTGATGAAGTTTGTGGCCTTAGGAAATTGCTTCAGATCCCATCACTGAGAAACGTGTACAAAACAGAGTCCTGTTTTCCTTAGGTTTCTATGTTTGACTTCCCTTTAACCGGAGTCTTCCTTGTCGGTCTAGGCCAGGTGAATAGGACATGATTCATGCCCTAATGTTTTCCAAGCTTCCCATGTAATCATTTTCCCCTCATGACACCTGGAACTTGCAAAAGCATGGAGGTAGCTGCGGAACAACCGATTCGCTGCAGAATGTGGCTGCGTTCTGTAGCTAAAAGACAAAAACTTATTCAAACAGCAAACATAAAATTATAACATGTAAATCACTGAAATTTTCTCCTTGAGGCAATGCATAATGGTTATTGATGATGAGGATGCATTTTTTAAAGAAGAATGGATGAGAAAAGTTGCTAAGGAAAGGGCAGTTTTGGAGCTCAACATACCCCCACTGCAAGACTATTGCATGTCCCCATGCAATCAAAATTGTGAACTTCCTCCTCCAACCAAAACTTTAGCCAAAACATCCAACCTCTTCTTGCTTTTCTTTGCACCAGTTGCCATTCTTGGCTTCCTCATGAGAAATCTGTACTTGAGGTTAATAAGTGCCATGTTTAGCTTCTTATTCTTCCTTTTTAGTTTTCTATTCTTCTTGTGCCATAAACCCAAGTGAAGCATAGTGTTATCATGGATAATCTTATCCAACTTGTTCTGTTCTTTTAAGGCTTCATTTTCTCTTTGGATGTGCCTATTTAGAACTTCTAGCTCATAGATATCCTGTTTAAGGGAGCTAGTTAAAGTTTCTTGTGAGGTGGCAGGCTACTCTGGATTAGTTGAAGTCCTTGGGTCTACTAATGTACTCTTTTTCTCCAATAACTCTATGTAGTCATAAATTTGTTGTTGGACTGGACCAATGCCAGGAGAAACTCTTCTTGGGCTACCCTCAAAGTTATGTGGACGAGAGTTTTGTGGGCTTTACTCATATGGAATATTGTCAGGGGACTGAGTTGGAGTTTCTCCCTATAAATGTATAAACTGGGTTTCTTTTGATTTCATTTTCTTCACTTTGCCCTGTAGTCTAGAACTCCTCCTCAAGTTTTGGGATCCTATGATCTCTTCCTCTGTAACATGTTTCCTTTTTCCTTTCTCCTTATCTTTCTTGATCTGTTCTCTGATTTTGATTAGTCTCTCAAAAAGCAGTTGTTCATCCTCTTTAGGTGGTGGAGGTTCAGGAATAGCCCTGTGTATTTCTTCAACCTTTTCTTTCATTTTTCTCCTCTGCTTAGTTTGCCTTCTGATCTCTGTTAATTTCTCATAGATTGGTTCTTCTTCATCAATTTTTTGTGCTGAAGTTTCAGGGGTGCTTTGAATGGTGAGACTGGTCTTCCTTCTCCTACTTCTTTTAACAGTGCTTCCCTCAGAAAAATTTGGAGCATCTTGGAAGAAGTTCCTTACCAAAAATTCCTCCCATGTATTCCCTACACTTCTTAAATAAAATTTAACTAAAATATTCACTAGTCCATGGTGATATAGAGTGGTTTCTAGTGACTGAACTTTCTTCTAAACATTAGTTGCTATTCTTCTTAGACTATTCAATAGGAAAAATGGTAGATTGAGGGTTCCATCTTCTAGGAAATTATTAACAGTCATATATGATATACATACATAGAACCAAACCTCCCTTCACATGTAATAAACTTTTGCAAAATTAACAACATGCTACTCCATTTGTTTTTAAGTGCAGAGATTGGAATCCCTTTTCTAAAAATTGAAGTGTCCATACCTGGATTTTTGAGAATGACCTTCCACGATTCATCATGAAACTCTTTGTTCTTAAACCACTTTTCTCCTAGCCTTGGGAGTTCTGTTGCTTCAACTATAAAGGACATGGTAACTGCAAATTTGATGTCACCTATTTCCACGTCCATTCCATCAAATGACCTGGCAAAGGATTTGGTGATTTCCTTATGGTAACCGTTGAATTTTTCAATAAAACTCAACCAACCAGCTTTTTGTAACATTCCTTTCAGCTGCGGATAACCCTCCATGTACTTCAACCCTATGGGTTCAATTCTAACAATGAGCCCCATCACCTCTATTCTTGGCTACTCTTCAAAATTCCCTTCACTATATGAGAAATGGAGTGGTTGCGTAAAGAGGACTATGTATACGAAAATGGAACAACTGGGTGGATAGAAATAGAACGATTATGGATAGGGAAATGGAATGACAACATATATGGAAGTAGGATGATTGTGAATAAAATGACTGTATATACAGAATATATGGAAACAGAGTAGTTATACACATAAACTATGTGAAAAATAGAGTGATTGTTATACAAAAAGAATATGAAAATAGAGTAACTGTATGCACAAAAAGGCTGCGAAAGTATGAGAGAAAAACTTGGTGTAATAAATGAGCAATCAGGGTTTTGAAGAGTCGTATACAGATAGGTCATGTCGTTAATCTAACTGTTAACAGGTGTAGCTATAGAAGTCTGGTTAAGTATGAGTCATGGAGTTTAAAATGGAGACTAGTTATGGAGGCATCATTGGACTGTTTGGTATTGAAGACGGAAGGTGTGGCGGAATCATCATGGCAGTCAAATCTCATAATGATTAATCAAGGAGACATGTGATCATACAAGTTATACAAACTTATGCTTTTGTATTTCTTTTTGAAATAATTTTTTGTTTTTACCTTTGGAACCTTACCTTTTGCTTGCTAATATCTTGATGTTTGCTTCCACAAGTGCTTTAGGTGTGATTGGTCTTCAAAGTTGTTTTCTCTTCAATTACCTACATATGAGATTTTATTATGAACTGACCTCTTTGTGCTTGGACTGATAATCAAACTGTTGTTGCAGAATCAGATTAGCTGCAAAACAGGATCAGCTACGGAATGGGAATAGCTACAAAACGTGGAAACAACTGCAGAATGTAAAACAGAGAGTAAAATATGAATTATGAATGAATGAAATGGAAATGGTTGTGTGAGTGAAAATATGACAAGATGATAAATGAGAATGGAGATGAAAGAAATGCTGGAAAATGAAAAATTTATTGGTGAAATATGGTAGTGGAGTGAAGTGAAATTATAAAAGTAAAACAAAGTGAAATGAGATGAAACAATGAATTTTTGTAGAATGTAGAGTGAGCCACCATTTTTCAGAAAAGGAAATGGAAAATATAGGGTGTCAGAAGCTTCTGATTTTCACCCTGTATTTTCTATATAAGCATGCCAATTAGTGATTGGTTGTAAACCTTATACAATTTATTATTATTATTATTATTATTATTATTATTTAGATAAAAAAACAGAGACTAAGTTGGTGGAGAAGAAGGATTCTTCTTCACCAACTTCATTTCAGAATTGTTTTGAAAGATCTTGATGAACTCCTCCTTTGAGATTGGTTTTTGATAAATTTTCAATCTATGACCATTCACAAGGAGAGGAGTTTGACTTTCATCTATTGTTCTGATCCTTACTGCTCCATTACTGAAAACTTTTTCAATCTCATATGGCCCAAGCCAATGAGTTTGAAACTTCCCTTGAAAATCTTTAAACTTTGAATCAAATAACAGTGCCCAATCTCCCTCTTGAAACTTCTTGTCCTTGATGTATTTGTCATGCCATTTAGCCCTCTGTTGTTGAACTAGACCAGTTCTTTGAACAACCTCTTGTCTAATTTCATCAAGTTCATTCAATTGCTCCAGTCTATGCTTTTGAGCTTCTGATAAATCCATCCCCAACTGGACTGCCATCTTGAAAGTTTTGACTTGGAACTCTATGGGGAACAGGACTTGCTTCCCATAAACAAGTTCATAGGGTGTATGTCCTGTTGTGTTCCTCCATGTAGTTCTATAGGCCCATAAGGCTTCAGGAAGCCTTTCTGCCCAATCTCTTCTATGTAGATGCACAGTCTTGGTGAGGATTCCTTCAATCACTTTATTTGTAGACTCCACTTGACCATTTGCTTGTGGATGGTAAGGAGTAGATTTCCTATGCTTGATCTTGTACTCCTCCATAAGCTTCTCCATCATGTTGGATGTGAATTGAGATCCCTGATCTGTCACAATTTCTCTTGGAACACAAAAACGAGTGAATATGTCCTCAAAAAGAAAATTAACTACAGATTTTTCGTTAGCAAAGAGCAATGCTTTGGCCTCTACCCATTTGGTGACATAATTAGTGCATACCAATATATACTTTTTCTGCTTGGATGGAGGATTAATAGGTCCAATAAAGTTTAAAGCCAATTTTTCAAAGGGTTCGATAAGTACCTGAGTTTGTAATGGAATTTCATTTGAGGGAGCAGGTTTCCCTACCCTTTGGCAGCTGTCGCACCTCTTGACATATTCTTTAGCATCTTTGAAGATGGATGGCTAATAATATCCTAAAGAAAGGATTTTTTAGGATGTCCCCTTGTCACCAAAGTTTCCACCACATGGCTCATCATGACATGCTTTAAGAATATCAGGCATTTCATCTTCCCTGACACACCTTCTGATCATAAGATCTGGCCCTGTTTTATACAATTCATTAGTGATCCATGAATATCTTGCACTTTCTTGAATAATCTTTCTTTTCTTTCTAGGAAATAAATGTGAAGGTAACATCCCTGTAACCAAATAATTAGCAACATCTGCAAACCAAGGAGTTTGAGTAGTTACTGCAAAGAGATATTCATCAAGAAACGTATCTTCAACTGGAGAGTCTTCTTTGATATTCTGAATCCTGGACAAGAAATCAACAACTGTGTTTTGTTTTCCAGGTCTATCTAGCACAGTAATGTTGAATTCTTGCAAAAGTAAAAGCCATCTTGTAATTCTGCCATTAGTAATAGTTTTATTCAGCAAATATCTAATTGCAGAGTGATCTGTATGAACAAAGGTTTCATAGCTTGTTATATAGTGTTTGAACTTGTTAATTGCATGAACAACAACTAAGAATTCTTTTTCAGTCACAGTATAATTCAACTTAGTAGGAGTCAAATTTTTACTTGTATAGTAAATGGCATAAGGAATCAAATCTTTTTGTCCCAATACAACTCCCAAAGCTGTATTTGAAGCATCTATAGAAATATGGAAAGGAAGTTTCCAATTTGGACCTCTTAAAATAGGTGCTTCAGATATTTTTGCTTTCAAGGTTTCAAATGCTAGTTGGCAATTAGGATTCCACTTGAATTCACAATCTTTTGTAAGCAATTTGAAGAGTGAACATGCTTTTTTAGTGAATTTTTCTATAAATATTCTATAGTATCCTGTAAATCCTAGAAAAATTCTAACATCCTTTTGGAAATTTGGAATTGACAATCTAGAGATAACTTCAACTTTAGACTTGTCAACTTTAATCCCTTCTCCTGAAATGTAATGTCCTAAAACAATACCTTCTGTAAACATCATAAAGAATTTTTCATGGCTTAGTGAAAGGTTTGTTTCTTTACATCTTTTAAGGACTTTTTCTAAATTTTCCAAAGCTTCTTCAAATGTGTTACCATAGACTATAAAATCATCCATATATACCTCTACACAATCATGTATTAGATCAGAAAAAATTCCTAGTACTGCTCTTTGGAATGTTGCAGGTGAATTACATAACCCAAAAGGAAGCGCTCGGTAGGAAAAAGTTCCCCATGGACAAGTAAATGCGGTTTTATCCCGATCGCCAGGTGCTACCTGAATTTGATTATAACAACTAAAACCATCCAGAAATGAGAAATACTTCTTACCTGCTAATGTATCTAATACCTGATCTATAAAGGGCAAAGGAAAGTGATCTTTCAAGGTTGCTTTATTCAATTCTCTGTAATCAATGCACACCCTCCATTTACCATTATTTTTAGGCACAATTACCAAAGGAGAAATCCATTGGCTATCTGAAATTAGGTAAATGAAGTTTACATTGAGTAATTTTTGGAGCTCTTCTTTCACAATTTCCCTAAGATTTGGATTCATTCTTCTTTGAGGTTGTCTTATTGGTCTACTGTTTTCCTCAATATAGATATGATGGATACAAGTCTTAGGATCAATGCCTTTCATGTCGGTGTGCTCCCATGCAAATGCAGCAGAATGTTTTTGTAATATTTTGGTTAGTTCTTCTTGTTGTAGTTTCTCCAAGTTTTTGTTTATGTTCAATGTCCTACCTGGAAAAATTTCAATTGTAGAGCTACCAAACTCTTCCATGGTATAGAGAGACATCTTCCTAGATGACAAGTATTAAACATTAGATTTTTCTTGAAATTGTGCATGATCATATTCTGAAGATGTTTCAAAGTTTTCCAACGTGTTAAAAATTTGACTATCTTCACTAATTTCTAACTTAGTAAAGAGAGGCTGAATATCATCTTCATCATCAATCCATTCCTTGTCATCTATTTCTGTTATTGTTTTTGCTGGAGGATACAAAGTAAATTTCTTTGTTGAATTACCATCAGAAATATACATGTCACCAGATCTACAACTAATAAAAGCATCAGCCGTGGCCAGCCAAGGTCTTCCTAATATGAGTGGGTATCCTCCTAGATTATTTTTGGGAGTTAAAATCATGAAATCAACGGGATATTCCTAAGAATCTAAGGAGACTGAAATATCTTCTAGCACACCATCCAGTTTGATTACTGATATATATGCAAGTTGCAGTAAGGTAGGTGTGTAAAGAAGGTTAGGAAGTTTAAGCTGCTACATAGTTTGTCTACTCATAATGTTTATTGCTACCCCCAAGTCAATCAATGTATTTGGAATTTCAATTCCATTTATATGTGTCTTGAAAATTGGACTTCCTGGATCCACATATTTCTGCATGGAAATATTTCCCATCATGATGTCTGCTATCTTTCCTACTAGGTGAATTCTTTTTGCTTCTCTTGGTTTTCTTCCTGGTCTTTTGATGCTCAACTCCTTCATTGTCTTGGCTAGAATTGGAATTTCTCTAATGGCTAACAAAGGAATTTTGATACAAACATTCTTCAATAAGTCTATAAAATCGTAATTGGGCAACAGGATCTTTTTTTCTACCCCTCTATCAATTCGTAATCTCTCAGGAAAAGGAGGTGTAGAAGTAGATGTTGGTTGCTCAATGATAGGAGTTGTGTTTATTGATTCTTTTTTTTTTCTTTTTCAATATTTTGGTTTTGGAGGGATGTTCCCTCAAAACTTTTATTGACTTTCAGAGAATCCTCCTCAAAAGTGTCTTGTTCTTGAATAACTATAGAAGGTTTTTCCTTTTCTAATATCCTACTAGATCTAGGTTGAACATCATTAAGATCTAGAGGAGTCATCCTGTAAGTTGGAAATTGTTGTCCTTCTACCATGTAAGCATTCTGAGGGTTTTTATTGTTGGGGTTTGGTAATGGTTGGGCAGGTAGCTGATTTGGTTTCTGTTGAAATGGCAGTAAGAGTTGAGGATTTTGACTTTGTTGTGGAGGTTGTTGTGCAAATGGTAATGAAAGTTGAGGGTTTTGATTTGGAAGTTGTGGTTGCTAATTTTGTGGCTGATTTTGTGGGGGGGGGATACTTCTAATAAGATGGAGGATATTGGTAATATTGGGAAAATCTCCCATAAGGATTTTGTACCCCTTGTGCCCACGGTTGAGATTGATACTAAGATTGAGGTTGAGGCCAAGGTTGCTGCCAAGAATTCCAAATTGGTGGGGGTTGAATATACATTGGATTGTTAAATCCTTGATTTTGTGGCCCCTTCCAAGGTATTCTTGCAAAAAAACAAAGAGATTCTATAGGATTTGGGACTGCTTCCTCTTGAAAGACAACTTTAAGACCTGGGATTGAAGGACAATCCTTGGTCTCATGACTTTCTGAACAAATCATACAAGTTTCTACAATTTTTGCATCTAAAGGGCATTCCCTTCGTGCATGTTTCTTTCTGCATTTTGGACAAAAAATGGCTAAAGCATAAACCTCTGTTTTCTACTTGTTTTGAATTTTAAGGGTGTCTAGCTGCTCACTAAGGCTCCCTAGAATGTCAGTTTTAAACTCATCAAGCATATTTCCAATTTCTGCCCTACTTACAAATCCAGTTGCAAATTTTTTTGCTCTAACAAGAGAAGGATCTCTTAGCCCTTTTCCAATTTTAGATTTCCCTCTTGAGAGATGAACACATAGTTCTGCTATGTCACTCAATGGAAGTTGAGAGATATCTCCCTTCCCCATCATGTTAAGGATATCTATCCATTCATCTCTAATGGCCTTTAATAGAAGAGATTTCAAAGTTTCTTCATCTAAATTGTTCATCTTTGCTCTTTTCAAATTATAGTTGAATCTCTCAAGCAAATCCTCTAGTTTTCATCCTCTTTTTGCATCATTTTGAACACCTCATCTTTATGATTGGTAGGCATACAATAATCCAAGTATCTATCCAAGAATGCATGTTTCATGTCATTCCATGTTCTAATGGATTGAGTGACTAACCCCATGAACCATTTCAAAGCAGCCCCTTTTAGTGTTGAGGGAAATAATTTGAGTTTTTGAGAGTCTTATAGATAGTCGTAGGTTTTTCACAAGACTTCAAACTCAAACAAAAATGTTTCAGGGTCCTCACTTCTCAACTCATAAAAGTTTTGGAGGACAGATGGTGAGATGTTTTTCAATGTTGTATGTGTTTCCTCATCCACTATAGGGAATCCAAATGAGTTATCTACTTCCCTATTTCCTCTGCCTCCTCCATTATTACCTCTACCTCCTCCATTGTTTCCTCTACCTCTCCCTCTACCCCCTCCTCCAAATAGTGAGAATTCTCCATCTTGTTCTTCTTCTGCCATTATAGTTTCTTCAGAGTTAGTATAGGGCTCAACTTGCAAGGTTATTCCCTCTTTCTCTAGTTCTTCTATTAATGGACTATGAGAGAGAGTTTCTACTTTTTCTTCCTCACTAGGTATTCCTAATTCTTCAACTGCAGTAGGCTCCCCCGTGGAGGTGAAAAAGGTTATCCCTGCTATTGGAGTTTCAAAAATTTTCTCCAAGGACTATTTTGGTAGATGATGTAGGAGAATATTTTGATTGAGTATCTGCTCCTTGAATTCCAGGAATCCTATGGCTGGGAGTATGAGTCTGGGATGGAGGTGTGTCTTTTCTAACTCTTGGTGGAGTAGGTGGAGTTGTAGGAATCAAACTTCTGCCCCTAGCTATAAATCTACCCCTAGAGTCTCTTTCCCTATGCATGTCATTGTTTTGTTTTGTTGTTGTTGTTGTTGTTTTTTTTTTTTTTTTTTTTTTGAATGTAAGAGATAAGGCTACCTAGTTACACTTCCCTGGCAATGGTGCCAAAATGTTTGGTCAATTTAGTGTCCTAAATTTCTCTACACAAATTATCAATCCGGGTATCGTAAACTGATGAAGTGTAGTGCACTATATGTGCTAGATGACCCCTCTTACCTCACTATTTTTGAGTTTTATGTTGTTTTGGGGGTTTGATCCTTTAATTCCTAATGTCTTGCAATGTACTTCCAAAATCTTAAATCTATTGCTGTAAGAATCTAGAGAAATGAAATGAGGACTAAAAGTGCTTTAAGCTAGATTTGGAAGTAAAGTTTTAACCAAGAAAATGAAAACAGAGTTTCTATTTCTGCCATTTATTATTGATTCCAAATCATGAACTAAAAGGACTTAAAAGTGAAATTGCAACTACTATCTAATAAAAAACCAGAGCTAAATGAAATATTAAAACTGAAAATGAGATTGCAACTATCTATCATAGAATAAGGCTAAATGAAATACTGAAACTAAGATTACAACTACTGCAGAATCAAAACTTAATGAAAAAATGAAAGTGAATTTACAACAAAACTAATTGAAAGACTAAGATTAAAAATGAAATTGCAACTAATCTAATATGGAAAACTAGATGAATTGCTTTGTTGCTTTGCTACACAATTTTGGGAGAACAACCTCCTTGTGATAACATTTTGAGGAATTTCGTACTTCATCATTCTAATAGAAATTAAATACAAAAATGCAGGAGAAGACTCATTACATAAATGAAATATCCAACCACTTGGTTTAAGATGAACCATCAACCAGAAGGGCTTTTTAGAAATATTCACTTACAATATGAGTCACTAAACTAGTAATAAAATGACAAAACAGTAATGGCACTGATCAATTCTAACTAAAGACTTAAAGAATAAAGAACAACAAATGAAATAAATTACTCTATACTACTGAACTCAACTTAAAGCTATTGATAAGACACTAAAAAGAAATGAACAAAAGAACTATACTGAACTGAAATAAAACTATTCTCCATTAGTAAGAAGATGACATAAACTACACTACGAACAAGGTTAGAAAGTGGTTATAAACATTATGGAAGAAACATAGTGAATTTACAACTCAACTATGAAAGACAAAACAAAAATGAAATGTAACCTTAGCCAGCGCAGGGGCCCTCTGCAACTGCTGAGGTTAAATGTACTTAATCAACACTCCAACAAATGATTTCAGGTATCCATGAAACAAACAGTCTTCATATTAGAAATAGAGAATGAGTTCTCAAAATTACAAAGCAGTAATCTGAACTTAACACATGAGAAAATTCGAACTGGTTCTTTGTTCTTCACACAGGTATTTATAGAGAAATTATACAAATGTTTTAAGGAGAAAAATAAGCTACAACAAAACACGTAGGCAAACAAGTACACAGAATCCTCTTCCTTAGTTGCTAGAGACATAAATCTAAGGTAATGGCTGTTGGATTCATTTTGCACAAGTGGCTGATGAAGTCCATGGCCTCAGGAAACTGCTTTGGATCCCATCACTGAGAAACGTGTACAAAACAAAGTCCTGTTTTCTTTAGGTTTATATATTTGACTTCCCTTTGACCAGAATCTTCCTTGTCAATCTGGGTCAGGTGAATAGGACACGATCCATGCCCTAATGTTTTCCAAGCTACCCATGTAGACATTTTCCCCTCTTAACACCTGGAACCTGCAAAATCATGGAGGTAGTTGCGGAACAGCCGATTAGCTGCAGAATGTGGCTGCAGTCCGTAACTAAAAGAAAAAAACTTATTCAAACAACAAACATAAAAGTATAACATGTAAATAACTAAAATGTTCTCCTTGAGGCAATGTATAATGGTTATTGATGATGAGGATGCATTTTTTAAAGAAGAATGGATGAGAAAAGTTGCTAAGGAAAGGGCAGTTTTGGAGCTCAACAAAAACATCTCCTTATTTGATAATTTTCTTATATTTTTACAACATACTTCTTTATTGTTTCATTTCCTGCACCCTATAGGTTACTCTAGTCTTTACATTGTTTTTCCACATATATTTAATCTTCTATTTAATTTAGCATTTGGTCTCTTTCCTTGCAATTTATCATGGTAACACCATTTTTTTAGTGTGAGGAAATATGGTAGTTTCTTTCCTCTATTCCACTCACCTCAAGGAAGTGGGAAACTCCAAATTCATTTGGTCTCCTATCTTATTCCTTATTCAATGGCATGCTTGTGATTTTGCGCTTCAAAGTCATATTAAAAAGATAAAGTGGTGACCAAACCCCCTCTTTATTTAGAAATTTTCTTTCCTTTTTAACACATATTCCCTTTGTTGTCTCTTCCTTTATCTTGTAAATAATTCTGGTATTCACTTTACTATTATTCTTGGTCTTCACTTTTTTTTTTCAACTTAGTTATTATTACCTTGTGATTTATCTTGGAAACACCAAGTTTTTATTATGTATAATGATGGTGGATCCTTTTGGGGAGGCAAGAGTTAGAGGGGCTCTATTCAGCCTCGACCGAAAAATTGTATGAAAATATTCACGGGGACTTCGCTTAGTAACCAATAATCAAGATGCGTATCTCACTATATGGAAAGAGTTGGAAATAGCCATTTCAAAGAAAATTACCAGCCTATTAGTTTTTGGAGATTCAATGCTAGTCATTTGACAAATGACCAAGGCTAAGAAGGTGATATGCTCAATTTCTTATCCATTGCTTCAGAGGATCCTCGTCTCCACCTCTTAGTTTGAGAAATTAGATCTCTCATGTGTACAAGCATTTGAATTTGATGACAAACACTTTAGTTAAAAAAGGTTTCACTTTGGGTCAAACCAAATTTAAAATGGATCACAGTCTTAGAAATTTCCCAATCCCTTAGCTATGATTGGATTACCAAGATGTAGACAGGGAAGATTGGAAGGGGGCCTTAGCTTTTTTATGTTTTCCCATTCCTTAACCATGTTTGGAATTCCAAGGAGAAATGATTCCCCAATTAATTATTTCATCATAGAGAAAATTTATCGAATTAGTATGTGGTTAGCCTCCTCTAGCATATTTCATTCCTTAGCTCATCTCTAGAAGTGGAAGGGCCTTGGGATCCAACAACCTTCCCTTTTCCAACCACGGATCGTCAAATATCCTTCCCTGTGTCTTAATATGATTTACAAGTGGCACCTAATGTTAACGATCTCTAGTGTTGGGCATCTTGTCTATTTAATTTTTTCCTGGTAGGGTTTGTTGTGGATTTCCTCGCTTGCAGAGTTTAGTTTATTGTGTAGTGGGATCGATTAAATTATGTTGTCTTGTGATATCCCTCAGATGTCTATAATTTTTTTATGTTGAGTTCATGGCGATGGATTTGGAAATATTGTTATAGTTTGGCTTGTGGCAAGGCACCAATCCTGCCTATTTATAGAATCCCTTGGAATCCCAACTTATCCAAGAACCCTTATTTCATGCCATTCTAGGAGCGAGGGGGATTCTTAATAGAGCATTAATTCGTTTGGTTTTGTCTCCTTTTTCAGAGATGCTAGAATATTTGACTCCCCCAAAGGATGTTAACGCCAAATCTATATGCAGCTCAAGTGCTCTTAGTGTTTATTCAAAAATTGGAGGTTATGGTTGAAAGGAAAAGGTGTTCCTTTCAGCTCATTCTGCAGGAAAATTTACATGGAAATACATAGATATGGAGAAATCACTAGAAGGTTTGCATGAGGAGGTTAATTCTCTTTGTGCTCAGGTTTCTACATTGGAGATCTTTAGGACTAAAAATGCATAACATGACTTGGGAGGAGCTAGCTCTAGTGCTACTTTGGAAAGGAAGAGAACCCACCACTCGAGGGGGTCTAATGTTGTTGGTCATGGTTGTTGTTGAGATTCGATTTTTTGGGTGGTGTCTAATGTAGTTTCATATACATGTTTTCCTATGTTGTTATGTAAATTCTGCTTTATACTTGGCTCTTTTTGTTGAGTTTATAGTGATCATGTATTTAGTATAAGAATGATTTGTAGTGTTAGAGATGGCACGTATTTTGAATAGACTTATGATCTAAGAAGTTTTGTATCAAAAATATAGTGTAATGGTTCTAGCCAATAACCAAAATTTTATTAATATAAAATACAGTACCTATTCTTTTTAAAGACAAATTGATGATGCCTCCTTTCCTCCATTCCATTCACCTCAAGAAGTGGGAAACCTAGAATCCATTTGGTATCCTCTTTTCTTTCGTGTACATGGACATGCTTGCAAATCATATTAAAAAATAAGTGTTGACCAAACCCCTTCCATTTTTGGAAATTTTATTTCCTTTTTAACATGGACTCCCTTGTCATGTCTCTTCCTTCTCCCTATTGGTCTCTTTGGTCTTTACCTTGTCATTTTTGTTGGTATTCTTCTTGTGTTTTTCTAAAACTATGGTCTTCTTACATCTACCCAATATTATATAAAGAGTGTGAGATTCTATGGCCAAAGGAGGCCATCTAAGTGTTACGATGCAAGAGTTGAGGATTTGGCTAAATTAGTAGTTCAAGATTTGGAAAAAGTCCATTGAAAAATAATTTTTCCACATTATATTTACTTTATGTATATTCACTTATAATAAACCAATTTCCAATGTGGCAACTTCTATTTTTCTCATGAAGCAGTGCAACAAATACATTAAAGGCACTTAGTTGACATTATTTTACATGAATGTAATGTTAATAAATCATATTTAATATATATTCTAACACATATTCACAAAAAATAAACTAAAGCATCATAATTTATTTTAAGTTGTAACACCACCTCCCATCCCCTTGAACCATCTCAGACTGCAAGAGATGTTACTTAATGAATAGACTCCACCTCCAATATATATTATGAAAATGATGTCATTCCTTGGGGCTAGGGTTGATAGACCTTAGAGAGAAAAACATAAAAAATCAATAAATAGACTCAAGAAATTGTGCATACGACTTGAATTCTCAAGGAAGGTTTACAATCCTTACCCATTCCTACATTTGATGATGTCCCTGCAGGCTCCAAACCCTAGCTTCTACTTTGAAAATTGTAGACTTGTAAGATGAACAAGAAACCAGGCATGGGTTGCAACATTCAAAGCATATATGCATATAATCAAACCATTCCATAAAAGTATACGCTATACAATCATATCCATAAGAAATAGACAATGTAGATAGGAACAACATATTAGTCTCTTTATTAAATAACAACAACAAAAGGTAGTTAAGATACAATCTAAGGTAGTTAAGGGGAAATTTGGCAGAGTAAGGATGTCAATAATTATGATTCTTATTAGGCCAATCCATAGGTGTATTTATACCAACAAAAACAAGTTAATTTGGTTAGGCCAGGGTATCTTATAGGTGGATTTTTGGTCTAACCCATTAAGTCCACTCAAAAAATAGCTTAATATATATTTTTTCGATTTTAAAAACTTGTATGTGGGAAGCCTTCAGATGAACCACTACATATGTGTTTTTATAGAGGTAAAACTCACATAATTTTTTTGAAAAATTCTTTTTTGAGATAAGGAAAATTCTATAAGGGAAAGGGGATCTGCCCAGGCCAATCATTAGCATCTAGCAAAATAGTGCCAAAATATGATATAACAGATGCCCCCTAATGTATGAGGTTAGAAGAGGAGTCTGATGGTTGAAATGAATTTAGTATATAAAGGAGGAGTCATCAAAAGAACCCAAAAGGAGATCCCGAAATTCAGGCACCATCAAAATCTGTAGGAGTTAGAAATAAAACTCATTTCCAAGGTGGGCATACCCATTCTTAGAGGAAGGAAAGCATGGAAGCCAATCAAGTACAATGTGGATCCATGATGAAGCATATAGAAGCATGATAATGATCATGAAAATACATACTAGATCAAGAGATAATTTCTATGAACAGAACACAGTGGAGCTATGTCTTAGTGACATATAGGAGGATATATGTACAAAGTATAATGTAGAATTGATCCCCCTCTAAAGTACCAAAGTAATATATAAAGTAATGCTACTATAAAAAACTTGGGTGCCAACATACAAGATCTTTCTAAAATTGAGGGCAACATATAGGGGTAGATTTCACTAGTAGAAAGCTGGAGGAACTATTAAGTTATCAGGAATTCTTACACAACCTAATGTATTCACCAACTTTCGATGGTACATTTCTACTCTATAGGAATAGATGAGCTAAAGTTGACCATGTGAGAAATCATTTGATTACCATCCATTGATGTATATTGTTAACAAACAGGATACAATCCACCAATAATGATAATGGTTGTCAAGGTACCCAGTACAATCTAAAAGTGAAAATACATGAGTTGATGTCAAACACTTGAAAGAATCTATCAAGCATCAGATATTACTATATTCCCACTATCAATAGTGATGAATATTCCACTAATGACTATAAACCCAAGGTATTGCAAAATGACTCTAGATCAAGTGTAACCCACAAACCAATAATTTGGAAGAACATTAATGAATAAGACTGAAGCAGCCACCACTAAGTATGTATCTCTCATTCACTAGATGGAATAGTGTATGGAAGAGACCCTTTGAACCAACCAATAATGAAATCTAAAAGTAGAGGCAAGGAATCTAGCAATAAGATCAAATGGATACCAAGGTATTACATGAATTCCAATGTGTGGTAATGTAAGTTTATGTCAAACACAAGGGAAACTGCCTAGTCAAATACCAACGATGAGAATCAATAATGATCACAAGGTCACCTATCAATGATGGAAGGAGGACTAGGGTGCAACTCTAGGTTTACTCTTAGAGAAATTTTTCAGAGCCGATAAGAGCAGAACTATAAGCAAGAAGTCAATGGGAACCTTCTAAAATGACATGAATATATAACTGAGATGTTGATATGATACAAACAGTAACTTGATGAACCAGGTATGGCCGATACAATGATTCAAGATGCACCACAGAATGGTTGACATAGACTTTTAGTTCACTTTAACAAATCCATGACACATTTTCTGACTTAGGTATCATGGACCATGATGAACTTTGTATAATTCTGAGATATAGGAGGCATCAATAGACTCCATATGATTGGAATAGTAACCAACTGGAGGAGTATTGAATCTAAAACAAGGTCTAACTACTTAAGGCCATATTAAATCCCAACTCGATGAGGAAAAGACTCATAAATATGTATTTTTTCCAAGGGTGACACAATTGACTTTGTTGCCAAGTTAATGAAAGAAACTCTTCATGTCCCCTCTTTTTTTCAATGTTTGATTTATTTTCTTTTTCATATTATAAAAGGAATTAAAAGGAGGAAACAAATGCTTCTATTACAGTGGAGGGGATGAGTGTTGGGGTAAAGAAGACCAGTTCGAGTGCTTGGAACATTCTTATGCTCAATGCAAGGTAAAACATTCAGGATATGGGCACTTGGGGGATGTTCCCTCCAAGGATAAGGGTGTCAAGTCACAAAGGAAATAAATGCAAGGCTTATACTTTCAGAAAGGGCATTAACAAAAGTGTCTTATACAAGGGAAAGCTAGAGCAAGCATAATGCCAAAATTACAAGCAGTCAATATGCAATGCAATAGTACAACTCAACACATGGGAGGCTTTCAGGTATAAAGTCATAATTAAGAGTCAGGAAGAAGAATGTGGCTTCATCTCATAATCATGATAGGACTAAAAAAGGACTCCCAAGGCTATAGAAAATTCACAGCATGGGCAATAAATTGCTAGTGAGGTAAAACTATGAAGCCCATGTGAGGAAGGATCTACCACTAAATTATGACATAGATTCAGCAAGTGAAAGGTTAATCTCTGCAAAAAAGTGGGATAAACCCTGTGGCTAGATACAAAAAAGATCTAACTTATATTAGTTTAGAAGATAATACCTACCACTATAGGCCATGTTAAATTGTAGCAAGAAAATGATTCATTTGACTTGTTCCTTAGTCTAATGGAGAAATTTGAATTTCCACATCAATGGGATAACTTGAGTTGTAGTTAGCAGGAGTGACATGGCCAAGTCACTTAGTTAAGTCACTCAATTCACATTTATAGGAAATAAGTAGATTTGTTCATGAGTTGATTACTAAGATCTAGAAATATAGTGGAGTTATAGTTAGTGAAACTCAATTATCTGAGATCTAGTCATTAATAGAGTCAGTAGGAGTTATGTTGAGTAGTTCTTACTATTATTAACTCACTGATCTCTAAGTTAGCTATTTAATTTACTAAAAATATCCCTAGTCATGCATGGAATTCTAATTGCCTAGTTGAGGGGAGGAAAAAGGTATCAATGTAACCATTATTTTATACTAGTAAGTGTATAATATTTGCATGTAGTAGGTGAGGAATTCTCTTGGTATTGCGCAAGAATATAGGAGCTCTTCCACCCAGATGCGGGTGCTTCCTCCAGGTAACAATGTCAAGCCACACTGATCCGACAGCTGGCTTCATTGCTGGCATCAGGGCGTACTGTTTAGTACAGGAGGTAGATGGGATTTATAGGCTCAAGGTGGTAGCATTTACTTTGGAGCTGTCTCGAAACTGGTTAGAGTTAATCCCAAGCATGGCAACCATGACGGCGCTTGGGTTCTGGGTACTGCAACCGGGTCATGGCATTAATGTTCCTGTCTTGGAGCATTGTTATATGTGTTTGGAGCGGGAGACGTTCCTGTCTTGGAGCATTGTCATATGTGTTTGGAGCGGGAGACGTCGGGAGGTTTACAGAGTTCCCTCTGTTCTGGTTCATTGGCACTCCATTTGCCTTCATCAGTTCGCTGTGCCCGCTTGCAAAATGCGTAGGCGTGGAATTCCTCGGCGGGGTAGCAATTATGGTAATAGGGGAGGTCGAGCTCATCCTGCACCCCCGATTGTCAATCCTATTTCTTCAATTCCGCCATCTTCTCTGTCGTTAGATTCTGAGAGGGCTCGTCCGAATAGCTCGTTTCAGACTTCCAGTTTTTCTTTTCAGAGTGAGGTCAACAGGCCTATTATTACTATCAATTTCACTGTTTCTGTTGCAGAAGAGGAAGGTAGCCCCTCCAGCTCTGTTCCCTCTGATAATGAACCTTCTCAAGATGAAGGTATACTGCTTGGGGATTTGTCCGGGCGTGTTTATCGTGCGGACCGTCAGCAAGAAGATCCTCCGGCTCCTGAACAACCTCGGCCTCTGAATCCAGTTCAGGAAAGCGCCCTGGTTCAGGATCAGATTCCGATTTCAACCCCAGCTCAGGTTAATGCTCCACCTTGTGGTCCCTCTCACAGACACTCTGGAGTCCTGCACCTGGTCACTCATCCCAACGGCGAGCCAGTGCTGGATGAAGAAGGCTTTGTCACCTGGGTAGCTTCACCCAGTCCGGAAAGGGAGGAAGCGCCACCGTCCCCGAATCATTCCGGCTCAGCACAGTAATTTCTGGCCAGGTGGCCATCCTGCTCTTATCTTTTGTTTTTTTGCTCTTAAGGCCCTGGGTAGGAAGTTAAAAGTTAATGACTGGTATACTATGTCATTTGATTTTGGCAACATCGGAGATTTTTTGCTACTGGTTGTTAATGTAGGTCTAGAAATCCATGATTTTATAGCTGAGGATTGGCTGAGGCCTCCTCTCGAAATGTAACCTCTATGTACATATTTTTTACTTTTTTAATAGAATTAGCTTTTACCGAGAAAAAAAAAAATATAGGAGCTCTTCCTATTATTTAGGAGTAGGAATTGTGTAAGGAAATAGGAGAAAGGATGAGGTATATTTTGGCTATGTATTGGCCAGAGCATACTCTGGAGGAGATACATATTGTAGTGTAGGTTGAGCTTCAAGAATTGAACCAGCCATTGTAATAAATCTTTATTCTAAACTCGTATAATAAAAATAGAGGAGGGATTTTTACTAGTTGGGTTCTCCAGTAAAAATATTGTGTTCATTGTGATTGAATGATTGCATGTGTTTCTATTATCAATTTTCCTTCCTCAGAATTTAGTAGAAGAAATTTGTGTCTATTGATTTTAGTCAGATTACAATAGCAGTTGCAAATTTCGAACAGAGCTATTGAAAGCTACATGGTATCAGAGCTATTAAAAAATACATAGAAACCATATTCCTAGTCTTCTCTAAAAAATTCGAATAGCAGAGATTTTGAAGCATATTTTCTTCAGGGAAGAAACAATGTCTTTCAATGGATTAAGGATTGAGTATGCATTTGAGGTCACTTCAAACTTCATAGATTGGAAATATAGAATGGAAGTTGTGTTGGATGAAAATGGAGTATTGGAGTACACAGAAACTGATATTCCAAAACCAGAAACATTAGATGCACAACAGTTGACTTAGTGGAAGAAATATACAACAAAAGTCACGAGGATTATCCTAGAGGTAGTCGAATATCATGTGGTTTCAAGTTTGCATGGAAAGCATATTTCTTATGGAATGTGGAAAAACCTCACAAAGTTTTTTGAAAGTAATAGTGATGCTAGGAAATTGGCATTAAAAGATAATATTATTAATATTCAAATGAATTAAAACAAAACCATTGTTTAGTACCTACCCAGATTCACTCAAGTCACAAATGAACCTAGAGGAGTAGGAGAGATTGTGCCATCATCTGAGATTTTGAGCTTAGCACTCCCTGGTCTTCTGAAGTCCTAGAACAACTATCAATATTTAGTTAAATGAAGATACAAGCTCCCAAATTGGGAGTGACTTTGGTCTGACTTGGTGCAGGAAGAGATTAGAAGAACAACTAAAGGTGGAGTATCATCTAGATATGATGAGGAAGAAGCCTATGCTCTAGTTGGAAAGGAAAGAATTCCAAAGGAAATAAGGCCCAAGGCAGGGGAGAATATATCTAGAACCATGGAAAAAAGAAAGACCTCAATAAAATTAAATTCTTTTAGTGCAATGATTATGGGCACTATGAAACCAAGTTCCCACACAAGAAATCTAGTAAGGAACTTGCAGTAGCAGTAGAAGGAGGTGCTTTCACATCATAATTTGAGTTGAATTTCACCCTCATTACTTGCATGGAAATCACTGTAAGAGGGAGTGAGTGTTACCTATACTTTCGTGCTTTATATCATATGACAAGAAATAAGGAGTTCTTCAGCAACCTAGAGGAGAACTACCTACAATTACCCATAGAGCTTGGAGATGATGGAAGATATAGTAGAAAAGGAATTGGAATTGTCACCTTCAAGAGGGATTCATGCTCCCATATTAACCTAAAGAATGTAATGTATGTTCCTAGACTAAAGAAGAAGTTATTTTTTGTAGTTGGACTTGAATATAGAGGATATGACGTGGTGTTCAGTAGAGGGATGGCATATCTGAAGCATGTTTCTACTGGACAAGTAAAACAAATTAGTGTTGGAGTTAAAAATATCTACAAGCTAGAGGTGTATTTTGTCATGTAAGCAGTTATACCTCTAGGGGTGAGGAGGGGTGATGTAGAGCCTTAGTCCCATAGTTGCAAAGATATTGGCAAGGTCCATAGGAGAGTAGTAGAAGTTGGAGTATATTCTTCTTATGGATCATTATCCTTTCTACATGGGACCATAGTATTCATTAGTAAAAGGATTAGTGTTAGTTGATGGAGTCAGATCTTGGGTGACAATGCAGAGGCTAGTAGCTATTAGAGACTCAAGAGACAGTTGCAGCTAAAAGAAACAGTTGATTTAGTATTTTTGAAGCTTCTCAGTTGTAATTGTTGCAGTAGCATCAATAATAGTGAGAGGGAGTGTTATTTGTGTTACAATACATTCCTCCATAGGAGCAGGATTGGGGTTGTGTAGAACCATTTTCATGCTAAGGGGAGTGTTAAATTGTAGCAAGAAAAGGCTTCATTTGACTCGTGCCTTAGTCAAATGGAGAGATTTGAATTCCCACATTAGCAGGATGACTTGAGTTGCAGTTAGCAAGAGTGACATGGCCAAGTCACTTAGTTCAATCCACCAATTCAAGTTTGTATGTAAGAAGTAGAGTTGTGCATGAGTTGATTACTAAGATATAATAATCTAGTGGATTTATAGTTAGTGAAACTCAGTTATCTAAGCTCTAGTTATGAATAGAGTTAGTAGGATTTTAGTTCAGTAGTTGTTACTATAGTTAACTCATTGATCTCTCAGTTAACTAGTCAATTTACTAAAAATAGTCCTAGTCATGCTTGGAATTCAAATTTCTTAGTTGAGTGGAGGAAAAAGGCATCAATGTAATAATTATCGTATACAAGTGAGTGTACAGTGTTTTCATGTAGCAAGTGAGGAATTATCTTTGGATTACACTAGAAAATAGGATCTCTTACTATTCTTTAGAAGCAAGAATTGTGCAAGGAAATACGATGAATCAGGAGGTCTATTTTGGCTAAGTATTGGCCAGAGTAGACTCAAGAGGAGATCAGTATTGCAGTGTAGGTTGAGCTTCAAGCATTAAAGGATTCATTGTAATAGATCATTATTCTCATATGATATAATACAAATGGAGGAGGGGTTTTCCACAATTGGGTTCCTGAGTAAAAATATTGTGTTCATTATGATTGAATGATTGCATGTGTTTTTATTGTTATTTTCCCTTCCATGTAATTTAGTAGAAGAAATTTGTGTCTATAGATTTCAGTTTGATTTCATTAGGAGCTATAAATTTCAAGTTATTTCAACAAGTCAGGGATAGTGATAATGTAGCGGAAAAAATGTCACTAAGTGACAACAATTCATCGTTAATCTAAAAAATAATATTAAAGGCACTAAATGATAGGTTAAGCACCAACATAAAGGGTAAATTTTTCATTTAAATATGCCTAAAATGAATTTTAAACTCATCATTTGTGTTTTTTTACCAATTTTAGTGCTCTATAGAAATTTTAGCCCTTGATATTTAGAAATTGGATCCAAGAGATATTGCTAGTGAAATCAAATTCCACAAACTACAAGTAATTCTAGACTCGATTCCCTTCAATTTTATTCTATTTGTAAATATTTTTATTAAGATTTAGCCATCCAAAATTGAATTTAAAAGTTGGTTTGTGCACCACGCAGATTTTTTTCTATCGGGATCCATATGGAAATCCCTACACATGCCTTATTACAGGAAAAGTCACGTGTATACACGATTGTCTAGATCGATAAGTGCATACACATAGACTTTGATTTTGAAACTTTAATTTAATTATTTAACTTGGAAATTTTTTGTAGGATAGCTCTTGTTTGGTGAGAACAAGAGCACAAATAAGTTGATAAATTAGTTATAGGAGAATGAGAGCATGAAGAAGTTGATAACTTAGTTCTAGGAGACCAAGAAGCAATGGATGGATTAAAAATTGTGGATTTCTTAAGTTTTTCACGATGCCAGATATGTGGGCCCGTAAGAGATTATTAAACATGCTCATCAATTATAGGGACCTTGCGCAAGGTTGTTTTATGATTGACTCAATGACTCTACAAATTTAAGTGGAGAATATATACTTCATCACTGGTTTATCGCAGTGAGGGGAGGTGATGAATCTAAAAGGAAAAGAAGGCGGATGAATTAACATTGATGATTATATAGCAATTTATTATGCTCCTAAGACACAAAAAGTAGGACCACAGATACCCATTGGACACATCATCAATTTCACAATCAAAGATTTACATTTTACATTTGTAAGAGTGTCTGGATCCTCTTCCTTGCATTAGTCTTCTTGACCATCAATTTCTTTGATAGTGGACTACCTGACAACGATAGTATATTATTGGTGCTCGATGCTCTTTTATAACATGAATAGCCATTTAACAACATGAAGATAGGATCGAATTAAGAATTTCAGCTATAGAGTATTTTGTGCTCATTTTTCTTTGAGTGAATTCTCGCATTACAACCATGTGTGACACCCCACATCGGAGATATAAGAGAACCTTGAATGGTAAGGTGGGAAGACTTGATGAGTAGACTCAGAGGAGGCTAAGACACCCTAGCAAAATTTAATGACAAGTTCTTCCAATGGTGGTGTTATAGCTCCAAATATCACCCTTGGTATTTGTGATGCTTGGTTTATGGCCTAGGGGCAACCCCTCCTTCCAGACTTGGTCCAAATATTTTGAAAACAGTGTTTTACTTCTTGTATGCTACTTTTCCCTGTGATAAAAGTGTGTACACGTGAGTTAGATTATACCCAACTCGCGTATATGTGTTAAAACACTTAAAAAAAAAAAATTTCCTTAATTATGGGCAGATATCACGGGTTTTACCTGTTGATTACCTCCTAGTGCCCATGGGCCAACTATTCCCAACTGTTTCCCAACTAAAAAACTAATTTGGGAGAAGTATAAAAAGACTTCAATGGGAAGGCCTTAAGGAGGAGAGAAATGATAGAATTACTATACTGAGATTATCCCCTAATCAAGTCTGAAGTATCCTTGTGCTTCAAGCACTTCCCTAAGTTCAAGAAACCCTTGTTTCCTTGAGTGTTTATATTCTCTCACTTGCTTGAGATATCATGGTATTGGTTATGGAAGGAGGTTGTTGAAGATTGGGACTGGATGAACCTGGAGGACGGTTCTGCTTGGAGCCGGAAGAGGAAGACTCAGGTGAACTCTTTCCATGTTTATTATAGTTTTCTACAATAAAAAGAAACATTGTCTTGTTCCTGAGATCGACTTTGTTTATGCATCAAATGTTATTGTTATGGTTTATGTATTAATGACTATTTTGATGTATAATTAACCATTTACTTATATTATATAAAGTTGATTTCACTAAAATTCTTTATCTATATGCTGCTATGTGTATTCGAATTAGTTGATTTGCAGATTTGAAGATCGTCAGGAGTTGTAGAGGGTTTGAACCCTGGCTGGAACAACCGAAACGAAGGACATCCAGGTATGTTCATCCTCGCATAGTTAGTTTATTTAAGCATGTTGCCTGAGTTGTATGCATGTTTCTTGCTGTAGATTACTTCTGCTCTATTGGGGTTCTGACCTAAAGCCCTAGGGGACTTATTCCCTTAACAGAGTTGGCGACTCCACTAGGGATAACAATCTTGTTATTCCTGGTTTGGGTTGTTCAGTGTCAATCAAGGCTCAGTGCTTGGTTTTCTTGCTATGATAGTATTGCCTGCTCCTGTAGGAACTCAGACTTCAAGTCTGATCTTTTTCATCAGGCCTCATTTTTTATTTTTCTTGTAAAACTTCATATACGCATCTTTTTCTATTTACAGAAGCGTACACACGCTTGTTTCTGTGAACTGAAACTGTGTATACACGAGTTTCTTTTGGAAGAAGCGCGTGTACACACACCTGTGTAGGGACACAGTTGTGTATATAATTTTTTGCATGCTTTTTTCAAATCTTTCTGCCCAAAAATATTTGTTTCTTGGTCTGTGTGGTTTCTGAGTGGTCAGTTTCTGTCTTCAGAATTTAATTATTCAGTGAGCTTACTATTTCGAATTCTCTCCTGCTTTGAAAAGTTTTGGCCTCGGTTTGCATTAGAATGAGTTTTATGATTTGTGTTTTAACACACAAGGCTTCTTATAGAGGTACTTGATTGTTCTGGCCTTCTGGAACAACGGATTGTTTTCAATCTTTGTGTCAAACCTCATTATTGGTCTACTTGCTTTGTTTCTTGTCATTTTTGTGGCCATACACTTTTTCTTGTTTTTCGAAAGTTTCTTGTTGATGAATTTGAAAGTGTGTCTTTCTTGATTTCTTAATCAGTTTCTCAAAGCTCTTTTGTTTCTTTTGGATCGTTTAGTGCAAGTTGAAACACCCTTTTTTCTCAAGTTTTCATTCATTTTGAATTGGTAATTTACAAAGTTTCCTTGTGCTTTGCTTTCGGTCATTGAGTCTTTGGTGGCATTTTGAGTTCTTTTGAAAAGTTGTTTTCATTTCTTCTTGAAAAAGAAAAGTTCTTAAAAAAACATTATTTTTTCTTTCTTTTACTGAATTTGATTTTGGTTTCTTTGGTTTTGTGAAAGTGAATTGTGATTTTTCGAGATCTGCGTTGCTTATTTGGAGGAAAATTTGTATTTGAAACTTGCATTCTCTTCAAACATTAAGGTGGCTTACCAAAAGGTTTTAAACAATTGCTTTCATCTCTTTTTAGAGTAATCTAGAATTTTGCATTATCATGTACACCTTGCATTAGGGTAGTTTTGCATTATTAAAGCATCAATAGTCTTTTTAGTTTTTGTGAGTGTGAAGTCTGCTATAAGAAAAGAAAAGGAAAAAGTTTTTGCTTTATAGAAGTTTCTTAGAACCCAAGTAGAAGTTGCTTTTCATCGAAGAACAAACAAGTGCATTGCATATAAGTTAGTTTTTCATTAATTTCTTTTGCGTCATAAAAACACCATCAGTTTCATTTCCATATTTATGCTTTGACTTAAAAGAACAGCCACTTAAAATCAAGCGCTTAATAAAATAAACTAGAACTTTTTGTATTGTCAATCAGTATACACCAACAATTTTTAGGTTTATTTAGGGCCTTGGATTATGTGAGAGGAGAGTAAACTCTCCAAGGGCACTCTAAATTGTAAAACATATAATTCTGAATAAAGAGTGAAATTAAATAGTGTTAGGGAGACCGGGAAAGCTCCGGGACTGGGAGTTAAGCACGAGGGTTTTTGAAGATAAGGACGAGAGATACCCCCTCTCTTACTTGTCAGATCTTACCTCACGACTGTTCCGCCCAGCTTCTGATACGAGTTGGTATCTTTAGTTGCCTATCCTAGGGATCTACACAGGTGGCTGTGGAGGGGAATCCCATGGCACCTGAGGTTGACATTGCATCATGTTCAATGGTACTTCTGGAGGGCACCCTTGCAAAGTTTGGGGGCTTGCACCGGCAAAGGCTATTGTCTAGAGGTCAGCATAACTACCTCTAATACCTTCGCTAGTAGACCTGGGGCGTAATTACCCTAGTCTATTTTTGGAAGGCCCTTATTATTAACTTTTATTTTTGTGTCCAGTCCTAATCACCCGAAGTGGAAATACTTGGAAGTTGTTTGATTGCTTAATTCTTTAGGCACATTTTTAGTGTGTGTTCTATGCTCCTAGTCGGCCTATCTTTCAATTTTCTTGAGTCTTTAAGTAGATCTTATAAAAATAATTCAAAGTGGCTAACTGACCACCTCGGCGATCCCGTAGACTTCGTGGGCTTTCTCTTGCGAGTCTAGAGCCTTCTCCTAGAAGGCGTATGAGAAATTCTTCCAGTGGTTTTCAACCAGTGGCAGCAGGCGCATTGGAGATTGATCCTCTGCTTGGGGGCATTAGTTCGCAAGATAGACCTAGTACTACTACAAAGCTAGAGAGGAACACACCAGTTCTTTCTCGAGTGCTCTTCCAGTCAGAAGATAGTATTGAGGTAGAAGAGCTTTCAGAGTCAATTGTGGTTCCAAATTCTCCTCTCCCTTCTTATCATCTTGACATATTGTTATACATTGGAACTTCGACTCACAAGCCTTCAAGCCCAATTCCACACACATCTATCCCTTCGATGACCACTGTTGGAAGCATGGCATCCACCACGAGTGCTACAAGTATGTAGATTCCCATGTTAATGCAAGGGGGAGGGACTATTTCCATCCCCTCTACATCCTTATTTGGGTCTACTTCCATTCCATCGATGAGTGGAAGTTCTCAAGCCAATGCACCCAATTTTGGATTCTTCCCTTTTGGAATGCCCTCTCAAGGTATTCCTTTAGTTCCATTAAATGTACCATTAACTGCCTTCATGTCCATGATGAGTGGATCAACTTCTTTTTAGGGTTTCCCATTTGGAAGTGGTCATATACCACATTCCAATCTGACAATAGGGTTTATGCCTTTTCCTTTCACAGGTCAAGGTAGTAATCCTTTTCAGAGTTGGACAAACCATGCGGTTAGTGGGATAGGAACTGGGAATCAGTTTTTCAGCCAACAAGGGAATGTGCTGTCAAAGTTTTTCACCCTTAGCTAATGCTTGGAACCCTTACCAGGGGCAGTTAGGTCCTTACAATAATTCGTTAGGGGGAAACTCTGCCGATTACAGAGGTTTTCCGACTAGAGTTGGTCAAACTCCGAGTTTTGATGGACCACAAGGGTAACCTTTTGGTTTAGTAGGTTCTACCAGTTACTTCAGGCAACCTAGTGCCTTTCAAAATCTAGGTAATTCTTTTTAGACTGTTGGGAACCCCGCTCGATCTGGGTGGAATCCCCAAGGTCCTCCACGACTTCCTTTTCTGGCCACACTTAATCTGCCAGACTTGACTAAGTTGAAGAACAATCCAATCAGATATAATCCGGCTTGGCCTCCGGTCCCAACCAAACTTCCATCAGATATTCCAAAATTCAAAGGGAAGAGCGGTGAAGACCTAGGCGACCATGTAACCACATTCCATTTATGGTGCTCATCTAACTCCCTAATCGATGATTCAATCAGGTTGAGATTATTTTAGTGCACCTTAACTGGGAATGTGGCTAAGTGGTATATAGAGTTTCCACGGGGCAACTTTACGTCTTTCGCCGATTTGGCTAACATTTTCTTAAACCATTTTCAATTGCATGTCCGTTACGAATCCGAAACTAAACTTTGGCCAATTTTCATTAGGGCATGGCTACTCACATTTCGGATCATATCTAGGAATGGAGACGGAGAAAGAGGCTCATTAAAGAGAAAATTCCACTTGAATTCCATCTCGAATGGTTTTTAAAATCATGACAACTCGAGATCTCCAAGGATGTTTCTATGTCCGATGTTTATTCGGAAGAGCACGCTATCTTTCGCGCACAGCAGTTAGAACTGATATATTCCTAGTCTACGAGTGCTTAGAAAGTCTTGACTAATGCTCCCAGATCCACAGTTGATATAGCCAAACTGAATCCAAGCCTCATCCTAATGGTATTGTTGGATCAATTGATGCAAATGCGGTGAACCTTTTAAATCAATTACAGCAGTTGTCTCTACAAACTGCTTCTTCCAATCAGGCTGCACTGTATACTCCTTTGCCTTCCCAACATTCTTCCATAAATGTCGTTTAGGCTTCTAACTACAAAGGAAATCAAAATTCTGATGGGAAGAAGAAGGGACGAGGTAAAAAGAAGAATAAGGATGGGAAGGGTAATGCAAACAAGCCTGGAAATGGTGCTGGTGAGGGTGGAAAAGAGTCTAAGAAGAAATTTAAATTTCCATGCAAGTTATGCAGTGGAGTTCATTTGACTCATCTCTGCCCAAAAATTCAAGATGCTCAGTGCTTGTTAGTGCAGCAAGGGTATTCTAGCTCCCAAGCTATCTTAACTAACCCTTTCCCCCAAGGGCAGTAGCTACTTACTGGCGCAAACTCAAATCTTGGTACCTCTGCAGGGGGCAACCAGGAGGGGGACAATTCCTCAAATGTTTTCATGATGAGTTCTAATGTCAATCTGGCTACACGGTCATGGGATTACGATGAAGTAGAAACATCTAAGGATAAATCTATTCTCGGAACTATGGATCCACTTCATATTGAGCGACCCTCTGTCGAGTCTATACCTCGGATACCAAAAGGTTCCACCAAGTGCGCCACTATCAACCCTAATGCTAGGGCAACCCAAAATTACTCCATTGTAGAAGATCTAGCTCAAAGTTCTTGTGCTATGTCTGCTTTAGAGGTACTCCGGTCATGTCCTGTCAACGAAGTGCTTTGCTTTCAGCAATTGGGGCAGTTGATCCAAACAATTCTTTAGTGCTCATTTTTTATATGCTCAATGTCAAAAAGAGACTTCCTCATCATATGGATTTTCAAATAAAGTCTACTTACAGGAAAACTAATATTTTTCGAACAATTATAAATGAGGGATCTTCCACATGCGTAATGTCTATGTCATGTTGGAAGGTCATTGGATCACCTTCGATTGTTCCTTCCCCCACTTTCTTGACAACATTTGACGAATATTCTCATAGGCCACACGAGATTATCCCAATCTTTCCTATATGTGTTGCAGGAAAGGTCATTAATATCAAAGTAGAAATCATTGATGCCAACCTTGATTACAACCTCCTCTTAGGACGAAATTGGATTTATGAAATGGATGTCGTAGTTTCAACTCTGTTTCACGTCCTTTGTTTTTCTCATGAGGGGAGAATTGTTAAAGTTGATTTATTGGATTATTCCCCAGTTGACCCTCATGCAACTTCGAATTCTACCATTCCATTGGTGGATAATCCTCGTCAACCTATAGAGAATTTAAGAGTAGGGATGTATTCTTCCTTGATGGGTGTATTTGATCTTCCCCCTCCTACAACTAGAATCGATACAATTTCATCCTCCAAGGATCCTTTATGGAAAGAGCTTGTTCGAACTCATTATTTTTTGGATCCTAGAACCTTACTTTCGTTTGTGACCACATCAGATGAAGGTCAGGTGGGTGGAATAACATCTCCTATGTCTATAATAGAACTTAGATATGAATTATTGATAAATCTATAGATGACCATCCCACTCCTTCTTCTTCGGAGGAGTTGGATGGTGATGTGGCTCCTGCTTAGACCCGTGACTCCACTTCTACTTGGGATTGCTTGGATACAGTTTTTCCATCTGACGTAGCAATTTTCGAAGCAATGATGATTGTAGATCGACCATTAGAAGATTTACATCATCATTCATATTTTTGTCCTCATTTGCATGAAGTCGATCTAGGTCCTCCAATCTGCCTCATAGAGATGTTTGTACAGTTCCTTTGGCTCCAACACAGTTATATGCCGAAGGTAATATATTGATTGGCTCAAGAACTATACCTATAAACATCTCTACGAACAAGCTGGCGGAGCCCCCTGATGGGCTCTACCTTAAGAGGAATTTTGCTACGTTTCGGCCAAGCAATTAATTTTTGTATATATTATATTTTTGTGCATATTTTGTCAGGAATTTTTGTGATATCAATCATTCATCAAGATAAAAAAAAAAAACATCAAAAATTTGGAACTGTATATATATATCATAAAACTGCCCATGCGTAAATAAAGTGTTTCAAAAATAATATACAAAATCGGGAGTAAATGCCCATAATCATGTCTAGTCTATCTATCGACCCGACTCGGGATGAGTGGCTAAGAAAGTGACCATTGCGTTGGCCACATGCCGAAGGATACGAACCCAGTCTCGTGGTACTCCTACCACGTGGCGCTGCATCTCCTCAGGTAGATCTTCTATGGCCACCATCATTACCTGGTGAGTCAACCTCACAAAGTTTCTTTGGAATGCATATAAGACCCTCTCTGTCTTAGCAGCCGCCTCTTCAACACCTCTTTTGGGATGCCTGTGCCATTGAAATCTGTTTGGTCTTACCGGACCCACATCTGGAACATGATATTTATGTCAGTTTTTTAATCCCATCAAAAATATCTTTAAGTTCATTTTCGTATTTAAAAAACATAAAAAAATATTTAAAATTTTGATAAAACTTAAAAAATAGTTATCTATCTCTCCCCATGCTACGTTTGGTGGTAGCACCAAGTCCGGATCTCCTCTGAAATCCATGCCAGCATAGGGATAGTCATCCACAACGATGATTTGTTGTTCCCAACAGGAGAAGAACTCATCATTGAAAGCAGTCCTCAACACGTCCCCGCCTCCAAGGCATTTCATCAAGTCGACCCACCTACCCATCCGAGGATCTTGAGGCTACAGACAGAGACTGATACTCTGGAACGCAACCTAGGAACCTTATCAAAAAAGAAGGAGCATAAAATGGTCCCATATCCGAAATTTTTGGTCTGCCCTTTCTGAATGGAGGACAACTGGCTCTTCATATTGGTAAGAAGAGGTGTACACCAATCAAAAACAGTGGTGAGACACTCCACGACCAAGCTCATGGATACTCGTGACGCTTGGTGCAATGAGGCTGATCCATTTATCCTGGCTATGGTGAACAGTAAGATCCTCAGGGACAAGCTCTCCACATGTTTTATTGGAATCTGGCTTCCAATTTTTTCCGGATGCCCAGGACAATATATATGTACATAGTCTTCCACTGAAAGACTACCTCGTGTCCGGCCAGTCAAATGTACAACTTCTCCTCTCTGGGAGAGACCAGTGATAAAGTAAATATCCTCCACCTCTATCCTCAAAGGCATTTGATCAATCATAAATGCATCATCTTCGATACTCCAATAGTGGATTAGCATTTCAAGCAAACGGGTGTTGGCCTTCATATTGGACATTTTGAAAATTTTCAACAAGCCACATCCCCTCAATGCATCTAAGGCCTAATGATCATTCATAACTTCATTATCAATGGTAGTATGCTCACTCTCTCTCCATGTGATTGTCATCCTTAAAGCAAATTAAGTTTTAACCATTAGATTTCTGTGTTGAAATTTCAAACTGCGTATACGTGGGTCCCTTTCACACACAGTCGCCTGTAGGGTCTTCATATATGCGGGTCTATAATATCCAACCCTCATATATGCCACGTTGAAATTTTTAACTTAAATTCATACGGTCAAACCTCAATAAAAATTAAATAACTAATTTCATATTAGTTATTTAATTTAAACTATTAATGGTTCTTAATATATTTAGTTTTATTTATAATTATGTATTTTACTTATTAATTTTTGTAGTCTCTTTGTGTATTAATTTTATTTTATTTTATAAAAAATAATTTTAAATTAATCTAATTTAAAACTAATATACTTTTGGGTTCCTTAAATTAATTGTTTTTATTGTAATATCTTTCTTTTTTGACGAACATTTACTCTATGTTCATCGTTTATAACTAAAAAATATTTAAAGTAATTCATTTTATATAATTTTTAATTTAATTCATTTTAATTTTTCAACATATTATTATTATTATTATTATTTTATTATTTATTATCTATTTATTTATTTATTGATTTTCTTATTATTAATTTTAGGTTTAAAAGTAAATATTATTAATAATAACAATATGTTTGATGCTTATAACTAACTATTAAAATTTTAAAAGTAATTCATTTTATATAATTTTTAATTTTATTCATTTTAATTTTTCATCATACTTGAAATTATTAGTTTTTGATTTACTTAAAAAAAAAAAGAAGAGCATACTATTAATAATAATAAATTTCCCTTTTTCTTGGTCAAACTAGCCGTTATCATAGCTGTTATTTTTAGCCGTTGAGTCATGGATTCTCTGCCATGTCTATTTAATGTGCTAAATGTGGTCTGCTCATTCAACTTGTCCTCACGATGAACCACACTGGATGGTTCGAAATGTGTCGACATAAGTTTTTCTATGTGATTTTCGCCGAAGATTCTTCAATAAAAACAATCATAAAGTAATGCAAGCTTGAATTGGGGGTTACTTGATGATTTTGATCCAATTTGAATGGTCCAATTCTTTTGGGGGCAAGTTTGCTTTCTTTTTCTCCACAGCTTTTGCTCTCAACACAAATGGTACAAATGGTGAGTCAAAAGGTCATTTTATAGCTTTGAAAATGTCAATTTTTTTCAAAACTTGTTTTTTCTTGTCTCATGAATCTTTTAACTTGTGAGCTTGGATTGTCAGGAATAGGTTGTTTTTTTAGGACATTTTGGATGCTTCTTCGGAAATTTCACATCGGTTCCATGACTGCTGACCCGTCATGGCAGGTATTGTTTACTCACTGGCATATAGGTTAGGGAAACCATTTTTTCCATTGCATTTTGCATACTAGCCTCCATTTGTCGATACACTTGCCATAGGGTCGATCCCATCGTGTTATGGTTAGTAAACCATGTTCACTCGCCGATTTTTAAATCATGACATGATGGTAGAGCCATCCTTTACATGGGCATCGTAGTTAGCACCTCACTAACATTGGTTGCCCATGCTATTTTATTGAGTAGGCTTAGGAGTCCTCTTTAGTCCCGCCATGACTTGTGCGTTGAAGACTCATTCCTCTTTTCTTCTTCGCTTCGTTCTGGCCTTATACCCTAGAGGTTCCTTTGTGTTGAGTTGTACTACTGCATTGCATTTTGACCATTTGCACCTTTTGGTCTTGAGCCGGCTTCACTTGGACTCATGTTTAAGTCACTTTTTGACCATGGCCTCTGTAAACTCAAACTTGCAATCCCTTAGCTTCTACAACTTGACACACTCTCAGACCCATGGAAGGAACATCCCTTTGAGTGTCCTTGACCAGCTTCGCCTCCCTGCATTGAACATAGGAATGTTCCCATCCCAGGAACTAGATCATTTGTTTCACTGACACTCGTTCTTTCCACTGTACTATAGCATTCTTTTATTCTTTTTCCAGCTTAAAGAAAAAGGTAAAAAAAATTATATATTCCAAAAAGAGCGGGAAATGGACAATATTTCCATATATTGTTGGTAGCTAGAGTCAGTCGTGTCGCTTTTGAACAAAGCACTCAAATGAAAGTCTCTCCTCCATTTGGGCGGGATTTAGTTTGACTTAGGTAAGCCTTAACCTTGTTATTGAGTCAGTTCTCCTCCGATTGGTTATCTCTTCCAATCATATGGAGAGTTCGTTCATGCCTCCTGCATGATAAACTTATACAAAGTTATCATATGCTGCCACATAGTCATCATTGAGTCGTGCTTTTGTTCAAGGGAAGTAAGCCTGAGTCGGCCTCTCTGCGGTGTCTCTTGACCTATTTTTCAGTTAGCCATCCCTGGTTGTTAGTGTCTTGTTTTTCATCACATCAGTTATATTGGTCCTTTACTCATGCTAGTTTGAGAAGGTCTCCATTGACTTCTTTCTGGCGGATCTTGTCCTTAACGACGATGACATACTGCTCTGAGGGTAGGCCTAGAGTCACACCCTCGCCCTATTTTCATTATTGATAAGTAACCTTGTGCTCAACATCGATTAGTGTCATGGGTCTTTGACTGAGTGGTTTCCTTTATGTTCAACATCAAATTTCATTATCACACATTGGGATTTGTGTAGTGCCTTGGTTTCCATTTGACCTTATTGGTGGATTCCTCATCTCTGTGTCAGCTTTCATTATTAGTTGGTTCAGAGGGTTTCTATCGTGCGCTAGCTACATCTTGTGTACACCGGAAACGTGCTTCGGTTGGGTTACTACATCTTTTTCGTCTGATTCCTTCCACATTATTGGCCTATGGGTTACACTCGTGCTGGATTGATGAAGGATGCCTTAATGCCTTCCTTCTAGTGGATCTTTTCCTATCAACTATGACTCATTTCTTTGGGGCAAAGATCTAGATTCCATTTGGCAGTACCTTGGGGTTTGCAGTCATCAGTGGCAGATCCTGTTAGAGCCTAGTTTTACCTCAGGCTGAGAAAGGTACGATCCAGGACCAACATCAAACCACGCTTAACTTGGTAGCTAGCCCTACTAGGTCGGGAGAGGGCTCTCTCCTAGTCAATCTCAGCAAAAATATGATCAATGAGGCTTGAGATGACTTAATTGAAAACTGATTTTAGGCTAGGTATTTGTGCAAAAGATTTTGATTGAATAAAATGATGTTTTTGTTGGCTCAAATGGAAAGGCAGATTTTGGGTGCAGGGAATGAGGCTCAGTCTTACAAAGATCTCAATGGGGCAAGGTAGGAAACTGATTTTGGCACTTCAAATCAAATGAGATGGAGGGATTAGACAGGTGAGGAGTTGAAGAGGGCAAGAGGAGCCATGGGTCCTCTCCAAACAATTGAAAACATCAAGAAACTAAAGCAAACCTCAAGTAGAGCACTGCAATTTCAATGGATTCTACTTTCACTCTTGTTTGATTTAGTTAGGAAGAAACAAGATAGATAATGTCACACATAACACATAATTAAATTCACAAATATAGAAGAAAGCACTGTACCAAAACAAAGTGCCACAGGGATTCCAAAGAGTTTTGCAAACCCTGGTCTCAATTCCTTAGCCAAAATGCTGATATGAGTGTACAATGAAGCTCCTTACTTTCTCAAGAGTCCAACCATGCTAATGACTGAAAAACCACATAATATAGACAAACCATAGCTCATCCTAGCCTCTAGGGGTCGATATCACATGTTTAGGAGCTGTTCCAACTAATTCTAAACTGAGAATTAGAAATTAGGCAGTGGAACAACATGCCTCTAGAAACAAGGGAACTGATTCATTCAGTTTCAAACAACTTTTAACAGATGAATCTACCTCCATAAGTGAAAATTTTACATACTTACATCATGATCCATCAATGTACTTTAAGTTACATCAAAAATTTGACATTAAGAAGGTGAAAAAGTCAAATTGGCAAAAGCTAGGCGAAAAACAGAGTATACTTGGTCAAACTAGCAAAATTTTCCCTATGCGCCGTGTCTGATTTCTTTATGCGTAGCGCCTATTTGGAGCCACTTTTGAAGGCCTTCCCAGTGCCCAAATTCACTCCAAGTATTCTTGTTGGAAATCTCTACCTATCTACTTTCCAACCCAAGTGGAATTTTTCAATCTGGCCTCCATTTGCCCCTCTAAATTCAGTTCTCCCAACACTGCTTCCTGTGTGTCAAAATAGGGGCAGTAAGGTCATTTTTTGAGTGTTTTTGACCTTTTTGAGGGCTCAAAACCTGTCCAAATTTGTTGGCCATTGGTAGGAAAGCATATTTTTCCATGCCAAATCCAAAAATTCTGAGTTTTTGTCATTTGGAGGCTCCCATAAAAAGCGAGAACCAGGTGGCACGGCGCATAGAGCAGAAATTCCTATTTTTTGAGCAAAAAATTCCAAAAATGCAAAAAGTGCCCCAATTTTTTTGGAATTTGGGCTGATTTTCTCCATCAAGAATTGTGTTGGGCCAAGGAAGCCTCAGCTAATATCTGAAGTCTATCATTCTCCTTTCGCCTCTTTGATGCCCTTTTCAATTTTGCCTTTAGGCTCCTGATTCTTGCCTCACAGACTTTGTTTCTCGCCATGTAATGATATGCCATATGTCTCAACAATGTCTTCTCCTTGTTGGCCTTCTCCAAAAACCTCTCTAAGTGGATATTGTCTCTTTCAAGCCATGACTCACAATCGACATTGATCTCTTGCTCAAGTGAAGTGAGCTCCACCCTCCTCCTTTGGGCAGCTTTGCGATTCTCCCGAATGTTTTGCAACTCCATAATCACTTGTTGATCTTCAAGCTGCTTATTTCTTTGCTCCAGGTACTTTATTATCCATTTAGCCCTCTCCAAGTTGAGGGAAAAGGCATTGATGTCCGCCTGCTGTTCTTGGATGACTTCTTTGAGATTTGTGCTTTGCGGGCCCACATCGGTATCATCACCCTCAATGAGAATGAAATCAGTCTCCTGCTCACCTGATGGTCCCTCATCCTATAGTGGCCTCTTGCCTTTGTCCTGAACCTGTTGTGCTGATGACGGAAGCGAGACCCCTTCCACCGTGGGTGGAGATAATACTCACTTAGCTGCTGCGAACAACCGTCTAGTGCCCTTCTGATAAGTGATAAACACCAGCATACTAGCGGTCTGCGTCTCATGACCCTCATGCTGATATGAAGGTTCACCTGTCTCATGCAAAACCTCAAGAGTTCCCTGAGGAGTTGTGAAAAACTCACGAGAAATGAAGTCCTCCCAAGTGATGCCCTACAAACCAAGCTGATGAATGCCCACAATTTTGATAGGAGAAAAATGGTAAATACTGTTGAACTGTTGCTGACGAGTCTTACATTGCACTAGGGTGGTCATTTTCTCAATATTTCAACACATGAAGTAAGGGAGGTTCATCATCCTCACCCTGGTAAAATGCATCAGCAGCTTGATATGATAGGCATATAAATGGGAAAACCGGCCCTCACAACTGAAATACTTCATTATCAGTTTCATTAAAGGAGCATATGAATCTTTGACGTACCGAAAAAGAAACAATCTGCTGAGTTGTCTCAAATAACTAGGCTTGATGTATGGTTCATAATGCTGCCTGTCAATTTGCTTCCTCTTGTTCCATTGCTCTCCAATTTTAGGAATACTGGTTGCTAGTGAAATAGATTTTGGTGTTAGAGTGAATGTTACACCAGCTAGAGTGTCTTGACCATCATGTAAATGAAGCACAAACAAACAGGCCAACTCATGGTGATACTGAATTCTGGCAACTAGCTCACAAAATTCATAACAGGACTAGTGTTGAAAACAAGTGATGGCGAGAGGGCAGGCCTGTAATTCAGCAAGAGTGGTAGGTTCTTCTCAAGTGTGTTTGCCACCTCTATGAGGTCTCCTGGGTGCATGTACCTCTATGGGAGAGTCACTGTGTGTCTCTTCTTCATGATCATATGACAGATCAGATTCCATCTCTGCTAGCAAGTGAGTTTTCTTGATGAAAAATAGGAAAATTATGGTGTTTCTTGATTTTCTGCCACCAAGGGAAAAGTGATATGAGGGACTGTAGAGGGAGGGAAAAATGAGGGATTTTAGGACTATTAGGATAGGGTTTATCTAGGGAAATAGGGGATTAGGGAGTGATATGGGAGTTTTAGGGATAACAGCTAGGGTTTGGGAATTTATATTTAGGATTTAGGAAATGGGAATTGGGAAAAGGGGTAGATGATTTTGGGAATATGGGAATTAGGGAATGGGGAATAAGGTGAGAAAATGAGTGAAGGAGTGGACAAATGAAGAAATGGGAGAATACCAAAACAACAATGCAAACCCTAGGCAACAGTTCCTTGGGAAATGGAAAAAATGTAGGGTTTGATTTTGTTTACACAATCCACCATAAATTTTATAAAAAACTCTTTCACTAGCCAAGACGAGAGCTGCACTTATTTGTTCACTCGAGTTTTGGGTGATTTGAGGAAGTTTTGAAGCAAAATGGGCTTGGTAGCTCTATGTGTCACACCTCAAACCCAATGCGTCGTGCCCTCTATGTGTGTCGTGCCCGTTCAATTTTACACTGGAAATCGCGGTTCTATGCACCGCGCCTGCTATGTGCACTGCGCCACTTGCCCAGTGCGCCGCGCCTCAGACTTCGGGCAGTTTTCTCACCAATGTTCTCCCTTGACTCAAACACGGCCTTGCCTTGCTTCAATTCTTCTTGTTGGATGAAATGAGCTTTTGAATTGAAAAAATAATTTATATACAAGGAGCTTTAAATATTTGATTCATAAAAACCCACTTTTACAATGTTTGGAATATGACTTGACTTTTTAACTCTGTTTTTGAGATTTTGACTTTATTTGAGCTTTTTGATGAACTGAATGACTTGTGTTTTGTCTACTTTGCCAGGGATTGGAGCTACTGAGGCTAGGGAAAGTGACCAGGGTTGCAGGTGAAGTGATTTACATATGAAAGAAATGAAATTACATCAATTTATACAATAAAATCTGAGAAAAATACATCTCTGAGCACTTGATTATGAAATTTATTGATATTGGAACCTCCTCATGTGCCTGCTGACTGTTATTGGACATTTTGAAACCCTTTTTGATGAAACCCTAATGAAACCCTAGACCTAATGACAATGAAACCCTAGAAAATACTTTTGCAAACTTTAAAGACAAAAAGTGACAGTACATGATATTGATGAGTAAACATGAGCCAACAGGTAAATGACATGAGGGAAACTATAGGAGAAGCCACTACCGTGATCGCCTAATGGAATGCAGCTGACTGAGCGAGACACCTAATATGCAATGCAATAAGAGGACTTGATCTCTGATGGAGGGATGAAGATACCGACACTAACATTGGCTCCAATGGGGATGGTAGCTCCTTGGAGGTGCCAAGAACCATAGATCTGTGGGGGAGCAGACAAGTGCCTTCATCCATTGGGCAATGGAGTCAATAACTTCAAAATACCCAAAAACCAATTACTATGAAACTTTGACTCAAGACTCATAGTTGAACTGACTAATTCAAAACTGAAACAAGACTCTCAAAAACTGAAACTGGACACTTAGCTAAAACTATCTTTAAACTGACTGAAACAAAAAATGACTCAAGACTGACTTAACTGAAACAAGTACTTACAAAGCTTTGAAATGGCAGTAGACCATCGAGATTTGAGGGCTTCAAATCATGACGACAACTACCTGCTTACTGATGAAATATGTACAATCATGTGAAGTGGGCCTTCCAAAGTAACCAATCCAACAAATGGCTACTCAATGAAATTTTGCTCTCTCTTTCCTCGAGCAGGCAACAATGTACATGTAGGAAACTCACAATAACAATTGAAACCAAGGCTTATGCTAACAATCCAGCCAACATTCATCTTCTCTGGTGCTTGCAAAAGAATGCCAAAAGGATCTTGAAAATCCTGAAGCACTAGCTTGTCTTGAGATCCAACAACAAAAATACAAGTACTCCCTTCATTCTGATCTGAAAGAACAGTTGGTTGCTAATTGATAGTAACTGACTTGAATTCTGGCTTACTGTGTCTCTCAGATTCACGTTCCTCGATTTCATGGTCTAGGTCATTCTTAAACGAAAAACAATCTTCAAGATTATGAAACATGACAGTCTGATCATTTTTATGAAGGAAAACATTATCTTTTCGCTGATCAATAAAGCTAATTTCAATACTATCATTATTTTCAAATGTGGAAGAAGTTTCACCAACACTTTCTTGACCATGTGCACGCTGCAGATCTGCATTAGTTTGGGCTGTAACCTGACCTTTCAGAAGTTGATCTATCTCATCTTCAAATAGAGGAGATAATACTTTTTGTTTTCTTTTGCTCAAATAGTGATTGTCTTCATGAAATAACACTTTAAAACATGAAAAACCTGAGTTACAGTCCTTAATCCCCTGATCTTCTAAAATTTGAAAACATTGTTGATCATCTTCATATGACATGGCAATCAAATTATCATTTACCACTAAGTTATTGAAAGAGGATTTTTCACTTACTTGAACAAAGATCTCATCTTGTTTTTCATAAAATGACTGGATTACCTCCTCATGAAGGCTTGGTTCTAATGAAATGAGAACACTTGGATCAATAACTCTGTCTTCTTCATTCCAGATGATCACGATCTAAATCTAGATCTGAACTAGCTGACTTGACTTTATCACATTCTGAAATTGAAACTTGACTTTTATGCATACTGTCTTCTTCTATGGATAGATCTGAAATAAAACCTTCTCTTTCATAATTTTCCACGGTAGTAAGATCTTGATCCAGCTGCAAATTTTCCTGCGCATCTTGATAAATATCCTCTTTATGCTGCTGAAATGGATTTTCATGCAGGGCTTCCATGATCTCATCATCCATGAAGTTATCATCTTCATAATTTTCTCAAGATTTCCAATAAAACTATAAGCATGTTTGAAACAATTCTGAACTAAATTTAATGATGGATAAGATTCTTTATATCTTTCAAAGAACATGGTGTGAAAATCCTTTAAACAGTAAATACAAGTAGGTGGTAAAATTTCATACCAAGATCGGGCTTCACCTTCCAGAGTGGCCATGAATATCTTCATCAAGCAATCTTCACAAAAATCAACCTTAAACTTGCGAATATGTATGTGAAATCTAACTAGATGTAAAGCAACATCCTTCCTATCATCATCTTTAAACGTAGGAAAATTCCTTTGCCAATTTACCTTCGGAATTTTATTTGGAAAACCTGGAATGTGATCTCGGCTCATGGGAGCATACCGTCGAGCAAGAAAATCCATTTTGATAGCAATGAATTGACCAAGAAATTTTTCAGTCTACTGGTTCTTGAAGGGTAGAGTCGCCATAAAATTTTTGAACCTTGGGATTCTTTGACACTGGAGTCGCTAGGTGAATGATTTCAGCCTTCATATTTGTTTGAATTTTGTCCACCATCAACAATCAGATCTAACTTGATTCATGTACTGGGGCAATTTGCAAGTAAAATGTTCTGTTTATAAGACTAGACTGGAGATTGACTGAAGTAGCATTTATCTATTTGCGCTAATGCAAACAAAAAGCGTTTTGAAGGCTACTTGGCTAATATTGAGACTCCGTCTGTAGTTTATAAAATGAAGAACGTTAACAAATAAACAATTTCTTCCCCAATATGGTTACCACTATGTTAGAGCCTAGATTTACCTCAGGTTGAGAAAGGTAGGATCCAGGACCAACATCAAACCACGCTTAACCTGGTAGCTAGCCCTACTAGGTCGGGAGAGGGCTCTCTCCTGGTCAATCTCAACAAAAATATGATCAATGAGGCTTGAGATGACTTAAATGAAAACTGATTTTAGGATAGGTATTTGTGCAAAAGAGTTTGATTGAATAGAATGATGTTTTTGTTGGCTCAAATGGAAAGGCAGATTTTGGGTGCAGGGAATGAGGCTCAGTCTTGTAGAGATCTCAATGGGGCAAGGTAAGCAACTGATTTTGGCACTTCAAATTGAATGAGATGGAGGGATTAGATAGGTTAGGAGTTGAAGGGGGCAAGAGGAGCCATGGATCCTCTCCAAATAGCTGAAAACATCAAGAAAATAAAGCAAACCTCAAGTAGATCACTGCAATTTCAATGGATTCTACTTTCACTCTTGTTTGATTTAGTTAGGAAGAAACAAGATAGATAATGTCACACATAACACATAAGTAAATTCAAAAATACAGAAGAAAGCACTATACCAAAACAAAATGCCACAGGGATCCCAAAGAGTGCTGCAAACCCTGGTCTCAATTCCTTAGCCAAAATGCTGATATGAGTGTACAATGAAGCTCCTTACTTTCTCAAGAGTCCAACCATGCTAATGACTAAAAAAACACATAATATAGACAAACCATAGCTCATCCTAGCCTCTAGGGGTCGAGCTCACATGTTTAGGAGCTATTCCAACTAATTCTAAACTGAGAACTAGAAATTAGGCAGTGGAACAGCATGCCTCTAGAAATAAGGGAACTGATTCATTCAGTTTCAAACAACTTTTTAACAGATGAATCTACCTCCATAAGTGAAAATTTGACATATTTACATCATGATCCATCAATGTACATTAAATTACATCAAAAATTTGACACTAATAAGGTGAAAATGTCAAACTGGCAAAAGCTAGGCGAAAAACAGAGTATACTTGGTCAAACAAGCAAAAGTTTCCCTATGCGCTGCGTCTGATTTCTCTATGCATAGCGCCTGTTTGGAGCCACTTTTTAAGGCCTTCCCGGTGCCAAAATTCACTCCAAGTGTGCTTGTTGGAAAGCTCTGCCTGTCTACATTCCAACCCAAGTGGAATTTTTTAATTTGGCCTCCCTTTACCCCTCCAAAATTCAGTTCTCCCAACACTACTTCCTGTGTGTCAAAATAGGGGCAGTACAGTCATTTTTTGAGTGGTTTTGAGCTTTTTGAGGGCTCAAAAACTGTTAAAATTTGTTGGCCATTGGTAGGCAAGCAATTTTTTTCCATGAAAAATCCAAAAATTCTAAGTTTTCATCATTTGGAGGCTCCCATCAAAAGCGAGCGCCAGGTGGCGCGGCGCATAGAGCAGAAATTCCTATTTTTTGAGCAAAAAATTCCAAAAATGCAAAAAGTGCCCCAAATTTTTTGGAATTTGGGATGAGACTTTTCCATAAAGCATTATGTTGGGCCAAGGAAGCCTCAACAAATATCTGAATTCTATCATTCTCCTTTCACCTCTTTGATGCCCTTTTCAATTTTGCCTTTAGGCTCCTGATTCTCGCCTTACAAACTTTGTTTCTCGCCATGTAATGATATGCCATATGTCTCAACAATGTCTTCTCCTTATTAGCCTTCTCCAAAAGCCTCTCTAAGTGGATATTGGCTCTTTAAAGCCATGACTCCCGATCGGCATTGATCTCTTGCTCAAGTGAAGTGAGCTCCACCCTCCTCCTTTAGGTAGCTTGGCGATTCTCTCGAATGTTTTGCAACTCCATAATCGCTTGTTGATCTTCAAGCTGCTTATTTATTTGTTCCAAGTACTTTATTATCCATTTAGCCCTCTCCAAGTTGAGGGACAAGGCATTGATGTCGGCCTGCTGTTCTTGGATGACTTCTTTGAGATTTGTGCTTTGGGGGGCCCACATCGATATCATCACCCTCAATGAGAATGAAATCAGTCTCCTGCTCACCTAATGGTCCCTCATCCTATAGTGGACTCTTGCCTTTGTCCTGAACCTGTTGTGATGATGACCGAAGCGAGACCCCTTCCACCCTGGGTGGAGATAATACTCGCTTAGCTGCTACGAACAACCGTCTAGTGCCCTTCTGATAAGTGATAAACATCGGCATACTAGCGGTCTGCGTCTCATAACCCTCAAGCTAATATGAAGGTTCACCTGTCTCATGCAAAACCTTGGGAGGTCCCTGAGGAGCTGTGAAAAACTCACGAGAAATGAAGTCCTCCCAAGTGATGCCCTACAAATCGAGCTGATGAATGACTACAATTTTGATAAGAGCAAAATGGTAAATACTGTTGAACTGCTGCTGAGGAGTCTTACATTGCACTAGGGTGGTCATTTTCTCAATATTTCAACACATGAAGTAAGGGAGGTTCATCATCCTCACCCTGGTAAAATGCATCAGCAGCCTGATATGATAGGCATATAAATGGGAAAACCGGCCCTCACAGCTGAAATACTTCATTATCAGTTTCATTAAAGGAGCATATGAATCTTTGAGGTATCGAAAAGGAAACACTCTGCTGAGTTGTCTCAAATAACTGGGCTTGATGTATGGTTCATAATGCTGCCTGTCAATTTGCTGCCTCTTGTTCCATTGCTCTCCAATGTTAGGAATATCGGTTGCTAGTGAAATAGATTCTGGTGTTAGAGTGAATGTTACACCAGCTAGAGTGGCTTGACCATCATGTAAATGAAGCACAAACAAATGGGCCAACTCATGGTGATACTAAATTCTAGCAACTAGCTCACAAAATTCATAGCAGGACTGGTGTTGAAAACAAGTGATGGTGAGAGGGCAGGCCTGTAATTCAGCAAGAGTGGTAGGTTCTTCTCGAATGTGTTTTCCACCTCTATGAGGTCTCCTAGGTGCATGTACCTCTGTGGGAGAGTCACTGTGTGTCTCTTCTTCATGATCATATGACAGATCAGATTCCATCTCTGTTAGCAAGTGAGTTTTCTTGATGAAAAATAGGAAAATTATTGTGTTTCTTGATTTTTTGCTACCAAGGGAAAAGTGATATGATGGATTGTAGAGGGAGGGAAATATGAGGAATTTTAGGACTGTTAGGATAGGGTTTATCTAGGGAAATAGGGGATTAGGGAGTGATATGGGAGTTTTAGGGATAAAAGCTAGGGTTTGGGAATTTATATTTAGGATTTAGGAAATGGAAATTGGGAAAAGGGGTAGATGATTTTGGGAATATGGGAATTAGGGAATGGGGAATAAGGTGAGAAAATGAGTGAAGGAGTGGAAAAATGAAGAAATGGGAGAATACCAAAACAACAATGCAAACCCTAGACAACAGTTTCTTGGGAAATGGCAAAAATGTAGGGTTTGATTTTGTTTACACAATCCACCATAAATTTTATAACAAACTCTTTCACTAGCCAAGAGGAGAGCTGCACTTACTTGTTCACTGGAGGTTTTGGGCGTTTTGGGCTATTTGAGGAAGTTTTGAAGCAAAACAGGCTTGGCAGCTCTATGCGTTGCGCCTCAAACCCAACGCGTCGTGCCCTTTATGTGCGCCGTGCCCATTCAGTTTTACACTGGAAATCGCGGCTCTATGTGTCGCGCCTGCTATGTGCACTGTGCCTCAGACTTCGGGCAGTTTTATCACCAATGTTCTCCCTTTACTCAAAAACGGCCTTGCCTTGCTTCAATTCTTCTTGTTGGATGAAATGAGCTTTTGAATTGAAAACATAATTTATATACAAGGAGCTTTAAATATTTGATTCATAAAAACCCACTTTTACAATGTTTGGAATATGACTTGACTTTTTAACTCTGTTTTTTGAGATTTTGACTTTATTTGAGCTTTTTGATGAACTAAATGACTTGTGTTTTGTCTGCTTTGCTGGGGATTGGAGCTACTGAGGCTAGGGAAAGTGACTAGGGTTGTAGGTGAAGTGATTTACATATGAAAGAAATGAAATTACATCAATTTATACAATAAAATCTTAAATACTCTGTTTTTCCTCAAAACAGAGTTTTGAGGAAAAATACATATCTGAGCACTTGATTATGAAATTTATTGATACTGGAACCTCCTCATGTGCTTGCTGACTATTATTGGACATTTTCAAACCCTTTTTGATGAAACCCTAATGAAACCCTAGACCTAATAACAATGAAACCCTAGAAAAGACTTTTGCAAACTTTAAAGACAAAAAGTGACAATGCATGATATTGATGAGTAAACATGAGCCAGCAGGTAAATGACATGAGGGAAACTGTAGGAGAAGCCACTATTGTCAGATGATCCATGCACCTAATGGAATGCAAATGACTGAGTGAGACACCTAATATGCAATGCAACAAGAGGATTTGATCTTTGATGGAGGGATGAAGATACCGAAACTAACAGATCCTTCACTATTGACAGTGGGAAATCATCATTATCCCCTGATTGATAGATTCTTCAAGGTGTTTGACTTCAGCTCATTTATTTGCACTTGTTAGATTATACTGGGTACCTTGACTCTCATTATCATTATTGGTGATTAGTCTCGCGTTTGTTAATGGTATACATCAATGACCGGTAATCAAATGATTTCTCACATGGTTGACTTCAGATCATTTATTCCCATTGTGTAGAAATGTACCACAGAGATCAGTGAAGACCTCGGGTTGCATCAACATTCTTTGGTTCACTTGTCAGTTGCTCTTGTTGCTGCTAGTTGACACCATTATGTTGCAGTCCTTCACAACGACATTTTATATGCTGGCATCCGAGTTGCGATGTAGTATCATCTTTTTCCATCATGTTCATTTGGTACTATTGGGATCAGTTTTTTGACATCAGTGACCAGCTTCATCTTACAGCTTCATTGATCATATTCTTATATGTGATATTCAGACATGTACTTGTTCGATCAAGATCAGATGATCCATTATGTACTTTTATTTCTTTATACTTGTATACATAGTGGATCCGCTTGTACTTGATATGCAGACATGATTTAATTTCTCTGAGAATGGGTATGCCCACCTCAGACAACTGTTTCTTTCTGATCTTATTTTTGATGGCTTGGCAGGCTGAAATCTAGTGAAGTCCTTCTCAGTTTTTGACAGGTTTCCTTTCCATATACTTAATACATTTCGGCCATCATGTATCCCTTCTGACCTCATATATTAGGGAGCATCTATTATAGCTCCAAATATCACCCTTGGTATTTGTGATGCTTGGTTTATGGCCTAGGGCAACCCCTCCTTCCAGACTTGGTCCAAATATTTTAAAAACAGTGTTTTACTTCCCGTACGCTACTTTTCCCTGTGATAAAAGCATGTACACATAGGTTAGTCTATACCCAACCCATGTATATGTGATAAAACACTTAAAAAAATTAAATTTCCTTAATTATGAGCGGAGATCACGGGTCTTACCTATTGATTACCTCCTAGTGCTCGTGGCGCAACTGTTCCAAACTGTTTCCCAACTAAAAAACTAATTTGGGAGAAGTATAAAAAGACTTCAATGGGAAGGCCTTAAGGAGGAGAGAAATGATAGAATTTATACTGAGATTATCCCTTGATCAAGTCTGAAGTATCCCCGTGATTCAAGCACTTCCCCAAGTTCAGGAAACCCTTGTTTCCTTGAGCGTTGATATTCTCTTACTTTCTTGATATATCATGATATTGGTTATGGAAGGAGGCTGTTGAAGACTGGGACTGAATGGACCTGGAGGACAGTTCTTCTTGGAGCTAGAAGAGGAAGACTCAGGCGAACTCTTTCCATGTTTATTATAGTTTTTCTACAATAAAAAGAAATGTTGTCTTGTTCTTGAGACCAACTTTGTTTATGCATAATATGTTATTGTTATGGTTTATGTATGAATGACTATTTTGATGTATAACTAACCATTTACTTATATTATATAAAGTTTATTTCACTAAAATGCTTTATCTATATGCTGTTATGTGTATTCGAATTGGTTGATTTGCAAATTCGAATATCGTCAAGAGTTACAGAGGGTTTGAACCTTGGCTAGAACTATTCAAACAAAGGACATCTGGGTATGTTCATCCTCGCATAGTTAGTTTATTTAAGCATGTTGCCTGAGTTGTATGCGTGTTTCTTGCTGTAGATTATTCCTGCTCTGTTGGGGTTCTGACCCAAAGCCCTAGGGGACTTATTCCCTTAACAAGTGGGAGAAACAAGTCATAGGTATTGAATATTACCCCTATGCAGGACTAGACTTCCAAGGATATCTAGAGTTATTACTTCCCAAGGATGTTGTGTGGGTTGATATTGGTAATATTTTTATGATTTTATAGATATTTAATTGTTTTTTATTAGAAATTATCAAGAAGTTAAAATATTTTTTTATGGAACAAAAGTTATAACAAGGTATGATGATTTTATAGATGTTGGACTAGAGAGACCAGAGGAATTTTTTAGGAACATGCACCAAGGGAGGGAAGCCAATGGAGCAACTATTGAGTCTGAGTGAATCCTCTAAGTAGTTCAGAGGAACTTAGAGGGTTTGAATCGCTAGGTTCCTTTAGCCCATGTATATGATCTACTGGAGGCTATATAGGGACACATGGTCAAAGTACCACATAAGTGGGTGCGCTATTCTAATGACCAACTAATAACAATTTCCACTACCACGATGCACATCTAGGGTAGGGCTCTCAGACATAGATGATTTGTATGATAGATTGATCAAATTTATGAGATCATTGGGAAGAAGCCCTAATTTTGTAGGACATTTGTCCACATTTAGTAATATTTTGGAAAAACTTATATACATATATACATTGATTTCGTGATGATTTGACCATGTGCACATTTGATTGATGTCTTATTGATTGTGATTTTATTGTGTTGAATGATTAATATGCCAATATAATACATAGTTTGCAATAGAATCGGTAACCAAATTTCTTGATCATGGAATATGAGCATATGTAATGAAATTAAATGATCATTCAAGTAATCTCACCCTCATAAATTGTTGAAATAACAAAGGATCTATCACACGATAAAAATTATCAAGTTGAGACACCACTAGCTATGAATCCAAAAAAACTACTAATGACTTCATATCATAAGATATTTCTTTGTAATTGATTGAATTACAACATTGTATTCAGCCATATTATTAGAAGCAAGACCTATACATGTGCCACCATAAATAAAAAAAACTAACCATATGGATAGTAAATTACCCAAGCTAAGAAATCTAAGTTTCGAGTGTGCTTACTAGCTCTGTTTGCGAACCCTAAGCACATCAAATCATTTATCGACTCCTATCAAAGCATGTTGAGGACATAATTAGACAAATTACCATGAATTGTAAACATAGTAAAGAAAATTACTATGTACACTAATTGCAAAACAAAGCAAATGCTCGAGCACAAGCTCAAGAATAATACATTTTGAGATAGATCCCATTCATTGTCTTAGCTAATGCATTTCCATCAAAATCAATTAATTCATATGCACCTTTCATCAAGGCATGTTTAATGATATAAAGAACATACCATATAGGTTTGAACTTTCTCTTCCACAGGGCATCCATGCCTTGGTCATAGACCAACACTAGGTCCCCTTCAGAGAAAATCCTTGGGTGTAAGGACTTATCATACTTATATTTTACATGCTTCTTATGGGCTTCATTCATTGTAGCAACATCTCGACGCTGCTCATCAAGATGTTCTAAGTGAATAATGAATTTAATAGGGAGAATCAATTCCATGCCATAAACCAATCGAAAAGGGCTAGAACTAGTGGGATTATTGACTAACATACAATACACCTATAGAGATGGATACAACATGATATTCCAATTTGACTTAGACTCATTAATATTTCTATGAAAGATGGTCTTTAAATATCTATAAATAGCTTCAACTTGACCATTCACTTCAGGGTAATAAGGAGAAGAATGCTCTTCTTTAAACCCAACCTTAGAACCTAATTTAGACATCATTTTGTTTTGAAAGTGATTGCCATGGTCAATGACAATATCTCTATGGATACGAAAATGAGAAATGATATGATTAAAGAGGAATAATGCAGCAGTCTCATTGTCATTTCTATAGGTCAGCATGGCTTCAGCCCAACAGTTGAAAAACACAATAATATAATTATGCCCCCTGGCCGAGGTTGGGTGACAAGTCATAAAGTCCACTCCCCACTTAGTAAATGGACTGATAGTGAGAACAAGGAAAGAGGAGCTAGATGTGTGCACATTTTTCTCATATAGACTTGACAAGGATGGCATTTCTTGACGCCCCAATACAATATTTTAAAATTGAGGGCTAGAAATATCTTTCACGCTGAATTTTCTAATTGTCACCAACCCAGACAAACGACCTCCACATGCTCAACTATGACAATCATTTAGAAATAGCTCAGCCTTTTCTAGGTTTAAACATCATTGCATAATTTATTTAACACCATGTCAATACAATGTTCATTTATAATCAAGTAATTATTAGCTAAGAGACGTAGTTTTCGACGGTCATCCCAGAAGAGGTATGAGGATAATTTAAAGCCTAGAGATATACTAAGATGTCTCCATACCAAGAATCTTGTGAAGATATTAGAAAAAGGTGCTCGTCTGCAAATGATTTATAATTATAATCTACTTCACAAGGCAACTCTAAGATTAAATCAACAAAAACCAAGGATTTGTTAAACTTTCCGACATAAACTTGAGATCAAATTCTTGCAATATAATAGTCCATTTATTGAATTTCTCCCTAATCACTCACCTACTAAGGACATACTAATATGGGTTGAAATTAGAAACTACAAAGGTTTTCTTTAGAAAAAATTAATAACAAAGTCTTTGGACAACATTCATTGCTACCAATGCCAACTTCTCAGCACGAGAATACTGGAGTTCATGACCTGACAAGAAATGAATGAGGTAATAGATAACATGTTCCTTGAACACATCATCTTCCAAAACCATAACCATACATATGGTAGATTATTTCATTGTGAGATATAAAAGGAATTTGTTGGTATAATCGGGTGGAATGAGCAAAGGAACAAATTTCAATGATTGTTTCAAAGCATCAAATGAGCATTGAGAATATTCGTCCCAATTAAACAAAATTCCTTGTTGGGAAAAATACTGAGGGGGGGGGGGGGGGGTGAATTAGTATTTTAAACTCAAACTTCCAATTTTTATATTCTAATAAATATATGTTATTGTTATTAAGGAAACCTGCATGTGTACGCTACTTTAGAGAAGGAAACCCGTGTGTATCCAGTTTACTATTTTTTTTTGTATTTCATTAGATGATTATTGTTAATCAACATATCAGTAGATTAATTACTTGTTAGTATGTAGTAAATAACATACATAGATCACACCAAACACATAGAACACCAGAATTTTTAGGTGGAAACCCAATGTGGGAGAAAACCACCATTGTTATTATCTTTGTCTTATTTCTTATGATATAAAGAAAAATATTACAATTGTACTGATGTAAACTCTTGTCAGTATGTGGGAACCCACCTGCAGAAAGATACAATCTTCTCTCATTATCTAGCACCTACTAGAAGGGAGCTCGAAAACCCTGATCTTGTTTACGGCTCCTACAAAAGGGAGCTCCTACCCCCTTTTTGAAGGCTGCAACACTCATCTCTTTGTGAACCACTTTGTAGAATATTTCATATTGGATCCACTTGTCAAAAAATCATCACACAACCTGTAGGCCACCTTACATCAAATTTTAAAACTTGATCCATATCAATCATATACCTAAGCAAACTGAAGCACTAAATCTGAGATATTGTCACATTGTAAATCAGCTGAAAATTTAAGGTATCAAATCATTGAATGAAAAACCAAATAAAAAATAACAAATGTCAAATTATGTATGCAACTGTATTAAATAAGACTCGTGTATATACATGTTTCCTCTATATAAGACCTGCGTACGAATCTCAAAATATTGAATAGTAAATTATCAATATATAAATATATATATATATATATATATATATATATATATATATATATATATATATATATATATATATATCATTTATCAATCACAGATCACTTTAACCAATCATACATAACTAAATGAAGCATATATCACCATACTATAGCATCATCACTAATCAACATTCATATCCAACTCAACCCAACCAATACTATCAAATACAAATTATCAAGTTAGAGACATCATCGACAGACAGTATCAAACTAAACATAAATGATCAAATATCATCAAGAAGTCATATTGCAAAACCTTGGAATGTATACGTGACTTCCCTGCAGCCAATCCACGTATGTACGTGCTTATAATTCAAAACACCCACATATAGATCTTCACAAACTGAAAATTTATTTCACAAAAAATATATGCAACCCTACAGTGACAAATTCACATATGTGTACGACTATTTCGAAACACACTTGCGTATCAATCTGTAAAACTTTTGTTGTAGGCACAATTTCACTTTCCACAACCTTTACTATCAATACTATAGACTTATGAATAAATCATTTAGTTCACAGTATCACAGTTTCATCAATATTAGCTACTTAGACATTTGCAACAATTAAATTAATCAAGTATATATGTCAACATATTTTAGATCTGATTCTTCTACTTGCTCGCTAGTGCACACCTATTTCGGATCAAATCATTCATATACAGCTCAATACTTGCACACACAACACCTTGATCTCCATCTCTGTATATAGTATTTTCCGTAGCCAATACCTTAGGTAAATACCTTGGTTATGTCATAGGTATTCTTTGACAGGATCTAAAAATCGTTGATGCACCCAGTACTATGGACCAAAACCATGTTAAATACCCATAGTATTCAAATTACCATGGTGCATATTATATACACGATTTTACTTTTCAATACATGCGTATGTACGCGACCTTTCTTCACAGGACCCACGTATACTTTCTCAAACTTTGTCTTTACCATCCATCTATCATTGAACTATCCTTTCTCTGTTCATAGTAGTTGTGACATCTATGTCACTCTGTATAAACATCTTGTTATCACAATGTTGACATCTTTATCAAGTAGGTTTCCATCAAGGACAACATATTATCCATAATGCTAACAATCTCCCCCTTTATACTTGATGGCAACCACTTTGGTGTTTGGTCACCACCTATAAACACCTACAAATTCATACATAAACACACCCATATAAACACCAAGCTTCTCTCCCCCTATGACCTCAAAAAAAAAGGGTTGATCAATGATGAATGAAGTCTTCTCTGCCCTTTTGTAGAAAGGATCATTGTAGGTATGATATGCTAAATGTAAATATATATTGACCATGCTCCCCCTGAGCATATGTGGAACCTTCTAAAAATATTCAAGAATTTATTATTTGACTAAACATTACCTTTCCTATCAGCAATGACTCATTATTACATCAATCACCCAACATAGTGGGGTTACATATTTTACCGATATTACATACAAGGCATGATTGGATCCCAACATTTCATCAATTTCTCAAAAGTACAAAGCATGACTCAATAGCCTATACATGACTAAATATTACAATGATTACATCATGGGTGTTTACACGATCTTTACATAGATAACCAAAACTAGGATCTCAACAATGAGGTTGGAGGATCATGATAGTCACCAGCAATGACCATATACCATATAGGAACCTGCAACATGAATATTTGATAGCAACATAGAAGAAATATGAACATCCTCATCAAGAAGTAAGATAGGTAAATGAAGAATCAATCTCTTCAACATCATTAAATCATAGTAGATACGTCCTCCTCATCAAGCATGTCAATAGATAAAACTTTATCATTTGGAATCCATACATCATTGATAACTAGTGACAAAACAATAGAATTTATATCTCTAGTAGTAACAGTAGCAATATCCAGTCATTAGAAAATGTGTGCAACAAGACATGCTTATGAAACCATAATGCCAATAAGGGATAATAGTTTCTCCCCCTAAACCAACAGATTACAACAAACCAATGTTAGGAATAGAAGAAATTATGAATGCATATAGGAGGTTCCCCCCGAATTTGTGTCGTTTTTACAAATCACTGAGATGTATACTTGTCTATCTAACTCAGAAGCCACGTACATATGCCTCTGACCTTCACATAATCTGCATACATAAAGTAAATTGTAGTACTTTTTAGCCTCAGCTCCCCCTAAACATGAAATACCTATCATAATAGTTAGCAGAGTGATGAAGTAGAAATCATTCCTAATTTCTGTCTGAGATATTCAAAGAAATCATGTGGAAGTGGCTTGGTAGATGTATCTGCAACTTGTTCCTTTGAAGGAACATATTCCAGTTTGAAATTTTGTTCAAGCACCTGTTCTCTCAGAAAATGATATTTGATTGGAATGTGCTTGGTTTTTTAGTGCATGACAGGATTTTTAGAGATACTTATGGAACTAGTATTGTCACAAAGAATAGGTACAAGTTGAGGACAAGTGATTTGAATGTCTTGTAATTTTTGGATCATCAGTAGAAGTTGAGTACAGTAAGATGTAGCAGAAACATATTTTTCCTCAACAGTAGATAAAGTGATGGAGCTTTGTTTCTTGTTGAACCATGACACCAAGCAAGTTCCAAAATAAAATGCTCCTCCACTAGTACTCTTGTGATCATCAATATTACCTACCCAATTTGTGTCTGTATAAGAATGAAGCGAAAAGTCTACATTTTTGGGATATCATAGACCAAAATCTTGAGTTCCTTGTAGATACTTGAATATTCTCTTAAATTCTTAGAGATGAGTTTCCTCAAGATTGGTTTCAATTCATCCAACAATTCTAACTGCATGCATAATGTTTTGTACCTGTAAGGTAGAGAAAGCTTCCAATCATAGATTTATATTCCAATTGATTGACTGAAGGGGAATCATCATTTTGACTAAGATTTCATCCTATTACCATTGGTGTGCATACCGGCTTGAATTTTTTCATTCCACATTTCTTAAAAATATGTTTGAGGTACTTGGTTTGAGAAAGAAAGATACCATTCTCAGTTTGTTGAACTTGAAGACCAATAAAGTATGTTAGTTCACCATGTTAGAAAATTATATATTACGGAGCAATGGAACACATAAAATATTGCAGATAAATAAACACAGAAAACGCACAAAACAAGAGAGACACAGATATACGTGGTTCACCCATTTTGGGCTACGTTCACCCCGAACAGCCAGTCCTTCCTTTCTATTATCCAGCAAAATGAAGAGACGCAACCTACAGCAAATCCGCTATAATATCCTCTGTTTTCTCTCACAATCTCACCTCTCTGTTTCTCGCTCACAGAATACACATCTATTTCATAGCCTCAAATACAATACCCTCATACAAAGAGATGGGTTGCCTTCTAGGGCAAAAAATCCCTAAACTAAACATAAGTTCTACCGTCAGATCATCTGCCTAATGAACGGCCCAGATTGACTAGAAATTACTATACTTTTACAAGGCAATTTTACATTTGTTTTTAGCTTTGGGGGTGCTGCCCCCGAGCCCCCGCCGAGGGACCGCTGGCCCCGGACCCCCCAGCCGGGGGGGATCGGCCCCCCCAGACCCTTGTGGGGGGGGACAAGTCCCCCCCGCACCCCCCCGCGTGGAGGGGTGTACAAACTTCCTGGGGTATACATCCGGCTGAAACAAAGACCTCTGAACAATCATGCTCCACACACAACAATCTCCCACTTGGAGAATGATTGTAGAAACTCCACTGCTGCTTCATTTGCTGAACAATGACTCCTCTTTGGACCTGGCTGTTTCTCATCTTCATCATCATCCTTGAAGACCAATTGAAACTGAGCATATTCTCAGTTTCTCCCTGGTTACAACTTTTGTTAGCATATCTGTAGGATTCTGGCTAGTGTGTATCTTTTCCAGCTTCAACTCTCCATCTTCCAACACTGATCGTATGAAATGGTACTTGAGCTATATGTGTTTAGTCCTAGAATGAAATGTTGAGTTCTTTGCAAGATGAATGGCACTTTGGCTATCACTGTATAACGTGCCCATATCATGCTCCTTACCCAATTCACCCATAAACCTTTGTAACCAAATCATTTCTTTACTAGCCTCTGTAGTAGCAACATACTCTGCTTCTGTTGTTGAAAGTGTAACAACACTTTGGATTTTTGAAACCCAACTGACAGCTATTCCACCAACAGTGAATACATATCCTGTAGTGCTCCTCCTGTTATCTCTGTCACCTGCCATATCTGCATCAACATATCCTTGTAGAGAAATGTTTGACCCACCAAAGCATAATGCTTGATTTGTGGTACCTTTCAAATATCTGAGAATCCATTTCACTGCCATCCAATGTTCCTTTCCTGGATTGCTCATATACCTGCTTACAACTCCCACTGCATGTGCAATATCAAGCCTTGTGCAGACCATTGCATACATTAAGCTTCCAACTGCTGATGCATATGGAACTTTAGACATATAATCCATGTCTTCTTGGGTCTTTGGGCACATTTCCTTACTAAGTTTGAAATGGCTAGCAAAAGGTGTACTAACTGGTTTTGCATTGTGCATATTAAATCTTTTCAACACCTTTTGTATGTACTCATTCTGAGACAATGTTAATTTGCGATTTTTCCTGTCTCTAGTGATTCTCATACCAAGGATTTGTTTTGCAGCTCCCAAATCCTTCATTGCAAATGAATTTGACAATTTTCTTTTGGGTACATTTATTTCCTGCATGTTAGATCCTGCAACAAGCATGTCATCCACATACAATAACAATATAATATAGCTGCCATCATTTTGCTTTTTCAGATAAACACAATGATCAGAGTGACATCTAGTATAACCTTGTTTAGACATAAACTTGCCAAATTTTAGATACCACTGCCTTGGAGCCTGTTTTAAGCCATACAAGCTCTTCTTCAACCTGCACACTAGTTTCTCCTTCCCTTTCACCTCATATCCTTGTGGCTGCTGCATATATATATATATATATATATATATATATATATATATATATATATATATATATATATATATATATATATATATATATATATATATATATATATATATATATATATATATATATATATATATATATATATATATATATATATATTATCTGCAGATCCCTTTTTGAATCCTTGTTGTTAAAGGTACCTGTCAATATGATAATACCATTGACGAGGAGATTGTTTCAATCCATACAATGCTTTCTTTAGTTTGGACACAATATTTTTCTCATTCCCAAGAATGAACCCTTCAGGTTGTTCTATATAGAACTCTTCTTCTAGATCCCCATTTAAGAATGCATATTTGACATCCATTCGATATACTTTAAATCTATGAAAAAGTGAAAATGCAAGAAAAATTCTTATGGATTCAAGTCTAGCTATAGGTGCAAATGTTTCTTCAAAGTCTATCCCTTCCTGTTGAGCATAGCCTTTACATACAAGTCTTTCTTTGTTGCGAACTACATCTCCATTTTCATTCAATTTTTTTCAACACCCATTTTGTCCCAATAACATTTTTACCATGAGGCATTCATACTAATTCCCATGTATGATTATTTTCTATCTAATCAAGTTCTTCATTCATTTCCTTAACCCAACATTCATCTTTGCTTACTTAACTCACATTTTTAGGTTCAATTATGGATAGTAGGGCTAGATAAATAGAAGTTCCAACAATAGTTCTTCTAGTTTGTATTCCTCCATCCTTTTCACCTATAATTTGAGATTTAGGATGATTTTTATGAACATACCTTGAAGGTTTCTTTTTTGATGTATCTGTATATTCATTTATTTCTTCTGATGCTTCTCTATTTCCTTCTTCTACAACCGTTTGACTTGCAGTAGGAACAAGTTCATCATATGTTGGTGCTTCCCTTTTGGTACTTGTATATGCTTTAGCAATCACAACATCAATGCATTCAACAATATTTTGAAGCCTTTTATTATAGAATTTATATCCCTTGCTTCTAGAAGAGTATCCCAGGAGGATTCCTTCATCAAACCTAGATTCAAAATTTCCAAGCTTATTATCATTTTTCTTTATGTAGCATTTGCTTCCAAAAATTCTAAAATGTTTGACAGTTGGAGGATTACCAAACTATAGTTCATAAGGCATTTTATCATTGTTTACTCGAATATTAGCTTTGTTAAGTATATTCAAGGTTGTATGTGTTACTTCCCCCCATAAGGTATAAGGTGTTTCAGACTCATCAAGCACGGTACGTGCCATTTTTTCAATTGTTTTGTTCATTCTTTCTACCACTCCATTTTGTTTAGGAGTCTTAGCGATATAAAATTGTCTTTTGATGCCATGTTGTTCGCAAAAATTGAAAAACTAATTTGATATAAGATTTCCTCCTCTATCAGATCTAAGACATTTGATTTTTGAATCTAACTCATTTTCTAATAGAGCCTTAAATACTTTAAATTTATCAAATGCTTCATCTTTATGTTTAAGTAAGCCAATCCAATACATTCTTGTAAAATCATCAATGAATAATATGAAGTATTTCTCACCATGAGGAGACTTCTTTCTCATAGGACCACATAAATCAGTATGAATAAGTTCGAGTGGCTTACTTGAAGTACATTCTTTAGCATTAAACTGAACTCTAGTTTGCTTACCAAATTGGCTTGATTTACATATGCTATTTTTTGGTGGAGAGATGTTGGGGAAGTCACAACCTTCTCCCATTTTTCTTTATTTGTATAATTTAGAAAAGCTAAGGTGTCTCAATATTTTGTGCTAAAATGAGCATTCTATAGACTTTCTAAGTAATAATGTGCTTGGTCGCCTTCCGAGACGTAAACATTGCCTGGAGTTCTTGTTCCCTTTATTATGATCTTACCTGTATCCAGATTCCTTACTGTTACAGATCCATTTGAGCACATCACTCCCACCATTTATATTAGTACTATTAGGGCTCATAAAACCCTAATTTAGTTGCTACATGACCTAGACAAGTCATCACTTTGAATTCCTCCTTCCATGATAGTTTCTTGGCCTGAAGCCCTCCAGAAATGCCTCCTTGAGGGACCAACACAACCTTTGTCATGGGTAAGTGCACTTCAATGCAGGTAGGCCCATGTTAGGGTAATTTCCAGAGCACTTAGGCCCACTTTGACCTGCACTGGGCGAGATTGAGTGAAATCATCATAGGGTTCTGTGAATATTCTTATCTTTTGGATCCATCTAGAAGATTCCCACACTTATCATCTCCTATGAGCTCGAAATTGGATAGGGAATGAGTTAGGTAACCTCCTATCCTCTCATCCCTTCCTCCATGGAAACTAACTCTAAATTTGGAAGGCCATTCAATACCCTCATTTATGACCAAACCTCCTCCATTTTCTTATAAATTGATCACTCATCTGAGTGATCAGGGGCTGGACCTTGAGAATTTGTAAGGAGATATTTTTGGTGTGAGGTTTGAGATTGTAAGAAAGTATTGTTATGCTGCTAGAGTGTTGTGCTTTTGATGTGATGTTGGTTGGAACCCAAGCTGGAAGAGTGACAATGGATAAAACTTAATGGTTGTAATTCTTCCTTCTACTTAACAAAGTTGTTTACACCGTTTCCCATATTCTTGTCATTATGTATGATGATTATATGTATAAATTATTTTGATTCCATTTTCTTATAGTAGATAGATCTCTTGCTTTGATTGGTTTTTATCCTCTATTTATGATTGCAGGTACTTGTCGAGAGGATTAAGTTCGAGAAGAAGTGATGGGAGCCATACAAAGGAGACAAAGGGAAAGAGAAAGATAACAAGTAGGTCCATTTTCTTATTTATCTTCTATAGAAAAATTTTAAGCACTTTAAATCTGTTGTTCTAGGTGTAGCTACCCACCTAGGGAAGTTGTGTTTATCCGCAGATGCAAAATTCCACATAACAAATTGGCGACTCCACTGGGGAATGATCATTGTTCCGGGTAGTTTACCTTCATCATAGTACACCCTAGTAGACTTTAATTTCTTCCATTGATCTTGTTTCAACCTTTTGAAGTGTTTTTTGGGTAAAAATTGTGCTTGAAAGCCCCTAGGCTAGCCTCTCTAGCACCAACTCAAGTTTGGTCAAGAGACAGATCACTACAGAGCACTCCTGGCTTGAGGATAGTGCTATGAAGCACAATGTCTTGCATTCAAGGCTGCGCTGATCCTCCTTAGGTCAAAAATCCCTCCTTTGACTTGATTTTTCCCTAAATTTCCTTTTGTTTCTGCTTGCTAAATCATCAATTATTGATGTACTTATGAAATCAATTTGTGTTTCCTCTCCTACCCCTACTTTGGCTTTGATTGTTTAGTGTTTCTTAAATTATTTCTTTATCACTATCTATTCATTTTCAAAGTTAGTTATAGTCAATTAATCTTTGCTCAAAAGAAAGTGTCATAAAAGTTTTCATTTCTTTTGAAAAGGAATTGTTGTAAAGTCTTTGTTCTTGCAAAAAGATTGATTGATTATATGTGCATTATTTTCCTTTTTTTAATTTTAACATTAAGGGAACTGAAAAGAAAAACTTGCATTTTTCATATTGTAGTTTGTGAATGCTTGATAGGAATAGCTAGGGAAATTGCATTAGGTGTGCTCTTTTCTCTTTGTCAAAGATCTGATTGCTCTATCCCTTACTAGCTATAGTTTTCATTGTTAATTTAATGAAATAATGTTTCTCATATTAGTTGCATTCTAGTAACTTCAAACATACATCACGTGGTGAACCTTGAAAGGCAAATTTTTAAGAAGATCAACTTAAAAGTTGTCTCAATTAATCTAATGGAGCATTGTAACTTAATGCATAACATTTATAGGTATATATGTGAGGAAAGCACTAGGTTGTTATCCATCCTTAGGTAATTAAGTCAGACGCCTTGCACACTTTGATACACTGAACACAGCATTCGGGGAGATTGCTTACCCATACTTCTCGATTCACCGGGAGGTATTCTGCAGTTCATAGTTGCTTGGTAATCCTTTTGCCTAGATTATCCCTCTTTTGTTTTGTTATGTTATTTTGATTAAAATAAATTAATTGAACATGGATAACATCCTCCACGTCACTCCTTAGTTGATCTTAGGTTGAAACATATGGTAACAACTCCGAAGTCCACCGATCAAGGAATTCATTTTGATGGGAATCCTAGTCTTTTTCCTCCTTTCGGAAATATTGGTGCTCCTTATATGGCTACATTGTCCCTTCTGGGATTTACCATTGGCTTGCCAGTATGGTTGTTTTCAACCTCCTTGGTTCACAATTTCATGATTTCTTCGTAATCGAGTACTCCTCTAATTGGACAAAATCAAGCTCCAGTTGATCCTAAAGTTGATCCTTTTCCTTCTTCCTCAGTTTTTCTTCCTTCTATTCTTCCTCTTTGCCTAGTGAAAGTATTGACACTAGTAACCAGGTGGCTAAGAAGAAGAAGAAAGGGAAGAAGAAGAAGAAGAAGAAAATTTAGCAAGGGGCCAACTAAGCAACCATTGCTTTGAATGCAACTTTTGATGAGAAATCATCCAATAAGCCTCACAAAGTTCGATATCTATGCAAACTTTGTACAGGAGACCATATTCTTCAAAATTGTCCTAATATTCCTCAAATCTTAGAAGAATGGTCTTCTCGTTCACATCGTCCTGTGCCATCAACTTCTGGAGATCATGCTGGTGACACACCATCAACTAGTGGTAGTAAAGTTCATGGAAAGAAGGGTAAAGTTAAGTTTCCCTGTAGGTTATGTGAAGGGAATCACCCCATTCACCTTTTTCCCTATCTGGATGAAGCCAAAAAAGTGTTGGATAACCATCTTGCTTCCATCTGGTTACAAGAGACACTCACTTAATCCTTCACTAATTGATAAAGTGACTGACCCAAATCAACTGTCAGTCAAACCCGCTCTCTCTGAATGTGAATCCCATGAGTCTACACCTGACCAATCACAGGTCAAGGAAACAGTTGACCTAATTTGACCTTCAGTTAATTGTACCTTTCCCATAGGCAGTAGTATGATACCACTCAGGTTCTTTTAGTTTCTTTAGATTCTAATGAGATTGGGGAAAGCCCTCCTGTTCCATCAAGACAGGAGGAAAATCCTCCTGTTCTCGTAAATCAAGGGGTTTCTATGATACCCCCTCCAAGTAATCTGGTCATTTCTTTCAATTGGAATCGACTGACAGGATGTCATCTTCCTTCTTATGTGCATTTCTAGATCATAGTATAGGTTTGTAATATGATTTTAGCTGGCACTATTATAGATGAAGGTGCATCTGTGAGTATCCTTTCCTCTGCTGCTTGGAAAGCGCTTCGTTCACCTCCACTTGTGCCTGTTACCCAGAATCTTTTGGCTTTTAACAGAGGAACTAGTCAACCATTAAGGATCCTTCTTGAGTTGCCTATTACTTTGGGAGGATAAGTTGTTTATCTCAATGTGATGGCAATCCCGAGCCCTTTAGATTACAATTTACTTCTTGGTCGCAACTATGTTTACGACATGGGAGATATTGTTTCAACACTCTTTCGAGTGATGTGTTTCCCACATGAAGGAAAAATTGTCACCATTGACCAGCTTTCATTTCCCAGCCCAAATATAGCTTCCAGTCAACCATCTTCCATAAATGGTCTTTTTGTACCAATGGTATCTTCCTCGCCATGGGTTAATTATGTGGCAACCCATTCCATTCCTACATCAACTAACGTTCAATCTCGTAATGTCATACATTATGTAATGGGGGCATTGGAACCAAATTCTCTCTAATGGATTGCTTGCTACATATACCTTCCAAAGCATTGTTCTCCCATCTAATGAGAACCTCTTGGAAGTCATGACCTCTTATGATTCGTGAACAAGGGATTCGAGGATAGTTCATGGTCTTGTGTCAACCTCGTTAAAAAATGAAACAAAGGGTATGAGGATAGTTCCTTGTCTTGTGTCAAGCTCGTTAAAAAATGAAACAAGGAATATGAGCATAGTTCCTTGTCTTGTGTCAATCTCGTTAAAAAATAAAACAAGGAATACGAGCATAGTTCCTTGTCTTGTGTCAATCTCATTAAAAAAATGAAACAAGGAATATTAGGATAGTTCTTTTCTTCTGTTAACCTCGTTAAAAAATGAAACAAAAAAATGAGGATAGTTCTTTTACTATGTCAACCTCATTAAAAAAATGAAATAGGTCCCAAAGCAGAGTTCCTTGTCTTGTGTCAAGCTCGTTAAAAAATGAAACAAGGAATCTAAGCAAAGTTCCTTGTCTTGTGTCAAGCTCATTAAAAAATGAAACAAGGTCCCCTGGAGAAAAGTTCCAATTCAAGTCTTTGATTAGATCTCGTAAAATCCTAGTCAAGTCTTTCACTTGATCTCATAAATAAACCTTCATTCCATCCACCTGATAGCCACAGGTAGTCTACTTAGGTGAATGAAATGAAGCTTGGGGGGCATGCACCTAGAATCGAGTCATCATGTTGGGGGCATGTAAACCAATCCAAGCATAGCTTTTTTGTTTCAAGCTTGTGTAAACATGAAACTGAATCCAAGCGTAGTTTTTCATTTCAAGCTTGTGTAAAAATGAAACTGAATCCAAGCATAGTTTTTCATTTCAAGCTTGTGTAAACACGAAACTGAATTCAAGCATATTTCCCTATAGTTCAAGCTAGTGTAAAAATGAACCCATCTCCATTTAACCCTCGTGATTGCCATTCTATCAGTCTCTTTCGTCAGATGAGCCTTGGTTTTTCTCCTTCCATAGTCAATATCTGCTTGGGTGATCATACGCTTTCACTTGGTTGTTTTACCCTTTTTGAGGAACAGTTGCAATGAGTGGTCTTATTAGCTAGCTTCTTCACATAAATCAACATGTTTTGAGAAGTTCCAACATCACCGGAACCAGTCGCTATCCTAGACACCACTCTTTCCTCAAAGCGGAGTCCTCTTTAAGCTCTTTTCAGACTCTTGAAATATGAAAAGATTGCAAAGCACTTGTCCTTTTCAACTCGTTAATGGATTGGAAATGAAATTTAATCAGTATAAGTTTAACCCTTTTCCGGACTAAGATAGATTATTTACGAAAAAGGAATACATTGATTGAACATGGTCAATAGGTTCTCTATTGTATTGTTTTACACTTTTTCAGACTTGAGAGACAAATTTACAAAAAAGAACTTGTGGAGTTTTCTTTTTGTCCCTTTTCAAAATCTCTAAACATGAAAAGCATTGAGTTATCATTGTCGTTAGACTCGTTAAAGCATCAAATAGCGACAAACTTTTCCATCATGACAAGACTGAGTTTCACCTTCACTAGACTCATTAAAACATCAAATAGCAATGGATTCACTCGAAGGGTGGAATTATAAAACAAGCATATGTTATCCTCCTCAAGCTTGATAAAAATAAAGAGGTACTGGTCAGCAATGACTGGGGAAAATGGGAAAAGGAGTAAACCACTTTATGGCAGTAGGTTGCTCTTGAACATGACACTTTCACTTCATCACTATGACTACATGGGTTGGGTTATCTGCTTGATGGTCATCATACCTTGGTCTATCATACCATCCATTACTTTGGTTTTGGATCAATGCTACCAATTCATTTAGTGTCGCCGACATGTTCAAGAGAAGTCACTCAGTAAAAAATTCATCCTTTGAAATACTCATAAACCTTCATTTTCATGACCGCCATTCCTAAACCTTGTGTAATCAATCACATTTCGTCTCCAAAAATTATTACACTCGTTTCGTGTAGTTGATGTGGGATACATCAAGTCCCTCTTGCAACGAGTCGCTTCTTTTCGACATCAGCACATTATCCAAGAATTTGACTTAGAAACACCCTTCCAGTACCTTGAGGCTTGCATACATAAATGGTAGGTTTCTCGCTTCTCCCTGGCCTTTGATTGAAAGACTTTGTATGGTGTTCAACATCAAAACATCCATCACACCATGCAGAATGTACTATAGTACCTTGAGGATCATTATCATTATTGGTGATTTCTCTCACGTTTGTTAACGACTTACATCATTGGCTAGTAATTAGACGGTGTCTTCACATGCTCGACTTCAGATATACATATTCACATGGTTAGACTCATACTTAAGTGAACAATTGAATGAGATAGAAGACCTCGGATCTAGTTTCATCCATCTGGGCTGCGATTTCAAGAGAGTACCAAATCATCTATACAATGGATTTACACTGATGGTCATCCCATCATGGGAATATATCTGTAGACGACTATCTATGTACTTGCAATGAAAGTTTATATGATGAGCATGGGTATGCCTTCCCTCAGCAATTCATGAGAAAAAAATCAAAATATCATGATATTATGTATTGTAATCGATGCAGGTCACCATCCACTTCGAAACCTTCTCATCACATCATAAAGCATATCCCTCCACATTATCATTTTCGACTTCATGCTTTAGGGGGCAGCTGTTACAGATCCATTTGGGCACATCACTCCCATCATTCAGATTAGTACTATTAGGGCTCATCAAACCCTAATTCAGTGGCTACATGCCTTAGACAAATCATCACCTTGAATTCCTCCTTCCTTGAGAGTTTTTTGGCCTGAAACCCTCCAGAAATGCCTCCTTGCAGCCTTCGTTAGGGGTAAGTTCATTTCAATGTAGGTAGGCCCATGTCAGGGTGATTTCAAGAGCACTTAGGCCCACCTTGACCTGCACTGGGCGAGATTGAGCTAAATCATCATAGGGTTCTGGGAATACTCTTATCTTCTGGAGCCATCTAGAATATTCCCACACTTATCACCTCCTATGAGCTTGAAATTGGATAGGGAATGAGTTAGGTAACCTCCTATCCTCTCATCCCTTCCTCCATGGAAACTAACTCTAAGTTTGGAAGGCCATTCAATACCCTCATTTATGACCAAATCTCCTCCATTTTCCTATAAATTCAGCACTCATCTGAGTGATCAGGGGTTGGAATTTGAGAATTTGTAAGGAGATACTGTTGGTGTGAGGTTTGAGATTGTAAGCAAGTATTGTCATGCTGCTAGAGTGTTGTGCTTTTGATGTGATGTTGGTTGGAACCCAAGCTGGAAAAGTGACAATGGATCAGACTTAATGGTTGTAATTCTTCCTTCTACTTAACAAAGTTGTTTACACCTTTTCCCATATTCTTGTCTTTATGTATGATGATTATATGTATAAATTATTTCGATTCCATTTTCTTATAGTAGATATATCTCTTGCTTTGATTGGTTTTTATCCTCTATTTATGATTGTAAGTACTTGTCGAGCAGATTAAGTTCGAGAAGGAGCGATGGGGGCCATAAAAAGGAGACAAAGGGAAAGCTAAAGATAACAAGTAGGTCCCTTTTCTTATTTATCTTCTATAGAAAAAGGTTAAGCGATTTAAATATGTTGTTCTAGGTGTAGCTATCCACCTAGGGAAGTTGTGTTTATCTGTAGATGCAAAATTCCACATAACACTTACCACATAGTTCTTTGATCTGAAAACAACTTCATGGCCTTGGTCACAAATCTAAATAACACTCAACAAGTTATTTATTAATCCATTAACAAATAAAATATTTCTAGCCTTGACCTTTTTCTTTAATAGCATGACTCCTTTCCCTTTGATAGAAGCATGTAAATTATTTCCAAAAGTTTCATTATTTTATTTCTTTATTTCATTAAAAGACATAAATTTATCTTTTTCACCTATCATATGCTTTGAACATCCATTGGAAATGTACCACAAATTTTCTTGATCTCCTGCATATAAAGCTAGACCCCAATTTTCAGAGTCTGTGGTTTTATTTTTCCATACCTTGGGAATTATTATCTTTTGTTAATGTTGATAGGATGGTCCTATTCTTCTCCTGCATTAAGTTTCTTTATGACCAAATCTAAATAAAATAGAACATTCAATTTCATCTTGAACAGGTGATAAAACATTGTAAGAATATTTCTTTACCCCATTCTCATTCTTTTGTTTTCTTGCTTCTCTAGGCATAATATTTTTATAAGTGACACATTGAACAACTCTATGACAAAAATTATGACAAGTGAAGCAATTTCCCTTGAAATAGGAATACATGGGAGTATAATACCTTCTTGAATAGCTTCCCCTTTGGTTGTGGTAAAGTTCTTTTACTTGAGATATTTTTTATCCTTCATCCCTTTGCTAAGACCTGGAATTCTGATGATTGGTTCCTTTTACTACAATCAGATAGCTTCCTGTACCTATGATCTGGAAACTACCATGGATATTCTACTGGATAGTTCATCAAAATAGATCTGAAAATAATATATTAAAATACTGAAATTTTACACTATTACAATTTATTAAACTTTTGTATCTGTAGATTTATGTTATGCAACCATCGCACAAAAATATAGATCAACAAATTAAAAAGAACCCTCTTTGAGGGGTAAACCTCCTTTACATTACATAAATGAACAATTCTTAGATGATACAAATGAAAACACCTCCTTTCTATATATAGGAGTCTAATGGATCACAATATAATGAGAGCCTACATAACAATAATAATGTAAGGGCACAATAGTAATAATAGTGGGCTTTTATGGGGCACGATAATAACAATATGGGGACTACATGGGAACAAAAATAAAAATAAGGGGGCTACATTAACAATAGCAATAAGGGGATACACTAGTATTACAGTGACTTGACATGCCCCTCTCCTTGAAAAAAGTGTTTTCCTCAACTCTTGAGTAGTTTTGGATGCTTCTATATAAAATTCTCATCCTCCCATGTGGAATCTTTAGCGGGTAAGTTCTTCCACTTGATGAGATAATATGAAATTGATTGATTTCATAGTTGTCTGGTTCTTGTTTCCAAGATTTCTTCAAGTTCCAATATGATTTTTCCTTCCTCATCAAGTTCTAGCAATATTATTTAAACTCGGAGCTTGTCACCTATAACCTTCTTTAAGCATGAAACATGGAAAACTAGGTGCACTCGAGAAGATGCAAGAAGCTCCAATTTGTATGCCATAGTACCAATCTTTTCGAACACCTTGTAATGACCATAGTACTTTGGTGATAATTTATTATCCTTCTTAGCTTGCTTGAGAGACATTTGTTTGTATCGTTGTAGTCATAAAAATACCCAGTCGCCTACATCAAAAGTTATTTTGCTACAATGCTAATCGACCTGTTGTTTCATTTGATTATGGGCCAAAGTGAGGTTATCCTTTGAGAGTTGGAGAACCTATTGTTGATGCTCGATGTGTTCTTCCACTACTTTAACCTTAGAATTTTCTCTTAAAGATGATGTGATGGACGGTGGATGATATCCATAAACTGCCATAAATGGGGTCATTTTTGTTGTAGTGTGGAAGGAAGTGTTATACCACCATTCAGCCAGAGGTAACCACTTGACCCATTGTGTTTATTTATCTAATACAAAGAAACGAAGATATGCTTCCAAAAATTTATCACTATCTCAGTTTTTCCATCAAATTGAGGATGATAGGATGAGTTATGAGCTAATTGAGTACCCAGACAAGAAAATAAGTATGTCCCTTGAAACCTCGTCCCAATGTTTAGCTAGAATGGATAAAGGTTGTAATAGACCCAGGGTCTTAATTGTCTCAACTTTATTTTGTTTGCAAACCAAACATTCTGCCAGAAAATTTTGAATATCAAATTTAATGCCATCCCGAAAAATTCCTTCTTGACCCTGTGGTAAGTTTTTAAAAATCCTGAGTTCTCTCCTAAGGGAGAGGTATGCAATTCAAAAAGAATCTTTTTTTTTGAGTTTGGAATTATTACAAAGATATAAGCGATCTTTGTTCCATAATGAATCATTTTTCTAGCTAAATGTATCAGATGTATTGGGATCGTGTTGCAAATTTTGAATGAGTGTCCACACTTCTTCCTCACTCTTCCATTCATCCCTTGCTTCAGTTATCCAATTTGGTTGGATAATATAAATGGCACAAAGCAAGGCTTCCAAATCCTCATCCTTTCTTAAGAGTGCATCTACAACAAAATTTTGCTTCCCTTTTTTGTAGATGATTTCGAAGTCATAACCTAACATCTTTGTAACCCATTTTAGTTGCTCTTCTAAATATAGTCTTTGTTCTAAAATGTATTTAATATTATCATGATATGTTTTTACCTTAAAGTGTCTTCCCATTAGGTAAGGTCTCCATTTCTTTAGTGCATGTAGTATTACCAACATTTCATTCTCATAAATTGGTTTTTGTAAATACTTTCCTTTGATTGGATGACTTTCAAAAGTAATGGGTCTTCATTCTTGCATTAAAACAACACCAATTCCATTTCCTTAGTCATAAAATTCCACAATAAAGGCTTTTGTGAAGTCTGGCGTAGCTAAACTAGTGCTTGGCACATTTACTCTTCAATATGTTCAAAGGCCTTAGTTTCTTCTGGAGTCCAAGAAAATTGATATTTCTTCAGTAATTTTGTTAGAGATGTTGTTATTATCCCATAATTCTTAAAAAACTTGTGATAATACCCGATCAACCTGATAAATCCTTGAAGATATTTGATGTTTGTAGGGATTTTTAATTCCTTAATAGATTTATTTTTTTTAGGGTCTACCTTAACGCCCTCATGCGATACAATATGACCCATATATTTCACCTCCTATACTCCAAAGAAACATTTGGATCTTTTTCATATAATTGTTTCTCCTCAAATGATTTGAGCACCTTTTCAACATGTTGACTATGATCCTTCCAAGACTTGATGTAGATTAATATATCATTAAAAAATTCTAACGCAAATTTTCCAAGGAAGGGTTTGAAAATGGAATCCATCAAACCTTGAAATGTGGAAGGTGCATGCGTAAAAACGAAAGGCATGACCAAAAATTCATAATGACCGTCATGAGTTCTAAATGTTGTTTACGAAATGTCTTTAGTCTTCATTCCAATTTGATGATATCCTGAATAAAGATCAAACTTGGTTAAGTAAATTACTGCATGTAATTCATCCAACAATCCATTAATGGGAGGAATGGGAAATTTATCTTTAATAATGAGCTTGTTGAGCAACCTATAATCTGGAAAAATGCACCATGATCCATCCTTCTTGTGCACCAATAATACTGGAGCAGAAAAATAAATTTGGCTAGGTTGAATTATACCGGCCTCTAGAATTTCTGCAACCATACGTTCAATTTCACTCTTTTTGAAATAAGGATATCCGTAAGGCTTGATGTTTGGACGAACACTTCCTGGAATCAAATGAATAGAATGATCATGATCACAAATAGGTGGGAGGCATTTGGGAGCTTTAAATAACTTGGAATAATTTTCCAAAACTTTATGGAGATTTGGAGAAATAGATGACTGATGAGCCTCAGTATTGCAACAAGAATGTTGCAACTCCCAAGGATACCAACTTAAATTATCAATCGGGGGTTCGTACAAACTTAAGAGGTGTCATCACTATATGTGCAACATAGAATGTGTCCTTATTTAGTTAATCTAATGTAACAGCGTGAGTTTCATGAAACCAAAGCCTAAAATAATTGTAAAAATGGAAATGTTACTTTGAAACGAAATTAATCTTAGACAAGAACAACAATTTTTAATTGAAATCCTAAGAGTATGAATTCAAATAAATAGGCATAATCTACTTTGTAAAAAGGCATGTCCTAATTGGTGCTTATTTTTCCTTAATCATGGATTTAGATCCTAGGGGTTATTATTCAAGTCTAAGAGATAAAAACCAAGCTTTGGAGAAAATCTGGTCAAGTTTACATGTGCTACAAGAGTGCTACAGGAGGTTGCCACAAGCAAAATAGAATTGCTACAAGCGAAAACAAAATTGCTACATGAGGAGATAATTCACCGAATGAGCAAGTAAATAAAATGCAATGGGATTAGAATTTTATTTTATTAATTAGGATGTCTTAGGAATCCATTCCAAGTGGAATCTCTTCAAAATACCCCTTTTAACATGTGCTAAAAATAGCAGAAAATTACTACTCTAACAATTAGAAATTCAAGAACTAATCAGTTAGTTAAGCTATCAAATGCCTAACCTAATCAAGTGAAAATGAATTGGGGTGAATTTTTTTATTAACTTGAATGTTTTTATGACCTAATCCAAGTGGAATCAGCTCAATTTAAGCTCATTAACATGTTCTAAAAAATAGAATAAAATTACTACTTTTTGCTACAAGGGACTTCCAGAAATTCTAGATTTGTGAACAAGTAAACCAATCCAAGTAGCTCAATGATGAATATGAACTTCCAAAGTTGTTCTAAGGATGAATAATTCTAGTGAATTTATAAATAGCCTACAAAATAACTTACTTCAATCATTTAACCCAATCCCACAACAAAATAAGCATCAATACTAAATGCAGAAATAGGAAAAACAAGAATAAGAGATGCATGTTAATAATAAGTGAAAGGAAGAAGAAAAAAATTATACAAAGAGCCATGAGGCTCCTCGGATGGGAAAGCCCAAGGATACTCAGAGTCCTGTGAAGGAAACCAAGCTTTAGAAGCTAAAAATGGCACCAAACTTCATTATTTGAATCAATCTAGTACATTCCTGCTAGAAATGAAAGTGGAGTTGCAAAAATACAAGTTTTCTCCACAAGAAGACTAAGAAATACATGCCTATAGAGCTAAATTTGAATTGGTACTTATAAAAAATGATGAGGAATAATTCTCTTTGAAAGGAAGAAGCTTTCCCCTTGAAAATACCTCAAATAGTAGATCTGGTTCCCAACACTAGGAATCTACATTAAATGACACGAAACACATTCCCAGATTTTCTCAATCATTGGAACTCCAGAATTTGTGCAATAATTTCATAATATCTTATTGATTTATTATCCAATATTGATCCTCCTGTAGTAGGGAGAAAGTCCCTAGTTTATCTCCTCCTCCAAATATTCCTAATCTTCCCAATGTTCTCACAATTTCTTCAAAAATAAATAATATTAGGCACATAATATGCAATCATCTCTAAACCTTCCAAAGAACATATTAAAGAAAAAAAAATTATTAAGTGTAGAAGGAGATGTTTAATATAGCCTTCAGGGCCTTAATTTGTGTCTAATTTATAGGCCCATCATACCCCCTACTGAAATTGTTGTGCATCCTCTAAGCAACCTATCCATATTCTTGCCCTATTGTTCTTCATGTATGCGGGCCGATTTCATTCTCTGTTTGTTGGTCCATGTGTTTCTCCTCCTTTTCTTGCTACTCTTCTATTTTCATGTCTCCCCCTATCTTAGTTTCTCTTGGAAATTCTAAGGTAGGTTTAGGTTGCTTCTTTCTCTCGGGTGATTCTTCAATTGTAATGATTTCTATTTGTGAGGGAAACACCTTGCTTTTGGTTTTACTTCTTGGTATTCCTATGGCACTTCTCCTTGTGAAAAGAAGGATTTATTAAAATCAATTACCTCATTAATAATTTCATTCTCATTTGAGTCCAAGCCTCTTAATGCTGATACAAATTCTTGGCCATGACACATCATATTATCCATCAAATTCTTATGAACACCCTTGATTAGAAATCTAAATTCTCTTTGCTCATTAAATTCTGCAACTAAAAACACTTAATAGAGAGCTCTTTCTTCTTACATAGGGAGAAACGATGGTCAATAAACTGAAGCAAAAGAGATGAATGATGTGATGACCAAACTGGTGACATGGATACCTTTCACCCTTGGATAATTTACCATGTCTATAGCAAATCCTTTGCAGCTCTGTTGTGTTTCTTTGTACCTTATAGCAATTAATTAATCATTATCCAACACCGTAGTAGAAATAGTTTTCTCTTGTAGCCCTTTGTTAACTTCTTGTAGTAATCTTTATATCTCCTGTAGCAACATTTTTCCTTCGTGTAGCAAATTTGTCCTTCCTGCAACAAATTTGTCCTTCTTGTAGCAGTTAGGTTCCTCCTGTAGCAACTTTGTTTTCTCCTATAGCAACGAACCTGAATTTTGTAGCAGTTATTCCTTGCATGCCAAGAGGTGGTGGGTCTGCCTTTTTATTCTTTCATTTTTCTTTGTATATTGATTTTTTCATTATTTTTTATTTTTACAAATTTTTCTCTCCTTTTTTCATTGCATGCAAAATAAACTCAAAGTGCTATGAGTTCACTTAGTTGTCCCTCACTTACCCTTTCACACTCCCTATCCTCCATCATACTAAATGATTATAACCCACTTTCTTAAATCCTCTTCACTCTTGTCTTGTTCCTCTCCCACACATGTGGGTGTGTTGGTGGAAAGGTGAAGTTATTTGCTAGATAAGGCTGAGGTTGCTCTGCTACTCATTTTGGCTATAAAAAAACATTTTCCTTAATACTCTTGAAACATTTTTAAGATAAAATAAGTTCATAGGAAATTTTTAGAGGATTGCATACCTGAGACTTATCTTGGGTGTGTTTTTGCAGGTGAGGCTGGAGCCAAAGACTATGTTGCAGGTGTTGCATGGTGGTCTAGTTAATCATTGATGCATGTTTTTAGAGGTTTCTTTTTGATGTGTTGATCCTTTGACGGCTGCATGGTAGATTTGGACATGAGTGAGAATGCTCTTAAGCCTATTAAGAGAGACCATTACCTTTGTATGTTGCTTCAGGAATAATGGTTGATTTTCTGCCTCCTTGTGGTGTTAGCTTCCCATGCTTGTTGCTTTGTGCATTGGCTCTGTTCTGGAAATATTTGTTTGACATGTACTTGACTGATAGAGGCTTATCAACACGGGTTTTTATTTTTTATGGTGTATCAAGTGATATTGTTGGAGATGACCAGTGATCTTGTAGAAATATGCAAAGGTCTTGTATTTGTCCAAAATTTGAGGAAATGACTGTCCAATGTCTTCATGATGATTGGTTCTTCATTCTGTTGCTTTCAATTGTGATCTTGTAAGGTAATTGCAGACTACTACATGAATGTATTTCTTCTTGTAGTAGTCACAAAAACCCTTCTATAACAATAATATACTTCATCTAATGCTTCCAAAAACACTAATAATTAATGATAAATCTATGGAAAAGGGTCAAAAACCTTTGTTGTGGTGAAAGTAATGAAAGAAGGGGTGAAAATGGTGATTGTATTGGATAGAGATGAATTTTTGGATGGAGAAGTGACTAAATAGTGTGGATGATGGATGATGGAGGTGTTGTAGACTTATTTTTTCATTCCCCCAAGGAAAACATAGAATCTAACCTCTCTCTCTATGCCAGTCACACTCATGTAGCAATTTTGGTCCCTCGTGTAGCAATTTTTGCTGCTCCTATAGCATTTCAGGATGGCCTCTTGTAGCAAACTTGTTTTATCCATAACTCTCAAAAAATAGACTAGATTGACCTGAAATTTGGTGAGCATCTTGCCATCATCCCTATGAATCTCCCCATAAAACTTCTTGGCCAATGGATACATGAATATTGAGAAAAAATAAAAATGGTTGTAGGTGATGGAGGAGATTTCTTGAAAAGTGTGCACTAGAATTTGCTAAAATTGTTTGAGCATGTTACCATCATCCATATGCATCTCCCCATTTAACAACTCAACCAATGGACACATGGTTTTTGAGATATGGTAAAAATAAATTATGCGCTATGTATTTTGGCCTCCTGTAGCAAAACATAACCCTCATGTAGCATTTTAGGACAATGAGGAAAATGAATGGGAAAAACATGGAAATGATGGGTGGATGTTGGAAATGGATGAGGGTGATGGATTGGCATGGACTTAGTCCTATTGGAAGATATGAGAAAAGGAGGAGAAAGTCTAAGTTTGACTTCCTTTGACTAGATTTTTTACCAACTTTTTCTTTTGGTGCTAACTTGTTTTTTTTGCTTGCAAATGTTAGAGAGAACCTGCATTCATTAGAGAGAGATACATGGAGAAAATATTTTTTTTTTCATTCTTTTCTCTTTTCTTAGGCGTATTAGCTACCTCAATGAGGTTTTCAAATAGTAGGTCTGCCTAGGCACCTAAAAGGAGGTTTTCACCTAGGATCTTTTCTTTTTCTCTTTTTTCCAATCCATTGACCGCCTCATGGAGGTTTTCAATCACTAAGCCAATCTCAGGCACCTCAAAAGGGGTTTTCACATGAGATTTTATTCATTTCCTTTTTTCTCATTTTTCCATTTTTTTATTTCTCTTTTTCTATCCTACTCTACTTGAAAAAACAAAATATCTTTTAAGTGTAGGAACAATTCCAATGGAGCCATGTATACATCAAGATGATAGATAAAATCATGTGTAGGCTTGAAATATATGCTTTGACATGTCCCTGGATATGAGAGACAAACTACTTTGACTGAGATGAGATCATGAATTCTTGAAGAAGAGTGTGTTTCTACAACTTAATGATTGTCTGGAACCATATTGCAATATAGTTGTGATGCCCCTTGTCCACTTGCACATTTGGATCTCTTTTTGTGTCATCTTTTACGATGACATTCAAATCTTCCTCTTTTTGTTGATTGTTGTCTTGAACACATGGAGGATATGATGGTAAACATTAGGGAACTTTCTCAATATCTGATTCTAATGTGTGCTCTTCATCAAGTGCATCCCATGATTCTTTGGTCTTCTCATTTGAATATTCTTTTCCTAACTTTTGTCCTTCAATGACATTTTGAGAATCTCTTTTTTGCAATGCTATTCCTAAGCTATGATGAATACCATTTAGATATGGAGGAGATGTTAGGATGCATTGTACCTCAACATTGTAAGTGGGTTGAGCTACTTCCTTGTGTGGGTTTGGAAATGGTGGTATAGGTAGTTGAGTGGGAGTGGATCTTTGAGACGGATGTGGTTGGGGTTATGGTTGTGGTGGAAGTGGATGGTAGGGATAATATGGAGTTAGGTATGGAGGATATTGAGAAAAATATTGAGGATATTATGGATTTCTCCCATAAGGTGCTTTCCAACCATGTTGCCAATATTGGTTTTGGGGTTGAGATGACCAAGGTTGCCAAGGAAATGTCATGTTCCAATTACATTGAGATGGATGTGCATAACCTTGAAATTTTGAATAATGCACTTGCATAATAATAGGTTGAATAGGTTGTAATTGTCCTCTTGGAGCTACATAACATAGTTTCTTTGGTGATTGACTTGCTCCATTGTCTCTTTGTAAACCTCCTTCAACCTTGGTAATGATGGGAAATATTTAATAGCATGTGATTCTGCATGGACAACACAAATATCAACATCTTCTTTTTTCCTCATCTTGCATTCTTAACATTTCTACTTGTTCACTTAGATTTATAAAAATTTCTATTTTAAATTCATCAAACAAATTTCCAAGTTTATCTTGACTTGCCAATCTTGATGCTGATTTACTTACTCTTACCCTTCCTCTTGATATGTGTTTACATGTTTCACATATTTCTTCAAATGATAATTGGTATACATCACCTCCACTCATGATATCAAGGAGAGAAATCCACTCATCACTTATTCTTCGAAGTAAGAGGTCTTTTAGTATGTCAGATCCTAAATGATGTAATTTTTCCCTCTTAACATTATACATGAACCTCTCTATTAGATCCTCAAGGCTCTCATATTCTTTTTTGTTCATTCTAAAGATTTCTTCTTTAAGATCATGATCTTTATATTTTTCCAAGAAATATATTTTGCATATTATTCCATGATCTTATTGAATTAGTCCCTAAACTCATGAACCATTTAAGAGCTCTATCCTTCAATGTTTCTAGAAACAATCTCAATTTTTTAGTGTTTAATAAGTAACCATAAGACCTACAAAGGATTTCAAATTCAAAGAGAAAGGTTTCCGGATTGTCTGATCTCATACCATGGAAGTTGGGAAGGAAAGATAGAGGGATGTTCTTCATATGAACATTGACATCAGTATCTTGAATGGGAAATCCAAGAGGATCTTCTTCATTGTTATTATCTCCATCCATTTATTCTATATTCTTTGCCACCTCTTCTTCTTCTACTGCAAAAGTGGATGGTGATGTGGTTCTTACTATATCACGTGATCAAATGGGCATGGTTGGTATTGGAGAAATTAAAAAAAAAAAATGAATAAGAAAGCTAATGCAATGCAATTTTCTGTTTTTGAAATGAAATATGCCTAATGAAATTTTTGTGTTTTTGCAGAAAGTAAAAGAAATGAATCAAATAGGGAAGAAAAAAATCCATATTTTGACACCTCCCCATCAACAGCGCCAAAAATTGATGAGCCTCAATATTGCAACAAGGATGTTGCAACTCCGAAGGCTACCAACTTAAATTATCAACCTGCGGTTCGTACAAACTTAAGAAGTGTCGAAACTATCTATGCAGCATCAATGTGTCCTTCTTTCAATGATTTGATGTAATGGAGTGAATGTCATGAAAAAAAGGCCTAAAATAATTGCATAAATGGAACTGTTACTTTGAAAAGAAAATAATCTTAGGCAAGAACAAGAATTTGTAATTGAAATCCTAAAAGCATGAATTCAAATAAATATGCCTAATCTAATTTGTAAAAAGGCATGTCCTAATTGGTGTTTTATTCTTCCTCAATCATGGATTTAGAGCCCAGGGGTTATGATTCAATCCTAAGAGACAAAAACCAAGCTTTTGGAGCAAATTTGGTCAAGTTTACATGTGCTACAGGAGTGCTACAGGAGGTTTCTATAGGCGAAACATAATTTCTACAGGAGGAGATAATTCACCGAATGACCAAGTAAATCAAATGAAAATGGGATGGGATTTTTTTTATTATTATTAGGTAAGATGTCTTAGGACTCCATTCCAAGTGGAATCACTCCAAAATACCCCTGTTAACACGTGCTAAAAAATAACAGAAAATTACTACTCTAAAAACTAGAAATTCAAGAACTAGTGAGCTAGTTAACCTATGAAATGCCTAACCTAATAAAGTGAAAATTCATTGGGGTAAATTTTGTTATTAACTTGAATTTTTTTATAACATAATACAAGTGTAATAAACTCAATTGAATCTCATTAACATGTTCTAAAAAATAGTAGAAAATTGCTACTTGTTGCTGCAAGGGATTTCCAGAAATTCTAGATTTGTAAACAAGTAAACCAATCCAAGTAGCTCAATGATTACTATGACCTTCCAAAGATGTTCTAAGGATGAATAGTTCTTGTTACTCAGTAAAAAACCTTCAAAATAACTTTATTCAATCATTTAACACAATCATACAACAAAAGAAGCATCAATATTGAATGCAGAAATAGGAAAAATAAGAATAAGAGATGTATGTGAATAAGAAGTGAAAATAAGAAAAGAAAATCATAAAATATGGATTTGAGGATCCTAGGATGGCCAAGCCTAAGGATACCTAGAGTCCTATGAAGGATACCAAACTTTAGAAGCTAAAAATGGCACCAAAATCCATTATTTGAATCAATCCAAGTACATCCCTACTAGAAATGAATGTGAGCTGCAAAAATACTAGTTTTCTCCACAAGAAGACTAATAAATACATTCCTATAGAGGAAAATTTGAATTGTTACTTATACAAAATGACGAGGAATCATTATCCTTCAAAGGAGGAATCTTTCCCCTCCAAAATCCCTCAAATAGTGGATCTGGTTCCCAACACTAGGAATCTGCATTAAATGGTAGGGAACACATTCCTAGATTTTCTCAATCATTGGAGCTCCAGAAGTTGTGAAATAATTTCATAATATCCTATTGATTTATTATCCAATATTAATCCTCCTGTAGTAGGGATAAATTCCCTAGATTATCTCCTCCTCCAAATCTTCATAGCTTTCCCAATATTCTCACAATATTCTTCAAAAATAAATAATATTATGCACATAATATGCAATCATCTCTAAACCTTCCTAAGAACATATTAAAGGAAAAAAGCATTATTAAGTGTAAAAGGAGAGGTTTAATATATCCTTCAAGTTCCTAAGAAAGGTTATATGGGCCTTATTTTGTGTCCAATATTGAGGCCCATCATACCCCCCTACTAAAACTGTTGCTCATCCTCTGAGCAACCTATCCATCTTCTTGCCCTATCATTATTCATGTATGTTACCCTATTTCATTCTCTGTTTGTTGTCCATGTGTTGCTCCTCCTTTTCTTGCTACTCTTCTATTTACATGTCTTCCCCTATCTTAGTTTCTCATGGAACTTCTAATGCAGGTTTAGGCTACTTCTTTCTTTCAAGTGATTCTTCAATTGTAATGGTTTCTATTTGTGAGGGAAACACCTTGCTTTTGGCTTGTCGTCTCGGTATTCCTCTAGCACTTCTCCTTGTGAAAAGAAGGGTTTCTTGGCATCCATTACCCCATTAATAATGTCATTATCATTGAATTCCAATCCTCTTACTACTGATACAAATTCTTGGCCATGACACATCATATTTCCATCAAATTCTTATGAACACTCTTGATTAGAAATCTAAATTATCTTTTCTCATTAAATTTTGCAACTGAAAACACTTAACAGGGAGGTCTTTCTTCTTACAGAGGGAGAAATGATGGTCAATAAACTGAAGCAAAAGAAATGAATGATGTGGTAACCAAACTAGTGACTTGGATACCTTTCACCCTTGGATAATTTACCATGTCTGTAGCAAGTCCTTTGCAGCTCTGTTGTGTTTCTTTGTATCTTGTAGCAATTAATTGATCATTATCCAACACCCAAGTAGAAATTTTTTTCTCTTGTAACCCTATGTTAACTCCCTGTAGCAATCTGTCTACCTCCTATATCAGCTTTGTTCTTTCCTGTAGAAAATATGTCCTTCCTGTAGAAAAATTGTTCTTTCTATAGCAGTTATGTTCCTCCTGTAGCAACTTTTTTTTCTCCTATAGCAACCAACCTGAATCCTGTAGTAGATATTCCTTGCATACCAAGAGGTGGTGGGTCCACCTTTTTATTCTTTTATTTATTTCTTCATTATTTTCTATTTTTTCAATTTTTTTCTCTTTTTTTCATTGCATGCAAAATAAACTCAAAGTGATTTGAGTTAATTGAGTTGGCCGTCACTCCTTGTCCTCCATCACTACTAAATTATTACAACCTTCTTTCTCAAGTCCTCTTCACTATTATCTTGTTCCTCTCCCACACATGTGGGTGTGTTGGTGGAAAGGTGAAGTTATTTGCCAGATAAGGTCGAGGTTGCTCTACTACTCATTTTGGTTATAAAAAAACATTTTCCTTCATACACTTGCAACATTTTTCAAGCTAAAATAAGTTCATAGGAAAGTTTTAGAGGAATCTACACTTGAGCCTTACCCTGGGTATGTTTTTGTAGGTGATATTGGAGCCAAGGAATGTGTTGCGGGTGCTACATGGTGGCCTAGTTCATCATTGATTTCTGTTGTCAGAGGTTTCTTGTTGATGTGTTGATCCTTTGATGGCTGCATGGTAGATCTGGACATAAGTGAGGACGCTCTTGAGCGTCTTCTGAGAGATAATTTCCTTTGTATTTTTCTTCAGGAATAATGGTTTATTTGTTGCATCCTTGTGGTGTTATCTTCCCATGCTTGTTGTTTTATGCATTGGCTTTGTTTTGGAAATATTTTTTTGACATGTACTTGACTGATGGGGGTTTATCAACAATTTTGTTTTGATTTTTTATTTTTTTTGTGTGGATAAAGTGTTGTTGTTGGAGATGAATGGTGATCTTGTAGAAATCTGCAGAGGTTCTGCAGCTCCCAAAATTTGAGGAAATGAATCTCCAATGTCTTCATGATGATTGGCTCTTCATTCTGGTGCTCTCAATTGTGGTCTTGTAACGTAATTGGGGCCTGCTACACAAATGTATTTCTTCCTATAACAGTCACAAAAATGATTCTATAACAACAATATCCTTTAGATAATTATTCCAAAAACACTAATAATTTATGATCAATCTGTGGACAAGGATCAAAAACCTTGGTTGTGGTGAAAGTAATGAAAGAAGGGGTGGAAATAGGGATTTTTCATGAACAGAGATAAATTTTTTGATGAAGTGACTAAATGGTGTGTAGGATAGATTATGGAGGTATGGTAGACTTATTTCTACTTTCCCCCCAGGAAAAAATAGGATCTGACATCTCTCTCTATGCCAATCACACTCTTATAGCAATTATGGTCCCTCCGATAGCAATTATGGTTTCTCCTGTAGCATTTAAGGACAGTCTCTTGTAGGAAAATTGTTTTATCCATAAATCTCAAGCAGTAGACTAGATTGACCTTAAATTTGGTGAGAATGTTTCCTTCGTCCCTATGCATCTCCCCATAAAAAAATTCACCAACAGATGCATGAATATCGAGAAAAAATAAAAATGTTTGTAGGTGACATAGGTCGATTTCTTGAAAAGTGTGCACAAGACTTTGTTGAATTTGCTTGACCATGTCACCATCATCCATATCCATCTCCCCATGAAATATCTCAGCCAATGGATGCATGGTTTTCAAGATATGGTAAAAAAATTATGCCCTGTGTATTTTGGCCTCCGGTAGCAAAACAGAACCTTCCTATAACATTTTAGGAGAGCGAGGAAAATGAATGGGAAAAGCTTAGAAATGATGGGTGGATGTTGGAAATGGATGAGGGCGATGGATTGGCATGGCCTTGGTCCTATCGAGGCATCTAAGCAAAGGAGGAGAAAATCCAAGTTTGACTTCCTTTGACTAGATTTTTGACCAATTTTTTCTTTTGGTGCTATCTTGTTTCTGTTGCCTTCAAGGTTGGAGAGAAATTACATTCATTAGAGAGAGATACATGTAGCAACTTTTTTTTCATTTTTTTTTCTCTTTTCTTAGGCGTACTAGCTACCTCAATGAGGTTTTCAACTAGCAGGTCTGCCTAGGCACCTCAAAGGAGGTTTTCACCTAGGATCTTTTATTTTTCTCTTTTTTTCCAATCCATTGACTGCTTCATGGAGGTTTTCAATTAGAGAGTCAATCTTAGGCACCTTAAAAGAGGTTTTCACCTAATGTTTTATTCATTTCCTTTTTTCTCTTTTTCCATTTTTCATTTCTTTTTTTCTATCCTACTCTACTTGAAAAAACAAAATATCTTTCAAGTATAGGAATACTTCCAATGGATCCATTTGTACGTCAAGATGACATATAAAATCATGTGTAGGCTTGAAATTTATGCTTTGAAATGTATATAAATATGAGAGGGCAACTGCTTTGACTGAGATGAGATCCTGAATTGCTGTAGAAGAGTTTGTTTCTGCAACATAATGATTGCCTAGAACCATATTTCAATATAGTTGTGATGCCCCTAGTCCACTTGCACATTTGGATCTCTTTCCATGTCCTCTTTTACAATGACATTCAAATCTTCCTCTTTTTGTTGATTTTTTTCTTAAACACATGGAGAATATGATGGAAAACATGAGGGAAATTTCTCAATATCTGATTCCGATGTCTGCTCTTCATCAAGTGCAACCCATGATTCTTTGGTCTTCTCATTTGAATCTTGTTTTTATGAATTTTCCCTTCAATGACATCAAGAGAATATATCTTTGCAATACCCTTCCTAAGCTAAAATGAATACCATTTAGATCAAGAGAATATGTTACGATGTGCTGTACCTTAGCATTGTAAGTGGGATGAGCTACTTCCTTGTGTGGGTTTGGAAATGGTTGTACACGTAGCTAAGTGGGAGTGGATTTTTGAGATGGGTGTGGTTGGGTTTGTGGTGGAGGTGGAGGTGGATGTAGGGATAACATGGAGTTGGATATGGAGGATATTGAGGATATTGTGGATTTATCCCATAAGGTCATTTCCAACCTTGTTGCCAATATTAGTTTCGAGGTTGATATGTCCTATTAGTCTCCTGTTGCAACAGGTTTCATATTTCATGATTGGCATTTTTACATGCCAAATATGTCATCTTTCTTGAAGCAAGGTTCCATATTTCCCGAGAAGAAAACCAGAGAAGAATTAATAAAGTGTACCAATTCAAATGTCACTGCTGTGATTCTATTTTTGAGGAGTTGTCCCAGTTTTGAAGAGTTCTTCATTTTGGGAGGTCCAGACAGTCTAATCCTAGCCTCCCTAGGTTTCAATTTTCTGTTTTAGAATATAGAGAATGACATCTGTCCAAACAGTTTAATCTTGGCAGATTTGTAGATAGGTAGAGAATCAAAGGGACCCAACAGTTTAATCTGGGCCCTGGCAGAAATAAGTGCAGATCTAGATAGGAAAATTCAAAAGAAAAATTGTGAATCTGGGTCTGCAAGTCTAAGTGCACCCAAAACAAAAAGAAGAAAAAATGTTAGGGCAGTAGCCTGGGTAGGTAGCTTTGATGTGGCAGAATCATGATTAGTGATCAATTTTGTACCTCACAATGTCTTTTCTTTTCAAGATCACAGTTATCAGGCAGTTTTGCAGTTTCATGAAAGTACTCAAGCTGGAGATTTACTAACCTCCCCTTTCTTCTCATCACCCCAAAGTCACTTACTAACATCCCCCAAGAGTTCAAGATCTTCTTGAGCCTCTCAGTTTCATCATTTCCATGACATGTGCCTTGGTGAACATCCCCTTCACTCAAGGATTGCTCACTCAGTGTTTGTGAGTCTTCTTTTCCCCAAATAGCCTAAGGTATCATATCTTAGCGCCCTCTTTTCATCTCCATATTAACTTCTAACTTTATTATATATATAGTTCCCTAACAATTTTCCCATTCCCCTACTAAAAATCATGTATATATACTCCCCTATGTAAATACCCCTCCCTGGCAATATAGCCATATTCTTTATAAGTCCAGGAAATCTCAGTCTATCTGGGACTGTTTTTAGCCCATCCGAGTCATTAAGGAGCTAGTTTGACATCTGGTCAGCTAGTAACCTCTTCCTTAGCCCAAAAACCCATGTTTTTCACCTTCCTCCCAACATTTTCCTTGTAAATTTTCACCCTAACGCTGCAAAAAAACCCACATCCCGCCCCCAAACCCAAAGTTTTGTACATAAATATTAATCCGCGCCTGTAAAAACCCCACATAAACCCGTTTTTCCTAAGTTTTAACCCATCCGCCGCGCGTATTAAAAAAGGAATATACCTGGAATATTCCCACCCGTTAACCCGCTATCCCTTCGCATCCGCCGCCAGCCGTCCGATCCACAGCCCCGCAGATCGACGGTGGGCGGGCCGCCCCATCCCCAAACCGCCCAGCCTTTAGCATCCGGGAGATGGGCGGTATTACCGCCGTACTCCCGCCATGCGTCAGGCGCTGGGCTGTGGCCGAGCCCCTCCCCCGAAACCGCCTTTGCCCATAAGCGGTGTGCCATATACCACTTACCGCCTCCTGTCGGGTGACGTCACCACTCACGTCACCCCCTGCACAGTCATGCCCACGTCACCCCCCTGTCCAGTCACCCGATGAGTCACCCGCCTGCGTGGCCTCCTGCCACGTGTCCCTTCCACCGTACCTGCCACGTCATAGTCCGTACATGATGACATCATGCTAACATCACTTCGCCACGTCGCCCTTCTGACGTCATGCTGACGTCACCCGCCGTACAATGCTGACGTCATGTTGACGTCATCAGCACTTTTTTGGGCGCAGAGGCGCGAAAGTCGCACTTCGGAGCCCCGGAATCAAATTCTGAGGCAGTTTTTGATGAGCGATAATCGCTCATCGCAGGATTTTTTGGGCCAAAATGGAGAATCTTCAGGGAATCTTTAAGGAATCTTCTCACCATGCGGCCCTAGGAAACCTGAAAAGGCGCAAAAATGATCCGTTTTCTTCATAGAGCACACCAAAAGGAGCAGAAGATCATTTCAGAAGATACAGAGGCCGAACAGCGGCCATTCATTAGTGATTAGACCCGCAGGACACCAGATCAGTAGTCCAGATTTTGTCAAAGAATATCAGAAAAGGAAAAAACGCCAAAGAGTATCAGCCGAAGATATTTTAGTGGCTCAAAGCAGCTAAGAATTAATGAGCCCCTCGGAAAGTCAAATCAAGTAGCTGAAGCCCATTCCTGCACTCAAATCACAGCTTAAACTTTAAATGCAGGCAGACATCGAGGAGCAGGAACCCATGCATATTTACTTCAGAGGACACTACAGCAAGCCATCAAGGACCACATCATTTATTTATTTCTGATACAGCGACCCTCAGTGCCGCTCAAGAGATTTTTTGCATTTAATTCCAGATAGAGTTAGGTCAATAAATTATTCTTATGACCTGATTAGGTCAAGATGTAATAAAAGCAGTAGATAGAAAGTTTTGCCCTATATATACCACCCTCTGCATAGTTTTAAGGGTTGGTCAATTGAGAATTTCATTAGGGACTCGCATTGTGTATCTGAGTTTTTCCATAATCAAAGATTGTTGAAAGCTTGGAGAGCAAACTGTCTATTGATAATCAATGTTTTGAAGATATGAAGATGGAATTCCTGTGCTGCAGCTTGAAACAATAAGTGTATCTTACCTTTGTTTGTTGTTTATCGCCATCTAAATAGCAGAAAGATAGAATAGCCTAGAATTAGTTTAAATACTCTCTATGCTCAATTTCTGCTGTTTCTTTGTGTTTTCATCTCGATAAATTGGTTATGAATATGAATTCCTACTGGCTCATGTTTACCCCAATTTACCTGTGTTTGCCAATTATCTAGGGATTCTTAACTGCCCCTAGGTAGCGCTGTGTTACCTCCTCTGTTAAGACGACTAAGAGATTCTTAACTGCCTCTCATCACTTAGCATCTCTTTCCATCCATAAAACCTGAGAAATTGTTTCAAATGCAGCTATCTTGCTCCATTTTCCCTCACTATTATTAAGGAAACTTAACAGCATTCATCTCCTCGACTCCACGCTCAATGGTTTGAAACCCTTAGACTGTGCACTGCCTCTCTACCTGAAAAATCAATTTTCCCACCAAAACAAAACAAAGAACCCCCTGAACCCAAGACCTAGCCTAAAATTCTTTCAAACAAAGTTAAATCTAAAAGAGAGAGCCCTCTTTGATTGCAGGTTGGCTAGAACCTGCAGTCCAAAGTTGGTTTGTGGTTACCTCGGCCGTATCCCTTTCTTAACCTTCGGGGACAACCTGAGTGATAACATGTCCAAGGTTTCCAAGGAAATTGCATGTTCCAATTACTTTGAGATGGATGTGCATAACCTTGAAATTCTGAATTAAGTTCTTGAATCATACTAAGTTGACTAGGCTTCTGTGGTCCTCTTGGATCTACATAACATAGATTATTTGGTGATTGACTCGCTCCATTCTCCTCTTAGTAAACTTCTTTCGACCTTGGTAATGATGGGAAAAATTTAATAGCATGTGATTCTACATGGACAAGACAAATATCAGCATATTGTTTTTCCTCATCTTGCATTCTTAACATTTCTACTTGTTCGCTTAGATTTCCAAGAATTTATGTTTTAAAGTCATCAAGAAAATTTCCAAGTTTAGGTTGACTTACCGATCTTGATGTTGATTTACTTACTCTTGCCCTTCCTCTTGATATGCATTTACAAGTTTCACAAATTTCTTCAAATGATAATTGGTATACATCACCTCTACTCATGAGATCAAGGATATGAATCCACTTATCCCTCATTTTTCTAAGTAAGAGTGTTTTTGGTATGTCAAGACATAAATGATGTAATTTTCCCCTCTTAACATTATACATGAACCTCTCTATTAGATCCTCAAGACTCTCATCTTCTTTTTGAGTCATTCTAAATATTTATTATTTACTATCATGATCTTTATATTTTTCTAGAAATATCTTTTTCATATCATTCCATGATCTTATCGAATTAGTCCCTAAACTCATGAACCATTTAAAATCTCTATCCTCCAATGTTTCTGGAAACAATCTCAATTTTTGAGTGTTTAATAAGTAACCATAAGATCTAAAAAGGATTTCAAATTCAAAGAGAAAGTTTTTTGAATCCTCTGATCTCATACCATGGAAGTTGGGAAGGAACAATGGAGGGATGTTCTTCATATGAACATTGACATTAGTATCTTGAATGGGAAATCCATGAAGATATTCTTCATTGTTATCATCTTCATCCATTTATTCTATCTTTTCATCGACCTCTTCTTCTTATACCTACAAAAGTGGATGATGATGTGGTTCCTACTGCACCACATGATCAAATGGGGGCAGGGGGTTGGTGTTCGAGAAGTATTTTTAATTTTTTTTGAATAAGAATGCTAATGCAATGCAATTTTCTATTTTTGAAATAAAATGTGCCTAATGAAAATTTTGTGTGTTTTTGGAGAAAGTAAAAGAAAGTTATCAACTAGGGATAAAAAATGTATATTTTGACACCTCCCTGGAAATGGTGCCAAAATTTGATGAGCCTCATTATTGCAACAAGAATGTTGCAACTCCCAAGGCTAACAACTTAAATTATCAATTCGGGGTTCATACAAACTTAAGAGGTGTCGGCACTATATGTGTAGAATAGAATGTTTCCTTCTTTCATTGATATGATGTAATGGGGTGAATTTCATGAAATCAAAGCCCAAAATAATTGCATAAATGGAAATGTTACTTTGAAAAGAAATTAATCCTAGGCAAGAACAATAATTTGTAATTGAAATCCTAAGAGCATGAATTCAAATAAATAGGCCTAATCTACTTTGTAAAAAGGAATGTCCTAATTGGTGTTTATTCTTACACAATCATGGATTTAGAGCCTAGGAGTTATGATTCAAGCCTAAGAGACAAAATCAAAAATTTTGGAGTAAATCTGGTCAATTTTACACGTGCTACAGGAGGCTGCTACAAGCAAAATGGAATTGCTACAGGCGAAAGCATAATTGCTACAGGAGGAGATAATTCACTTAATGACCAAGTAAATTAATTGAAAATGGGATGGGAATTTTTATTTATTAATTAGGATGTATTAGGACTCCATTCCAAGTGGAATCAATCCAAAATACCCCTGTTAACATGTGCTAAAAAATAGCATAAAATTACTACTATAAAATCTAGAAATTCAAGAACTAGTGAGCTAGTTAACCTATCAAATGCATAACCTAATCAAGTGAAAATTAATTGGGGTAATTTTTTTTTATTAAATTGAATTTTTTTATGACCTAATATAAGTTTATTCAACTCAATTGATGTTCATTAACATGTTCTAAAAAATAGTAGAAAATTACCACTTTTTGCTACAAGGGACTTCCAGAAATTCTAGGTTTGTGAACAAGTAAACAAATCCAAGTATCTCAATGATGGCTATGACCTTCCAAATCTATTATAAGGATGAATAATTCTTGTGTATCTATATAACATGCAAAATAACTTACTTCAATCATTTAACCCAATCCTACAACAAAAGAAGCATCAATACGGAATGCAGAAATAGGAAAAACAAGAATAAGAGATGCATTTCAATAAGAAGTGGGAAGAAGAAAAAGAAATTATAAAAAAGGGCTTTGAGGCTCCTGTGATAGAAAATCCTAAGGATACTTAGATTCCTATGAAGGATACCAAGATTTAGAAGCTAAAAATGGCATCAAACTTTATTATTTGAATCAATCCAAGTACATCCTTGCTATAAATGAAAGTGGAGATACAAAAATACATATTTTCTCCACAAGAAGACCAAGAAATACATGACTGTAGAGGAAAATTAGAATTACTACTTATAAAAAATGATTATGAATAATTATACTTTAAAGGAGTAAGATTTCCCCTCCAAAATCCCTCAAGTAATGGATCTAGTTCCCAACACTAGAAATCTGCATTAAATGGGAGGGAACACATTCCTAGATTTTCTCAATCATTGGAGCTCCAGAATTTGTGCAATAATTTCATAATATCCTGTTGATTTATTATCCAACCTTGATCCTCCTATAGTAGGAAGAAAGTCCTTGGACTATCTCCTCCTTCGAATCTTCATAATCTGCCCAATATTCTCACAATATTCTTAAAAAATAAATAATATTAGGCACATAATGTGCAATCATCTCTAAACCTTCCTAAGAACATATTAAAGAAAAAAAAACTTCATTAAGTGTAGAAGGAGAGGTTTAATATAGCCTTCCATTGCCTAAGAAGGTTAGATGAGCCTTAATTTGTGTCTAATTTAGAGGCCCATCAAAGATTTTGATGTTTGAACCTCTAGTGAGCATAATTGTGTAATTATGCCTCTTTTTTCTTTATTTAGAATCTTTTTCATGACATTAGAACTGATTATATTTCTTATTTTCCCTGCAATACCACTTCATTCAACTTCTTTTCATTCCCAAAAAAAATTCAAGGAAAATTCTTGAAAATTAAAAGCTATTGTACCCAAATATTGTAACCATTGGACTCCCAGTACAACATCAGCACCACCCATTGGAATGGAAATCTTTGGACTATTCAATACATATTTCCCCATGGTTAGCTTGATATTTTGGCACTTTCCAAAAAAATTTATAATTCCTCCATTTGCAACCATCACTTGACACTCCCATGCTGGATATAGGAAGCAATTCAATTCGTTTGACTATCTCAAAATGAATAAAATTATGGGTGCTACCCGAGCCAATCAACACTATTACCTATTTCTTCTTGATTTTTCCTTCTATATTGAGAGTTTTAGGAGTGGTAATTCCTACCAATTCCTTACAATATATGGTCGGATTCATTTCTTCTTTCTTTGGGGTTGATTCCTAGTGTATATCCTCTTCTTTGGACATTTCTTATTCCTTTTCTTCCTCCTCTTCACAATCTATGTAAAATCACCCTCACAACTGTAACAAATCCCTTTTTCTCTTTTTTCTTCCAATTGTTGTGGTGTCAATCTTGTAGGGTGTGGAAGGCCAGGAGCAACACTTACATATTTGTAGTTGTGAGTGAGTTCATTCCACCACTGTTTTCCACTCCAAATGAATCGAGATGGATAAAAAATAATATAATGATCCAATTCACATCAAACCTTCCCATTTTGGGAGGCTTTCGGTCCCCAAAATATTTTACTAAAAGAGGAGAGGAAATGTTTCCTCCACCTTCTCTCTAGTGTACCATTTAGCTATGTTGGGAAGTTAACCAATCAAACCAATCTACAAAAGGTCATGTTTCCCCTATCTTGTAATTCTATACCTCTTCTACAAAATTGTATCTTCTCTCAACTCTTCCTGAGTGTCTAGTGCCAAATCCTCCACAAAAGGTAGGATTTGTTGGCATTATGACACAGGTTGGGCACTATGGCACAGGTGTTGTCCTTGATGGCAACTCACTTAGATGGAAGATCATAGTTCAGGCTCTCAGAATGAAAGAAAAAGAGACATACGCAATTTACTCTTGGCTAAGTCGCGTATACACGCGGGTTAGACGATCATAAGGCGCATATACGTATGCACGCACTTTCATGTAAGGAAAAGCACGTAAATGGGGGAAATTTATTTTTGGTCCATGGTATTTAGTCCTTGGTATTTGGACCTATGGTTTTGGACCATGGTATCTCATCTTATGTGTTGAATCTAGGTATTGGGTCCATGGTATTGATTCTATATAGTTTTGGACCATGGTTTGAGTAAGGCCTAAGACTATAAAAAGGGAAGGAGATCATTTTGCAAAGGCAATCACTCAAGCATTGAATATATTATCAAGAGCAAGATCTAGAATTGGGTTATGGAGCATAGTTAGATCTGAACCAAGGAGGAACCTGATCGCAAGAAGAAGGATAAATTCTATTGTTGGGTCAAGATCTTAAGGCTTGAATAGTAGTATCTTTGTGTGATTTTGATCTATTATAGTTGGCGCATGACTTGATCTATAAATCTGATAATCTGGGTATAACTCATGTCTGAATAAGAGAAAAGGGTAAATTATCTTTTATAGATTTGTACGCAGGTTCGGCACAGCAGGGACGCGTATACATGCTAGTTAATTAAGTCAAAGCAGCGTATACGCATGTTGCTCTTAATACAGAAGCGTATGCACGCAGGTTCTATATATTGAAGTAGCGTACGTCTCATGAAATATGTTTTAGCTACTTCTGTTTATTGTTGTAGTGTTATGGGTTCAATATTGGTTTCTGGTTACTGTTAATGTATTCTGGTTACAACATTCAGAAAAGTAATTGGTTGGTTCAGTTTTGATTGAAGAAAAGGATATTGGTTGATGCAGATGTATTTGATGTTTGATTATTGTAATTGATGGATCCAGTCTGAAAATTTATGAAACGTGGTCCCTGGAAGAAAAGAGAAGGTTGTAGCCTTTTGTAGGTCAGCACCTATGTACTAGTACCTCAACTAGTACAAGAGCAAAGGGGGTTGTAGCTCCCTTCCAGGAGAAGCTGGAGAACGAGAGAAGGTTGTAGCCTTTTGCAGGTAGAATCCTGTGTACTAATATAAGACTGCACCAATACAGAAACATTGTAAAAAGAAGTTTCTAATTGAAAGAAGATAGATGAATTGCAGCAGGTGGTTTTCACCCACATTGGGTTTCCGCCTTATATCTTGTGTTCTTGTGTGTGACTATCTGTTCTGTTTTACTGTTCCTGGTTACTGTTTATATGGTTCTGAAACACAGATTAATGATCAACATCTGAAGAATAAATTAAATTATAAGTCTGCAAGTTATATGCAAGTTTCCTTAACTGAAGTTGCATATATACGTCGTTTTCACTAACTGAAGTAGCGTGTGCAAATCTGATTATGAAGTGAAAAATAATTGACTTGATAATACTGATTCACCCCCCCTCTCAGTATTATTTCCAACAGGATTTGTTCCTCTTCCTGATCTAAGATGGAAGACTCATAGAGTTTCAAATTCTCTACATTCATAACTAAGTAAATGTGCATATACTGTGGTAAACTAAGTCAACAGGAATTATCACCTAGATTTTCCAGTATCTCAAATGGACCAAACCTTAGAGCCTTGATTTTCTTACCAGGCCCCTACAACCTCTCCTTGTTCAACTATAGCCATACTCTGTCTCCCACCTTTAATGATTTCTTTATGCTGATCATTCCTAGCCTTATACTTCTCCTGTGACTTCTGCAGTGTTTCTTGTACCTATAAATGGATCTACCTCTATAAAATTTTCAGCCCTCAAAGCATCTCCTATAAGATCTTCCCTCACTCCTCCTTGCTTCCCATATGCAATGTCCAAAGGTGAAGGTGTAAATATCCAAAACAAGTCTCAAATGGGGACTTTCCTATAGAAGTGTGGACTACTCTATTATAAGAATGTTGTATATATACCAGATTTTCATCCCTGGTCTTTGGATGCTTTTGGTTGTATCCCCTTCCAAGTTGCACCAAAGTTCTCCCATCTTTCTGTGGATGGAATGTTGTAGATATCTTCAACTTTGTATCCATCTTCTCCCATAATGTAGTCTAGAATGCACTGAGAAATATTGTGTCCCTAACTAAAATGATGCTCCTTGGAATCCCAAAGTGCACCCAGACCTGTCCAAACAACACGTTTGCTGCTTCTTGTCTACTGATGGTCTTTTTACAGGGCATCAGAACACACATCTGTTGGAAATAATACTGAGAGGGGCAGTGAATCAGTATTATCAAGTCAATTATTTCTTTTTAAAACCCAGATCATATACGCTACTTCAGTTAGTGAAAACCGCGTATATACGCAACTACAGATAAGGAAACTCGCGTATACCATGCAAAATTATAATTTAATTTATCTTACAGATATTGATCATTAATCTGTGTATCAGAATCAAATAAACGGTAACCATAAATAGTGAAACAGAGCAGAGGACAATCACACACAAGAACACAAGATATAAGGTGGAAACCCGATGTGGGTGAAAGCCACCTGCTGCAATTCGTCTCTATCTTCCTTTAATTAGAAACTTCTTTTTACAATGTTTCTGTACTGGTGTAGTCTTTTACCAGTACGTAGGCTGCTACCTGCAGAGAGCTACAACCCTCTCTCATTCTCCAGCTTCTCCTGGAAGGGAGCTACAACCCCCTTAGCTCTTGTACTAGCTGGGATACTAGTACACAGGCTACTACCTACAGAAGGCTACAACCTTCTCTTTACTTCCAGGGACCACATTTCATAAATTTTCAGACTGGATCCATGAACATCAATCAATCATCAGGAATTTATGCATCAAACAATCTCCTTTTCACCAATTAGAACTGAATCAGGTAGACATTTCTCTGACAGCTATACCCAGAACATAGTAACAGTAACCACACACCAAATTCTAAACCCAAAACACTGCAGCAATAAAAAGAAGCAGCTAAAACACAACTCAAGAGATGTATGCTACTTCAATAACTAGAAACCTGCATGCATACGCTTCTGTGTTTGGACCAACCTGCGTATACGTTGTTTTTACTCACAGAACCAGCATGTATATGTGCCTTCGCTTCACTAAACCTGCGTACAGATCTATAAAGGATAATCACTCTTTCAAACATTCAGACATTAGTTAACCCAGATAACTAGATTTATAGATCAAGCATGCACCACATATAACAGATCAAATCATACAAAGATACTATTATTCAAGCCTTAAGATTTTGACCCATCAATAGAACTTATCCTTCTCCTTGCGCTTAGGTTCTTCATTCAGATCCAGATCTGCACCATAACCCCAATCACCAGTATTCCAGTTCTAGCACTTTATCAGATATTCAATCTATTTCAGATGATACTTTGTCAAATGATCTCCTTCCTCTTTTATAGTCTTAGGCCTTTTACAATACCACGATCCAAAACCATAACAAAACAATACCATGGACCCAATACTTGGGATCAACACTTCTAACGAGATACCATGGCCCAAAACCATAGGTTCAATTACCAATGACTAAACACCACGGACCAAAAGTAAGTTCTCCAACATGTACGCGCTTTTCCTTGCGTGAAAGTGCGTGTATACGCATACGCGCCTTTGTAACGTATAACCCGCGTGCATATGCGTCTTAGTCTAGGTGAACCTACGTATATATATTTTCTTTCACTTTGAGATCCTGAACTTTGAACTGTCACCACATTGAGTTGCCATCAAGGACAACACCTATGCCATAGCGCCAAACCTGTGCCATAATGCCAAAAATCTCCCCCTTTCGACTTGATGGCAACCCCAAGATCCTCAAAGTCATTCTCCCCCTTTGACATCAAGGGAAAACGGTTATGCTCCCCCTGAGTACATGCTGAAATCTCTGCTCTGCTGTGTTGAACATGCTCCCCCTGATTGTAGGCAAGATCTGCAAAAAGATGTTCTTCAAGAAGAACTATGACTCATACATCATAAATGACCTTCCTATCACCAAAAAGACTCTATTCATACATCCATCACCCAACCAAGTGGGGATACATCAGAAATTTACATATGACAACCAAGTACATTACATCATTCATCCCAGGCATAGTGGGGAAACCAAAATAGGCCGTTACATGACCTTGACACCATAAAAGAGATACATGACATAGAGACGAAATATCTAGAGCAATACTTATGAAAGTCACCAATAACTGATATCAACAGCATCTGTCAATCACCATTCAGATCAGCCACCATGTTTTCCTTATGTTCTCCCTCTGCATTTGTTCCACCTAAAACCAACAACAGCTGTGTACTAGAACCAAAAGCTTCTAAGATAATGCCAACAATGCATTATTAGAATGTTATCTGCTCCCCCTAAAGCTATGCCAGATGGTCTGTGTCAGACCCATATCAAACTCTTTTCAACCAGATTTTGTCCCCACTGATTTCTTTCAAACTACCATATACACGACTGTCTCTACATAAATCCACGTATGTAAGTAGATCCTCCTCAGGAAACTCGCGTACACCCACTTTTCTCCGAAACGGATAGGTTTCAACAGCAAGTTGATGCATCAACTACTCCCAGCTTCTGTCCGAGGTATTCAAAAATTTCCATGGGCAGTGGTTTGGTGAGAATATCAGCAACTTGTTCCTTAGAGGGAACATACTCCAATTTGACCTTTTGTTCCAATACTTGTTCCCTGAGAAAATGATACTTGATCGGTATGTGCTTAGTCTTTGAATGCATGACAGGATTCTTTGAGATACTGATGGCACTTGTATTATCACATAATATGGGGATAGGTGGAGTAGAAGTGATTTGAAAATCCTGCAAAATTTGCATCATCCAAAGGAGTTGAGTGCAACAAGATGTAGCAGCCACATATTCTGCTTCAGCTGTAGATAATGCAATTGAGCTTTGTTTCTTTCTGAACCAAGATACTAATCTAGAACCCATAAATAATTCACCACCACTAGTGCTTTTCTTGTCATCCACGCTTCCAGCCCAATCTGCATCTGTATAAGCATGAAGAGTGAGATCTGTATCTCTAGGATACCATAGGCCATAGTTTTGAGTTCCTTGAAGATATTTGAAAATTCTCTTTACTGCCTGAAGATGAGTTTCCTTAGGATTTGCCTGAAATATTCCAACCATTCCCACTGCATGCATGATGTCTGGTCGGGAACCTGTTAAATAAAGTAGACTTCCAATCATGGATCTATAAGTTGATTGATGCACTGTTGCTGATTCATCATTTGCACTGAGGCTGCATCCTGTAACCATAGGGGTACATACTGGTTTCAAATCTTCCATGCCATACTTCTTCAAAATCTGCTTGAGGTACTTGGTTTGAGATAAAAAGATACCGCCTTCATTTTGTTTGATTTGTAATCCAAGAAAATATGTTAGTTCTCCAAGCAAGGACATTTAGAATTCTTTCTGCATCACCAAGGCAAAGCTTTGACTCATAGCTTCTTCATTGCTGCCAAAGATGATATCATCAACATACACAACAAGTATTAGCAATTTGTTATTTCAATTTTTATATAAATATTGTTATCTGCTGATCCTTTTGAGAAACCTTGTTGATGAAGATATTTGTCCAGACGATAATACCAAGCCCTTGGAGCTTGTTTAAGACCATAGAGAGCCTTCTTAAGTCTACATACAAGTTTTGGATCATTTCCAAGGATGAATCCATCTAGTTGCTCAATATACACTTCTTCTTCTAAGTCTCCATTTAGAAAAGCTGATTTCACATCCATTTGAAATACTTTGAACTTCTGAAAGCTTGAGAGAGCAAGGAACATTTGGATGGCCTCAAGTCTAGCAATGGGAGCAAAAGTTTCTTCAAATTCTATTCCTTCTTGTTGAGCATACCCTTTACAAACAAGTCTGGCCTTGTTTCTAATAACTTCCCCACTTTCATTCAACTTGTTTTTAAAGATCCATTTTGTCCCAATGACATTCTTATCTTTTGGTCTAGGAACCAACTCCCAAGTGTTATTCTTTTCTATCTGCTCAAGTTCTTCATCCATTGCCTTAACCCAGCATTCATCTTTGCATGCCTCTCTTATATTTTGTGGTTCAGTGGAGGAGAGCAATGCCAAATAGCTTGAGGCTTCTGCAATTGTTCTTCTTGTTTGTATACCTGCCTCTTTCTGCCCCAGAATTTGAGTTTCTGGATGATTCTTTTGAACGTATCTGGATGGAGTATTCTCTTTTATCCTTATCTGTTCCTCTGGTGCCTCTTGAGCTTCTTCTTCATCATAAGTCTAATTTGATGTTGAAAGATAGTCCTCATTATCTTCGAAATCTTTAGAATTTACTTGCTTAGGAATGTTTCCTTCTTCATCAACCACTACATCAATGTTGTCAACAATTCTTCCAAGTATTTTATTGTAACACTTATATGCTTTGCTGTGGGGAGAATAACCAAGGAGAATGCCTTCATCTACTCTAGGTTCAAACTTGCCAAGATTTTCATCATTATTTTTAATATAGCATTTGCTTCCAAAAATTTAGAAATGTTTTACCGTAGGAGTCTCACCATACCAAACCTCATGAGGAGTTTGAGTGCTGTTCACCTGGACATTTGTCTTGTTGAGAATAACAACTGCAGCAAATGCAGCTTCACCCCAGAAGGTGGCGGGAGTTCCAGACTCATCAAGCATAGCACGAGCCATTTGTTGAACCGTTCTGTTCATCCTTTCCACTACTCCATTTTGCTGAGGAGTCCTAGCTGTAGAGAATTCCCTTCTTATTCCATGTTCTTCACAAAAATCGAAAAATTCATTCGAGGTAAATTCTCCTCCTCGATTAGACTTGAGGCATTTGATTATGTGATCCGATTCATTCTCCACCAAGGCTTTGAATGGTTTGAACTTTTCAAAGGCTTCATCTTTGTGCTTCATAAGTCCTATCCAACACATCCTGGAAAAATCATCATTGAATAATATAAAGTATTCTTCTCCTCGAGGTGACCTTTTCCTAGATGGACCACATACATCAATATGGACAAGTTCAAGAGGCCTGCTAGCTGATCCTTCCTTCTCAAGGAAGTTAGTTCTGGTTTGCTTACCAAACTGACACGATTTGCATATTGTATTGTCTAGAATTCTAATGTCTGGAAGACCACAAACTGCCTGGTATTTGCATGCTTTCCTTATCTGTGAGAAGCTAAGATGCTCCAATCTTCTGTGACATAGCCAGTGTTTCATTCTTGCTTAGATAGCATTGATGTTGTCCTTTTTTGAATATGTATAAATTATTTTGAGTTCTTACGCCTTTGATCACTGTTTTTCTTGTATCAAGATCACGAACACTACATCCATTTGATCGAAATATTACCTCAGTTCCTTGATCGCACATCTGATTGACACTCAATAGGTTATGCTTTAAGCCATCAACATACATGACATTTCTAGCTTTGACCTTTTCTTTCAACTGAACCGGACCTTTACCTTTTATGAACGCAGGGGTGTCATTTCCAAATGATACTTTCTTCTCCTTCTCTAAGGCACAATATGACTGAAGTTTTTCTTTATCACCCGTCATATGTTTTGAACATCCACTGTCGATGTACCATTGATTTTCCTGTCCTTTCGCATATAAGGCTATACCACATATTTCTGGTTGTGGTTATTTAATTCTCCATGTTTTGGCACTTGAGGCTTGCTCCTTCTGAGTTGTCTGCCGAAACCTACTCTTGCATTCAGAATCTTCATGACCGAAATTGTTACAAATAGAACATTCTATTTCATTTTCAAGAGCAGAAAAGTTATTGTAGGTCCTTTTCATGATCCTAGTCATACTCCTCTATTTTTGAGCTTCTCTAGCCATGATAGTTTTGTAGGCAACACACTAAATTGCTTTGTGTCCAAAGTTATGACAAGCAAAACATTGGCCATTGAAGAAATTCCTGCAATTATCAAATCTACCAGCCAAATGATTGTAGTTTCTATTGATATCCATTCTTGAGACAAATTGAGAAGGTTTTACCTATGGCTGGTTGTAGCTTCTGCTCATCCTTAAAGTAGATTGCCCCTAATTTATTTGGTAGTCTTTGTTCATTCTTGAGGTAAATTCTCCCTGATTTACCTGGTGAGCTGCATTGTGCCTTTGCAGTTGATTATCAACCTTTTCACTTCTCCTTGCCGCATCAAGATAACTTTTGGAGGTGGATGGCTTCTGCACTTGAGATGATTCTTCATTGTATCCCAGACCTGTCTTGATTAGTGGAGAACACTGCACTTTGATAATCTCATCTAAAGTGTCAGATCCTTTAACAAATCTAAGATTAAGAGCTTTTGTTTTCTCAATCTCTTTTCGAAGTCCCACAATTTCACATTCTAACTTTTCATGATGTTTTTCCTTTTCAGCAAGTTGGAATTGTAGAGTATCTATGATCACATTCTTCTCTTCTAAACAAATTTTGAGTCTAGAAATCTCTTCATAAAGATCTTCTTCATCTATAGCATCCACAAAATCATCATCTTCAAGAGCCATTAAAAGTTTATAATTATAACCTTGTTCATCTTCATCACTATTTGAAATTCCATCACTATCTTCATGAGTGTAATAGCTTTTCTTATTTATATTCTATTTCTTCTTCCATCTAACAGGTTCCTTACCTTTGTCAAGCTTATCTTTATGAGGACATTTGGCAGCATAGTGACCGACTCTTCCACAAGCAAAGCATTTGAAAGGTAACTTACCTCTGAATCTTCCAGCACCCCATTGAAGGTTCTTGACAAAATTTGATTCTTCCTCTTCTTCTGACATATGTCCTGACTCATTGTAATCTCCTTTGCCTAAAGCCTTGAATGTAGCTTCTCTCCTATCTGATGGTCCTCCTTTCCTCATTTCATAAGTAGTTAGAATTCCGTGCAGCTATGACATGGTAGGGTTCCGTAGATTCTCCTTTTCTTCTATTGTAGAAAATTTTGATTCAAACTTAGGGGACAAAGATCTTAGAACCTTTTCAACCACAACAGCCTCTTTTATTTCTTCACCCAAGTTTTTCATACAATTAACAATCTCATCTATACGTAGGAAATAGTTAGCCACACTTTCATCATTGTGCATTCTGAGATTTTCATACTGAATTCTGAGGGTTTGAAGTTTTGCTCGTTTTACCTGTTCATCTCCTTCATAGCTTAGAAAAATCTTGTCCCATATTTCTTTTGCAGATTTATATTGCATAACCTTGACGAATTCTAATTGAGATATACGTCCTAATAGAGTATTGGCAGCCTTTGCATTTGTTTCATATTGCTCCTTACCAGCTGGATCTATAGGAGTTGCTGATGGAAAAGTGTACCCTGTATCTATGATATCCCAGACTTCTGTACCAAGAGATTGAAGATAGGTTGTGACTCTTACCTTCTAATAGACGAAGTTGGTCCCATCAAAAATTGGTGGCCTGATCGATGCTTCTCTCTCGTAGTTGCTCATGATGATAGATCTTCCTTCAAGCGATCAAGCTTCTTCTGAAGAACCTGCTCTGATACCAATTGTTGGAAATAATACTGAGAGGGGGGTGAATCAGTATTATCAAGTCAATTATTTATTTTTCAAACCCAAATAATATACGCTACTTCAGTTAGTGAAAACCGCGTATATACACAACTACAAATAAGGAAACCCGCGTATACCATGCAAACTTATAATTTAATTTATCTTACAGATATTGATCATTAATCTATGTATCATAATCAAATAAACAGTAACCAAAAACAGTGAAACAGAGCAGAGGACAATCACACACAAGAACACAAGATATAAGGTGGAAACCCAATGTGGTTGAAAACCACCTACTGCAATTCGTCTCTATCTTCCATTAATTAGAAACTTCTTTTTACAATGTTTCTGTACTGGTGCAGTCTTTTACCAGTACGCAGGCTGCTACCTATAGAGAGCTACAACCCTCTCTCGTTCTCCAGCTTCTCCTGAAAGGGAGCTACAACTCCCTTAGCTCTTGTACTAGCTAGGATACTAGTACGCAGGCTACTACCTGCAGAAGGCTACAACCTTCTCTTTACTTCCAGGGACCATGTTTCATAAATTTTCAGACTGGATCCATGAACATCAATCAATCATCAGGAATTTCTGCATCAAACAATCTCCTTTTCACCAATTAGAACTGAATCAAGTAGACACTTCTCTGACAACTGTACCCAGAACACAGTAATAGTAATCACACACCAAATTCTGAACCCAGAACACTGCAGCAATAAACAAAAGCAGCTAAAACAAAACTCAAGAGATGTACACTACTTCAATAACTAGAAACCTGCGTGCATACGCTTCTGTGTTTGGACCAACCTGCGTATACGCTATTTTTACTCACAAAACCAGCGTGTATACGCGCCTTTGCTTCACTGAACCTGTGTATAGATCTATAAAGGATAATTCACTCTTTCAAACATTCAAACATTAGTTAACCCAGATAACCAGATTTATAGATCAAGCATGCGCCACATATAACAGATCAAATCATACAAAGATACTGTTATTCAAGCCTTAAGATTTTGACCCATCAATAGAACTTATCCTTCTCCTTGCGCTTAGGTTCTTCATTCAGATCCAGATTTGCACCATAACCCCAATCACCAGTATTCCAGTTCTAGCACTTTATCAGATATTCAATCTATTTCAGATGATACTTTGTCAAATGATCTCCTTCCTCTTTTATAGTCTTAGGCCTTTCACAATACCACGATCCAAAACCATAACAAAACAATACCATGGACCCAATACTTTGGATCAACACTTCTAATGAGATACCATGGCCCAAAACCATAGGTTCAATTACCAACAACTAAACACCACGGACCAAAAGTAAGTTCTCCAACATGTACGTGCTTTTCCTTGTGTGAAAGTGTGTGTATACGCATATGCGCCTTTTTAACATATAACCCATGTGTATACGCATCTTAGTCTAGGTGAACCTGCATATATATATTTTCTTTCACTTTGAGATCCTGAACTGTGAACTGTTACTAGATTGAGTTGCCATCAAGGACAACACCTATGCCATAGCGCCAAACCTGTGCCATAATGCCAACAACATCTTGTTGAACATGTCAACTACCATGAACAAGTAGTCATATCACTTCCTGGTTTTGGATAAAGCTCCCACAAATTCCATGGAAATGCTTTCCCAAGGATGAATAGGCATAGGTAAGGGATGATACAATTCCTATTTCTAGGCTTATTGGTACAAAAAAACATGCATTCTCTTATGAACATAGCTACCTACTCTTGCATCTTAGGCCAATACAAATACCTCTGCAAGTTAGCCACAATATTCCCTGCACTAGAGTGCCCTACAAACTTGGAGGTGTGATCCTCTCTAATCAATTGCAAATGGTCACCTTTAGAAACACATATCTTATCTATAATGTAGAGTAACCCATCCTGGAGATGGTATTGAACAGTGTTGTTGCCATCGTGCACATGACTCTAACTGCAACTGCTAATACACCTCCTTGAAGTCATCATCTTCTAAATGTGCCTCTTTTTATGCATCATGGGTGAATGGATCCATGTGCATAAGAGTCCCCAAAGTTGTAATATCTGATGTGGGTGGCCTTGAAATCATATCGGCCAACCTGTTTGTGTTTCCCTTCTTATACTTGATCACCAAATGAAACTGCTGTAAAAACCCAATCCACTTGTAATGTGTGGTATGCTCTAGCTTATTTTAGGCCTTCAATGTTGGGTGTGGAACCTGATTATATTCTTTATTTAGAGGTTTCACCACATTGGACTCCAGTTCGTAATGTGGCAGCAACGCCGCCCATAATATTTGCGCTGCAAGGGGGGTCCAGGGGGGGCTGTGATCTTTGGGAGCCCCCTGGCAGGGGATAGGGGGCAGCGCCCCCAAAGCTAAAAATAAATGTAAAATTTCCTTGTAAAATGTTGTAATTTCGTAGTCAATCTAGGCCATTCATTAGGCGAAGCTCTGACGGTAGAAGTTATGTTTAATTTAGGGTTTTTTTCCCTAGAAGGCAAATCCTCGCTATATATGAGGGAATTGTATTGCGTCTATGTAGATCTGTATTCTAAGTGCAAAAGAGAGAGGAGATTGTGTGAGAGCGAAGAGGGAATTACAACAGATCTATTGTAGGTTGTATCTCTTCAATTTGCTAGATAATATAAAAGGAAGGACTGGCTGTTTCTTTGTGGACGTAGCCAAAATTGGGTGAGCCATGTATATTTGTGTCTCTCTTGTTTTATGTGTTTATATTTCTACAATATATTTTATGTGTTCCATTGCTCTGTAATATATATTTTTCTAACAACTAGTATCAAAGCCGAAGGTCTATTTGGCTAATAAACTCGCAGAAGAGAAGGGTTCCTAGTTCGAGTGGGAGCAATGGAGGAAGATGGTAGGTTTAGGATCGAAAAATTTAATGGATAAAACTACCAACTATGGAAGATGCAGATGGAATATTATTTGTATCAGAAATATTTCTACCTACCATTGAGTGGAAAGACAAAGAATCCGACGAGTATGACAGACACAGAATGGGATATTCTCAACAGAAAGGCACTTGGAACAATACGGCTGTGCCTAGCGACATCGGTAGCGCTTAATATTTCAGAGGAAACAAAAACAGAGGGTTTAATGAAGGCATTGGCCAAACTATATGAAATACCCTCGGCCTTAAATAAGGTATTTCTTATGAATCGTTTATTTAATATGAAGATGTCAGAAGGTGGATCTGTTGCTGATCATTTAAATGAATTTAATACTGTTACCACTCGGTTAAGTTTTGTAGTGGTAACTTTTGATGATGAAGTTAGGGGTCTGTTATTTCTATGCTCATTCCCAGAAAGATGGAATGGTTTAGTTATGGCCATTAGTAACTCTGTCTCTAGATATAGTACTTTAAAGTTTGATGATGTCGTCGGTGCAATCCTTAGCAAGGAAATGCGATGGAAAAGCTTCGGTGAGACATCAGGTAATGCTTTGACTGCAGAGACTAGGGGAAGAAAAATGGAAAGAGGAAAGAGCCCAGGATATCTCAATAACTCAAGGAAAGGTAGATCCAAGTCCATATCGTGGACAGTGTGCTAGAAATGTGGGAAGAAAGGACACCTAAAGAAATACTGCAAGTCTCGGAAGGGAAAAGAATATGTGTAGCAAGAAAAAAATCATGAAGTGAATGTGACAGGTGATGTGTTGCAAGATGCTTTGATTCTTTCATTAGAAAATATTATTGATTCATGGGTGGTAGATTCAGGGGCCTCATTCCATGCCACATGATAGGAAACATTTTCATGGTTATGTTCAAGGATATTTTGGACAAGTTCGATTGGGTGATGATAAACCCTATAAAATCATTGGAATGGGTACATTTTTCATAAAACAGAAGAATGGAAATCAATGGCTATTGAAGGAGGTAAGGCATGTTCCAGATTTGAAGAAAAATATTATTTCAACAAGGCAGTCAGGAGGTGAAGGCTGTGTGACTACTTTTACAGATAAAACCTGGAAGGTCACTAAAGGAGCCCTGGTAATAGAAAAAGGAGAAAAGGTTGGTACATTGTATTTATGTAATGGTATTTATAATTTTGTTAATGATTTAACCTCTACAGCAGAAGATACAGCATTGTGGCATCATAGGCTTGGGCACATGAGTGAGAAGAGCATGTAGATTCTTCACTCAAGAAATTTGTTTCCAGGTTTGAAGCATGTTGATTTAAAATTCTATGAGAATTGTGTTTATGGAAAACAGAAGAGAGTCAGATTCCTCAAAGTTGGGAAAGAAAAGAATAGAGAAAAAATTAGAACTTGTGCATACAAATGTATGGGGACCTGGTCAGGTATCATCTCTCAGTGGCTCTCGCTATTATGTTACTTTTATTGATGATGCAATCTAAAAAACCTGGATTTATTGTATTCAAAATAATTCTGATGTATTTGATAATTTCAAGAAATGGAAAGCTTTGATTGAAAATGAGACAGGAAAAAGGTTGAAGTGTCTCAGATCAGAAAATGGAGGTGAATACTGCAGTAAAGAGTTTGATAGGTATTGTTCAGAGAATGGAATTCAGAGAGATAAGACAGTTCCAGGAACACCACAATAAAATGGTGTGTCAGAAAGGATGAAGAGGACAATCATGGAGCATGCAAGGTGCATGAGATTGCATGCAGGATTGCCTTTAAAATTTTGGGCAGATGTTGTAGATACTAATATTTATCTAATAAACAGAGGGCCTTCAAGTTCCTTGGATGGTGGTATTCCAGAGGAGGCATGGACAGGTAAAAAGGTAAACTACTCATTTTTAAAGACTTTTGGTTGTGAAGCCTTTGTCCAAATTAATAAAGAAAATAGAACAAAGCTTGAGGAAAAATCAAAGAAATGTACCTTTATTGGATACGGGGTTAATGATTTTGGTTATCGCTTTTATGATTATGAAAAACACAAAATCGTTAGGAGTAGAGATGTCATATTCAATGAAAAGGTTTTGTATAAGGATCAATTGCTAGAAAATAAATAGGAAAAAGAAAACATAGAATACACAGTGCTTGATGAGATCACAAAAAAAGTGAAGGTGCCTAAAAATCATAATGATCAATAGCCAGAACAACAACAATAGCCACCTAAAACACCTGAAAATGGTGTTAGAATATCTACCAGGATAAGTAGACCCCCTGAACAATACTATCCTTCATTATATTATGTATTGTTGACTGATTATGGTGAACCAGAATGTTATGAAGAAGCAGTGCAGGTAGAAACTAGGAAGAAGTGGGAGCAAGCCATGAAAGAAGAGATGGACTCCTTAGCACATAACCATACTTGGGACTTAGTTAGGTTTCTTGCAGGTAAAACAACATTGCAGAATAAATGGGTTTACAGGTTGAAGGAATAAGATGGAGGTAGAAAAAGGTATAAATCTAGACTTGTGGTGAAGGGGTTTGCACAGAAAACGAGATAGTCTTTGATGAGATATTTTCTCTTGTTGTTAAAATGACTTCAATCAGAACTATTTTAAGTCTAGTAGCAACTGAATATTTGCATCTTGAGCAGTTAGATGTAAAGACAACCTTTCTCCATGGGGATTTGGAAGAAGAGATATATATGTAGAATCCACAAGGATATGAGGTAAAAGGGAAGGAGAAACTAGTGTGCAGGTTCAAGAAGAGCTTGTATAGCTTAAAACAGGCTCCAAGGCAGAGGTATCTAAAATTTGATAGGTTTATGTCTGAACAAGGTTATACTAGATGTCACTCTGTTCATTGTGTTTATCTCAAAAGGCAAAATGATGTTAGCTATATTATATTGTTATTGTATGTAGAATGCTTGTTGCAGGTTATAACTTGTAGTTAATAAATGTGCTCAAAAGAAAATTGGCGAACTCATTTGTAATGAAGGATTGGGGTGTTGCAAAACAAATCCTTGGTATGAGAATAACTAGAGATAGGAAGAATAAAAAATTAACATTGTCTCAGAGTGAGGACATAGAAAAGGTGTTGAAAAGATTTAATATGAAGAATGCAAAACTAGTTAGTATACCTTTGGCTATCCATTTCAAACTAAGTAAGGAAATGTGTCCGGAGACTCAGGAAGAAATAGATTATATGTCCAAAGTTCCATATGCATCATTAGTTGGAAGCTTCATGTATGCAATGGTCTGCACAAGGCTTGATATTGCACATGCAGTAGGAGTTGTAAGCAGGTACATGAACAATCCAGGAAAAGAACATTGGATGGCGGTGAAGTGGATTCTCAGGTATTTGAGAGGAACCACAAATCAATAATTATTCTTTGGTGGTTCAAACATTGCTCTACAGGGATATGTTGATGAAAATATGGCAACTGATAGAGATAAAAGGAGGAGCACAATACAATATGTGTTTACTATAGGTGGAACAACTTTCAATTAGGTTTCAAAACTGCAAAGTGTTGTTTCACTCTCAACAATGGAAGTAGAGTATGTTGTTGCTATAGAGGCTAGTAAAGAAATGATTTGGTTACAAAGGTTTCTGGATGGATTGGGTAAGAAGAAGGAGTTGGGCAAGTTATACAACAACAGCTAGAGTGCCATACATCTTGCAAAGAACTCTGCATTTCATTCCAAGACAAAGCATATACAACTCAAGTATCATTTGATATGGTCAGTGTTGGAAGATGGACAGTTGAAGCTGGAAAAGATACACACTAGCCAGAATCCTACAGATATGTTAACAAAAGTTGTAACAGGGAGAAATTGAGATTTTTCTCGGTTTCAATTGGTCTTCAAGTATGATGATGAAGATGAGAAACAACCAGGTCCGAAGTGGAGTCATTGTCCAACAAATGAAGTAGCAGTGGAGTTGCTATAATCAGTCTCCAAGTGGGAGATTGTTGGGTGGCGAGCCTGGTTATCTTCTATATTCAGAAGTATCACTGCATTGGACCCTAGTTCGTAATGTGGCAGAAACATCACCTGTAATATTTGTCCTACAAAGGAGGTCTAGGGAGGGGTGGTTGTGATCTTTGGGAGCCCCCCTTGGCTGGGGATCGGGGGTAGCGCCCTCGAAGCTAAAAATAGATGTAAAATTTCCTTGTAAAATGTTGTAATTTCGTAGTCAATCTGGGCCATTCATTAGGCGGAGATCTGACAGTAGAAGTTATGTTTAATTTAGGGGTTTTTTTCCCTAGAAGGGAACCCCTCGCTATATATGAGGGAATTGTATTGCGTCTATGTAGATCTATATTCCAAGTGAAAAAGAGAGAGGAGATTGTGTGAGAACGAAGAGGGAATTACATCGGATCTATTGTAGGTTGTATCTCTTCAATTTGATCGATAATATAAAAGGAAGGACATACTATTTCTCCATGGACATAGCCGAAATTGGGTGAACCACGTATATCTATGTCTCTCTTGTTTTATGTGTTTTCTATGTTTATATTTCTACAATATATTTTATGTGTTCCATTGCCCTGTAATATGTAATTTTCTAACATTCAAGTACTGTAATAGATGGTGATTTGTGTGGATTACTGTCTCCTTTCCCATAAGATAGTGCTTCCACTTCTTCATAGCTTGTACCATGGAATAGAGCTTCTTATCATATGTACAGTAGTTAATAACTACTCCATGAAAAACTTCAGAATGGTAACATACATGCCTTCCTCCTTGCATCAACAAAACTCCCATAACACACCCACTTACATCTATCTTCACTTCGAAAGGTCGCTAAAATTTTGGTAATTCTAGAAATGGTGCTTGACTAATCTTCTTCTTTAACTCCTCGAAAGCCCTTTGCTAACCTTTTACCCACTTGAAACTCTCGCCACTTGTTATCATGTGGAGTACCGTTAAAAATGAGGCTATGAATTTCCTTAGATAATGTGCTTCCCCATTGAAACTCTTGACCTCAGAAAAATTAGTAGGAAGTGGAAGTGGCCATTTCATTATGGCCTCCATCTTGGAAGGACCTATCTTCATCTCTCCCCCATTGATCACATACCACAGATACACTAAATATTGTTGCACAAACTCACACTTCTTGAGATTTTCTAGCAGCTGGTGCTTTTTCATTTTCTCCAACACCTGTCTCAAATGTGAAATATGATCCTCCCAGGTAGTACTATATACCAGTATATCATCCAAATAGATAATAACAGATGAATCTATAAAAGGGTGCAGTACATCATTCATTAATATGATAAAAGAAACAGGTGCATTACATAGGCCAAATGGAACTCATTCAAACCTTGTCTGGTTTTGAAGGTGGTCTTCCATGTATCTTCTTCTTTGACTTGAACCTAGTGCTATATAGACTTAAAGTCCAGCTTGGTGAAATACTTTTCTTGTTGCAACTGACCTAATAGATTGTCTATCCTTGGTAGAGGGTATCTGTTCTTGAGTGTGATTTTATTCAATGCTCTGTAATCTATAGACATCCGCCAAGTCCCATCCTTCTTTGGCACAATGATGATGGGTGACCCACATGGTTTTGTACATGGACGAATGACACCCTTTTCTAGCAGTTGTTGCAGTTGTTTCTTCACCTCACTTTCTTCTATAACAGACTGCCTATACAACCCATCTGATACGAGGAACAGAGGTATATAGAGCCTGTTTTCATCAATTTCTCTACCTTAGCCTTAATAGCCACTACCAATAGCTACCACCTATCTATGGTTGGTTGGTCGAAGCTTTTGGCATACTAGCTTTATGTTTTAGTAGGTGTTAATCTCATGTTCCACAATTCTAAAATCAATATTAGGAATTTCCTCATAAGACCATGCGAAAACATCACAAAATTCTTTGAACATATTGGTATAAATAGTTAGCTCTTCATAATATGATCCTATAAATACATTTTCGATGATATTGGGATTCTTAAAAATGTTCACCGGAATAGTATGTGAAATATCAGCCATGTTCCCTTTGACATATATATAGGTCGGAGCCAAAGTGTTCAAGTTCTTTTGAACACTTCCATATGTCAAAGAACATGATAAACTATATTCACGCCTCTGCAAGTCAGTGATAAAATAATATCAATGATGTAAGTCCTCCTGTAGTTTTCCTACACCATTCATTGCTTCTTAGATAGCCTCTTCAAATGGTAAAACAATATAGAGGAAATCCATAGACATGGTCAAGTTAGTTGCACAAACCATAACTAAATTGCAATCTAAGTAATGTTTTGGAATAAAGATTGAATCAAAGTCTGTAGTGTTATCTACGATAGTTTAATAAGAAAATTCTATTGTGAAAATAGGAATACCCATTCCTACAACCTACCCTTCTTCCAATTGGTAGTAGGAAAAGGAAAAGTCCAAGGGTCCTCAAAATAATTAGTCCAGAAAGAATTATTCTGAGGGACCACCCTAGACTTCTTAGAAATAGTATTGATCAACATTACTGGGGGCGAAAAATAGAAGGTACCCATTAACAATATATGCTATCCAACCCCCAAATTCTCAATAGGTTGTTGATAATTGTTAACCAATGGGAATCATAGTAGAATATCACATGGAATTGGGTGCGGGTTGGATGTAAGACAATTGATCTATGATAATGTTGACGGTGATGAACCCACCAACATTCAAGGGGATCTCCCCGGTAAGAAGTCCCAACTAGACCTCAGACCGTTTGGAGTAGGACTCCCAACAATGGGTGGTAATGTGGTGCCTTGACCGCAGTGGCATGTAGAGATAAGTATGATGACTTTGGTCAGAAGAAGGTGTGTCACCAGGGAAAATTTTAGGAGCTAATATTCGTATATGGGCTAATTTTTCATGCTTTTTTCCAAAAAAGATTCGCTAATTTCCATTTTTTCTAAAAATGATTCGCCCAAATTTTGTAGTATAAAATTATTTCACCTTAAAAATCGCCAAAATTTTATATAGAGACTATATAAAATTATTAGAAATTTTAATATCTTTACAAAAATATTATCAAATGTTTTATAGATGGTATATGATGGACTACGAGATTCGCGAAGGTTTCTAAACTTCAAGATAAGTTTCCATCCTTAAAATTTTCCCTGTGTGTGACCTTGGAGCGAGTCAAGAGATATGCATGGGGGTTCTAACACATTGAGGGGAAGAGGAAGTGTGTCCCTTAGGAGCCTGTAATAGTATGCAGCTTGAAAGGAACACACGAGTGGAATGACATCACAAGATAAAATGTGGAACAGTCCATAAAACAAAGTGACGGGTTAATTCAACAACACACATTCAACAAGATTCATACAATTACATACAAAGTAGTTCATAAGAAAATGTGTAAGTTAAACAACATACATTGCTAAAGAAACTAGAATAGTCCAACTACAATAACAACATATGAATGAAAACATGTTGGCTCACTTATTATTATTATAAGTGAAATTTCCATCCATACATACACCATTGATAGCCACTAGCCCCAATAGTGGAACATTACAGTCAAGCACACCTGCTCCTCCAAAGAAGTGTACTTGCTCTATGTTGTAGAGAAGCCATGCCTTGTCACAATACTTCCAACTCTTCTCTAAGCCTAAGACTAGCCAAAATCTTGGCTTCCAAAAGCCTGTTCTATGAATTATGAGGTTCTATTTACAACAAAGGTTGGGGTGACCCTTCACCTTCCCCTTTGTGACTCTTTGACTACCCTCACATATCTTCAAATTCTTTAAAAGTAGCTCATTACATTACATAGTGACTATTCACATTCCACTAATGAAACTTGGAATATCACTTACAACATATTTACAAATAATGTACATTTTCCACATGTACCCATGTGAGACAAAATAGGCTAGAGACAGCCTAACAAGAAAAACACTATGACTCATAAGTTTGGGGAAAGACCAACTCGGCAACATCCACTTTATGATTCTTGGTGACATACTGATACCAAGCTTGGTAATGTGCTATGGTGTCCCCAAACTGCTTGATAACATCTTTTTGATAGAGGACTCTTTCCTCCATAGATTCTAGGTATATGGTCTTGGAACCCTTATTCAACTCATCCTGAAGCATCCACAACATGGTCCTGATTACGGCAGGACCACCAATGTACTTCTTCATGTTTTTTCACTTAGATCCAAGTCGCTGTTGGTGGCCTCTCACCTTAGCTGCTCCATATACCTATCGACCTCTAGCTTGACTTGGTTCTTCTCATTGGCTTTGGTGAGGGAACTGATTGATGGGATCATATTCATTCTTACCATGAACTCCATACTCTTATGCAACCATGCATATGAAGCCTTTATGTTGGTGATGAAGGGGGTGAGCTTCTCATTGTTCTGGATCATCATCTGGATCAGTGCTTTGTCTAGCTCTGCCTATGGCTTCATCATCTTATGCAAGTAAAGAGGGGCTCCTTTGTACCTCATTGCCCATTCCTGCACATGGGTGATAGCAGCTTGTATGTCCTTGAGATTTTGGACAACCTTTCTGCTCCACTACTAAAACCCATGTAGATGGACAACCGCCTTATGCACGGTGACAAATCCATCATAGATTTTTTGCATGGTGACCTCAAGAGTTGTTACTTCAACAAGTATCGCTTTCCTCATATTTGCCATTAAGGATCCTACAGATTATTCTGCCTTCTACCTGGCCACTTGCAAGTTCTTTTCCATCTATTCATTCTCTGCTAAAAAGAACTTGACATTTGAGCTTGTGGGTCATGTATAAGCAATAGTGGCATCGACCATGGCTACTAGATGCTTTTTGACATTTGACACTATCACCCTTTCCTTCATAAATGCAGGTGATGTGTGATCATCCTGGAAATGATTTCTCTGCACCTATATAATATTCTGTTGCAACTCGTCAAATGAGAGATTGTACACATCCATCACTGGATCATCATCAAGGAGAAAAATATCTCCTTTCTTGCTCGGGACAGGTTTTGATAATGGAGGTGGTGGAGACTGATGGGCGACCTTGTGTGCTCTCGGAATGAGGTCGGTATCTTGGTCCTTTGACTCCCATCCCACCTCCATGTCTGTTGCTTCAACCATTTTCTCAATCTATTGAGCAAGCTCCCAATCCTTCATCTTCTCACCCTCTTCTTCATTTTATAGTTGTTCTGACTCCTCTACATGTATGGGTACAATTTTCTCTCTCATTGCACCTTGCCCTTCTTTGTGTTCCTATTTCTACTTCTCTTCCCTCTCTCTCCTTCTTAGTTCATGTTCTTCCTTCAACTTCTCTGTTTCTTGCAACTTCCTTTCTACTTCCTCCAACATTTGCTTTTCTCTCTTCCTTCACTCTTCTCTCTTTATATGTTGTTTCCTATTTTCCTACATTGCCAAAGTTTATCTCTCAATGAGAGGATATTATTTGAACTTGTAGCTTTGCTCAGCCTTTGGGTTCTTGGAAATCTTCCTCTTATCCTTATCGTGTGTTAGTTTGTTGCTTATAGTTGTTTTTTTTGTTGCTTCCTATGGTTTTGTTGCCTGCAGAGTAGCTTCCCATGTTGTGGCTATATTGACTAGTTCATTGAGCTTGGAGTAGTTGTAGCAATACCTCTAAGGGTCCTCCTCTACCTAATGACATGTCCTGTGGATCCATGGATAGTACACCTTTGCACTGTGGTCCTTGCAAATACCATGGGGATCATACAGATTGAATTTTTTGGTTCATAACTCAAACTTCGCTATCTGATTAGCTTCTACATCTGCATATTTCAATCTCTTAATCTCGTACAATTTGATTTGCAAAGGAAGAGCAAGCCATGGTGCCTTCTTTCTCCTATGCAACCCTACTGAGAACCCTGTGGAGATGTGATATGAGGCCTCTTGTATGACCAACTTGTCTATGTCATACCCTGGTAGAACATGTAGAGGCCTCTCTCTTCCAAACATCCTAATGAAGGTGCCACTGGGTGAGGTATACCAATCTGCAATGTTAAATATTTCATCCATCACTTCTTTGGGACATGCAAGGTGGATCTTTCTCAAATATCAATTTGTACACCGGGATTATGAAATGGTCATCTATCTCACCATAACTCCTTGGTAGCTACATTGAGAAAGATACTTGCAATAAATTTTGACGGCAATCTCTTTGGGTGTCCATGTCCAACCCATGCCAGGAAAGTGATGTTCGGCACAAATTGCATCAAGTAAATATGCAGACATGTATAATCTCGCTTGCTCATCCTTGGGTGGATTCTGGGCATTAAGTCACATGGAATTTCAACTGAAAAGCCAACCAATTCGATTAGTTGAATGGAATTTTGTCATTCACCAATGGGTCCAACACAACCACCCAATTCTACTAAAAGGTGTCTGTGATCTCTTGACCGTATAATCAGCATGCAAACATGATGAAGAACTGGTATGCCTTTTTGAGTGACTTTGTCCAGTAAACATGAGTGGGTGTCACTCTGAATTTCGATGGATCTTTCACCCAGTGCTTTATAATATCTCTAGTGTTTACAAACATATGGGTGGCATAGAAAAGTGTATCCATGCAATTCATTCACTGAGGTAAGTGAAACATCTAATGACAATTCTCTATTCTTAAGGTAGTAAGTTGTGTCCCACTTCTAATTCTCAATTTCATAGTCTATAGATCTATGTGTAAGATAATCCAGTGGATGATGTCCACACAAGGGAAGGTGGGGTACCTACATGCAACCTTATGTAAGCCTGACCAGTGGATATTGACAGTCAACTAAAAATATTCTAAGTCATCATTGAACTCCCCTGCAAAGATATCCTTGATTTCCTGCCATGTTAACTTCATGCTCTTCTCAATGAATGGTTGAGTGTCTACATAAATTGGAAAATTTACTAACACTTGCTCAACGGCTTCCCCATTGCTACTCTCGATAGTATCCTTTGATGCATCTCTCTTGGAATCCATGTTACCTTTAACTATTTGAGATTTTCTCAACAATTGTAGTACCTAGAGATAGAGAGGACACTCATGACATGCAAATATTAGCTTGAAACCAAAATCACTTCAAGAATAGACCAAACAACAAACTGGGTAATTTCTGGGAAGGATTTCACAATCCTAGCTCTCATAGGTGACTGACTACCAGATGGTTATGTGTAGTGCACAATCCTAACTACCAATGGGGAGGTATTGCTAACTCGAACTATGTAACGCGCAGTTAAGTCAAGCTTAGGCTAGCTGAGATTGCAGATTGTGCAATCCCAGTGGTTGAGGTTCAAGACTAGCTCATGGAATTGGGCAGTTGGAGCCAAGCCTTGGTAGCCTTTGTGCAATTCCTAGAGCCAAGGTAGAGCCTTGAGATCCAAAAATGCATAGTGCCTTCCAGGGAGGAGTAAGATCTAGACCAAGGAAGCTCAGATCTACCTAGTGGGAGCATGAAAACAAGCAAATTTGAAGGGGGAAGTGATGGTGGGTGCATATTTGAGTGAATGATGATGGATGAAAATAAAATGAGTGCATGAAACAATCAAACTGTAGAAAAGTGAAGCATGTGGAGAGAGTCGCCGCAACAACGACTGTTAGTGAAAAAACTGGGTAATGCATTCGACACTTGGGAAAGGAAATGAAAAACTTAAAAGAACACATTGACAAGCTAAAACAAATCAAAACATCGGAAATGGTTCAATAAAATGTTTGAAATGACACTCTCACAAACAAACAAAAGTGACAGAAAAAGTAACAAAAGACTAGAAAAGAAAGACTTACCCGGAAAAGTTGTGACGATTATGCCAAAGGTTCCTAGATCTCTACAGGAATGCCAGCACTCCAAGATCAAATATGAAAATGATCTCTGGAATTTTCCATTAAATAGATTTGGTTGATTTAGGGTTTATGACGCGAAGGCCAAAAATCTAGGAAAAAGTGACACTTGGTGACACTTTCCAAAAATAACTCAATTGCCACTCTGGACTACTAAAAATAGATAGCTATTTTTTAGGGATACTTTTTCAATTTTTTCATTTTTTATTTTTTGGGAGAAGCTTCCATGCATTGGTCAGAGAGATTGCATAGTTCTCGGGAGAACTGGGCAACTCACTAGCTCATGCATCGGGCAGCTACTGAGGGAAAGCTTTTGCATAGATTTTGATCTGTGCTGGTTGCCTCTCATGCTCTATACAGTGTCCCAGCTGAAGGTTGTGTTCCAGCTTCTTCTGCAAAATTCTAGAGCTGAAGGCGCACTATTGGCTTGGACTGCACATTCCTGAGAGCAAGGTTGGTTTCCCTCAAGGATTACATAGTTCACTAAGGCAAGCCTGGAACCGGGTTGAAAACAATTCAAGAGATCAGCTTGTGGGTTAGACAGTAAGTCAAGTGAGAAACACAAGCCATAATGCAAAATATAAAGCTTCATCAAAGCACAAATCCTAAGTTAGTGAAAGATGAGCTCCCGTGATTTAGGAGGGAGGCTCCAAAATGAAGCATAGGAAAACTTTTGGAGGGTGGTTGTAGCCGCTACAACATATAACAATATTCCCTTCATGAGGGAAGAATAGTATGTGAGAGTATTTGAAACAACAACCTACATCACATAAAGCTAATTTCATCCCAACAACATATTATAATCAAGATTAGCATCGATCACTTCTACTTCCACATTGACAAACTTGCTCCTAACTTCGACCAGGAAGGTAGGAATAATCCCACGTGGCCTGTGAGAGTGACCATTGAACATGGTTAAAAGAGATATATGGAACCAACTATGGAGACCCTATAGATTTCCAACATTCTATCGACATGACATAAGCGGAAGCTCCCTCATCGACAATAGTTTGAAACATAGTGTTCTTCTAGTACATACCTTTAATTTGGAAAGCAACATGACGAGGAAGTCTTGTATTGTCACACATAGTATTAAATGTAATGACCTAGGAGCTCCTAGGGTCACCTACTCTGATTATTGTAAAGAATGCGCTCCTTTGTGTTGGGAACAATTGGAGCACCTCTAACACTAACATGGCACAAGGAGTTTGAGCTAAACCTTCCACCTTGGAATAGTTCTAAGCATCCCTAGCATTTGGATTAAAAGTCGAGTGTTTTGAAGAGCCTTTCGATATCTAAGGCATAGTCTAAATAATGATTCACTCAATATGAAGAGGTTCCTATGAATCGGAAGAAATTTTTTCCTTACAAGACTCAGGATCTCCATAATTGTGGGCCATCATCGATAAATCAAATTGAGCATTTACCATATAGACATTCGATAGAGATTCCCCCTTGAACTAAGTGCCCCCTAAGTGGGGTCTGGTACTAGTGATTGCACCAGAAAGAATGTGTTTCCCTTGAGGGAAAGGGTTGTTAAGCACTCCCTAAGAACTAAAATGACCCTTTTATACTAATAAGTGTTGCATATATTGAATTTTTGAGCAGATATGGGTAAGGTGATCTCCCTTACATAACTTGCATTGGAATTTCACTTTCTTTCTCTATTCCTTCTTTCCCTCACCAATATTATCATTGGGTTTAATCACACTCTCCTTATCCACCTTGTTCTTATTCTTACCATGCCCTTTCCTCTTCCCTCCATATTGGTCGTTTCCTTTGGGATTCAAATATTGGGATGCATTAAATGCAACATATTACAAAGGAGGAGAGACAAATGACATAGCTTAAACAACATAAGCATATTGCAAAGTCATTTATTGCAATTGGTTGACTAACAAAATAGCCACATTTGAATCAAACTATCATACCACCCCATCAACATGGGCCCCAAATTTCAGTTTGGTTGATTATGTCTAAGGTCTTGATGCATCCGGAAAAATTTCATAAAGGACATTAGATAAGAATAAATGAGATCCAATTGTTGTGTTAGGTCCCTATACTACTAGTGTAGCCCCTTATTGTTATTAGTACAACCCCCTTATTATATTGTTGTACCCATGTAGTCCCATTATTTTTATTATTATTCCCCATAGAATCCCACTATTGTTATTATTGTGCCCTTACATTATTATTGTTATGTTGGCTCTGATTATATTATGACCCCTTAGACTCCTTTATATAGAAAGGAGGTCTTGTCATTTGTATCATCCAAGAATTGTTTATTTGTGTAATGTAAAGGAGGTTGCCCCCTTGAAGAGGCTTATTTCTAAGGCGTTGATCTATCTTTTCTATCTTTTTGTGAGCTGGTTTCATAACATTTGGTATCAGAGCTTTGGATTCTAGGGTTTCGCTACTCCAAACAAGTCATCATGGCATGTCTTCTATAACTTTTTTTCTGCGATGTTCCAGACAAATAAAAAAAACCCATTTGAGAATAAACCACGCTAAACCTTGGGTCCGAATTTCATATCTTTTCTCACTATAGTTTTGGAGATATGATATGAGGAAATTAGGGTTTTTGCAAGCTCCAGAATTTCATCTAAAATAGGTCATCATGGAAGTTTCGCTATAATGTCTTCATTACGAAGTTTCAAAAGCTAAGAAAAAAACTCATTTTAGAAGAAATCGGTCTGAACCTCAGGTCCAAATTTCAGATCTTGGTTCGCTATATTTTTGGATATATGGTCTGAGAAAGTTAGGGGTTTTGTAGATTCTCGAATTACACCCTAAACATGTGACCTTGAGAAAATCATCATAACCTTCTCTCTGAGCATCAGATTGAAATTATGTAAGATGTTATAGAAAGAGGATAGCCTGTAGTTTTTTGTATATCAGCTTCAGGTACTAAGGTTGAAACAGTGACACGTGGCACTTCATACATGTTTTCTCTACTGAACTAGTCTATAATCAGGTCACTGTGGGAGATTTGGCATAACTCTTCCTTGGAGAATCCAATTGAAATAAGACTTGTGGGGTTAGAAAGAGGACTCAGAGAAGTATTACAATCTGAAATTTTAGAACCTAAAGATCCGAAATTACAGAGTTACAGTCGTTTCAAGATAGAGCTCCTAAAATCAAGAAAAGGCAAATTGAGGAAGTTTGATGGCAAGGATCCGATAAATTGGATACTACAGATGGAGAAATATTTTGATCTACATGGTGTACCACTATTACAAAAGGTATGTATTGCATTTTCATATTTAGAGCCAGATCAATTTTTATGGTATAAAGGGCTTTGTTCTTGTAAACAACTTGTTACGTGGTCAATTTTCACGGAGGAAATGATAGCACATTATGAGGATACAAAGAGAAACACCTTCTTTAGAGCAACACCACAACAATTGGAAGAAAAAAGAGAAAAAGGGCTTTGCTACAAAGTGGAAAGCAAAATTATGGCAACAAGGAAGTCTACCCATCACAAATATAAAGATGGAAGTGTTGTTTCTCCTAGCCTTCCACAACCTACAAGGGTTACACCACAACAATTGGAAGAAAAAAGAGAAAAAGGGCTTTGTTACAATTGTGATAAGAAATACATTAAAGGTCATAAGTGTGCCGAGAAGAAATTATTTTACATTGATTGAGGAGAGGAGGAAGAAAAGGATCAAGAAACGTTAAAAGAAGAGTATATACACTAGGAACCAACCCCAGAGAAAGAAGAAATGAATCCAACCATACCTTGTAAAGCATTGGAAAGAATTACTACTCCTCAAACTCTTAAGATAGAAGGACATATCAAGAAGAAAAAGGTTCAAGAAGTGAAAGACCACATCAAGAAAGAAGAAATGAATCCAACCATATCTTGTAATGCAATTTCCGGAATTACCACTCCTAAAACTGTCAATATAAAAGGACATATCAAGAAGAAAAATGTCAAAGAAGTAAAAGATCACATAGAGCATCAAGAAATGAATCTAACCATATCTTGTAATGCATTGGAAGAAATTACCACTCCTCAAACTCTCAATATAGATGGACATCTCAGGAAGAAAAAGATTCAAGCAGTGAAATATCACATCGAACATCAACAACAAGTTCTCCAACTTTTAAAGGATAACGCCACTTTGGTGCAGAATAGAATGAAACAATAAGAATATCAACATCGAATGAAAGAAGTTTTGATGTAGGTGATTGGGTATTTTTATGGTTACATACATACAAACAAATGTCCCTCAAGAAAGCTATTTATGAGAAGGAAATGTTTGAAAAACTACACAAACTTAAGAAATGGTGACCTTACCTAATGGGAAGACACCTCAAGGTAAAAATGGATCATGATAGTATTAAATACTTTTTAGAACAAAGATTATCCTCTGAAGAGAAACAAAAATGGGTCACAAAGATGTTGGGTTATGACTTTGAAATTATCTACATAAAAGGGAAGCAAAATGTTGTGGCAGATGCACTCTCAAGAAAGGATGAGGATGTGGATGCATTGTTGTGCGCCATTTCTATTATCCAACCAGATTGGATAAACGAAGCAAGGTATGAATGGAAGAAGGACGAAGAAGTGTGGCCACTCATTCAAAAGTTGCAGAAGATCCCAGTTCAAACGATATTTCCAAAACTTGACGAGGAAGCAAAAATCATATTGGAGCCTAGAGCAGTCACAGAAACAAGAACCCAACAGCTATGAAATTGATCAATTTTAGAGTATCTCATCAAGTGGAAGAACTTACCTGCTGAAGATTCCACATGGGAGGACAATAATTTTATACAGAAGCATCAAGAAATACTCAAGCACTGAGGGCAACACTTTCTGAAGGAGAGGGACATGTTAGGTCCCTATACTACTAGTGTAACCCCTTATTGTTATTAGTACAACCCCCTTATTATATTGTTGTACCCATGTAGTCCCCATATTGTTATTATTGTGCCCTTACATTATTATTGTTATGTCGGCTCTGATTATATTATGATCCTGTAGACTCCTATATATAGAAAAGAGGTCTTGTAATTTGTATCATCCAAGAATTGTTCATTTGTGTAATGTAAAGGAGGTTTCCCCCTTGAAGAGGCTTATTTCTCAGGCATTGATCTATCTTTTCTATCTTTCTATGAGCTAGTTTCATAACATGTTGAATCCTAAATATAGCATATTCTTCTATGGAAACCCTAGAAAGTGACACATAATTTGAGATGATTGGTTGTAGTGACTTTAAATAATACTCAAGAAAAAATTCATAAGATATTTCTACTTTGATCATTCTCTTTCTTCTCTGCCATTCTTAGATGTGGTCACAAATGCGAGTAGCCTTGTCCATTTTGAAATTGGATAGGAGTTCAGTCCCAACGTCATATCGGATAGTAAATTGAAAGTGGTTAAGAAATACCGTGGCCAAATCAGTAAACATTGAGAATTATACCCCTTTTAGTTTAATATACCACTTTGTAGGATTCCCAGTGAAGATGTGCTAAAAAAAACCTCAACATAATCGAATCATCAATTAAAGAATTCTATGAACACCATAGGTGAAATGTGGTTATATGATCTACGCAATCCTCACTTGACTTTCCATCGAAGTTTGTGATGTCTGAGGGAATTTTAGTAGGGATCGACAACCAACATAGATCATACCACATTAGATCATTAGTTAACTTTAAGCATGGAGAAGCTGTTGGAAATAATACTGATATGGGGGGTGAATCAGTATTATCAAGTCAAATATTCCCTTTTTCAAATCCAGATCATATACGCTGCTTCAGTTAATTAAAACCGCGTATATACGCAACTACGTAGAAGGAAACCCGCGTATACCATGCAAACTTATAATTTACTTTATCTTACAGATGTTGATTATTAATTTGTGTATCAGAATCAAATAAACAGTAAAACAGAGCAGAAGACAATCACACACAAGAACACAAGATATAAGGTGGAAACCTAATGTGGGTGAAAACCACCTGCTGCAATTCGTCTCTATCTTCCTTTTAATTAGAAACTTATTTTTACAATGATTCTGTGTTGGTGCAGTCCTTTACCAGTACACAGGCTGCAACCTGCTGAGAGCTACAACCCTCTCTCGTTCTCGAGCTTCTCCTAGAAGGGAGCTACAACCCCCTTATCTCTTGCACTAGCCAAGATACTAGTATGTAGGTGCTGACCTACAGAAGGCTACAACCTTCTCTTTCTTCCAGTGACCACGTTTCTTAAATTTTCAGACTGGATCCATGAACATCAATCAATCATCAAGAATTTCTGCATCAAACAATCTCCTTTTCACCAATTAGAACTGAATCAAGTAGACACTTCTCTGACAGCTATACCCAAAACACAATAACAATAACCCCACACCAAATTCTGAACCCAGAACACTACAACAATAAACAGAAGCAGCTAGAACGCAACTCAAGAGATGTACGCTACTTCAATAACCTGAAACCTACGTGCATATGCTTCTGTGTTTGTACCAACCTGCGTATACGTTGTTTTTATTCACTGAACCTGCATACAAATCTATAAAGGATAATTCACTCTTTCAATATTCAGACACTAATTAACCCAGATTATCAGATTTATAGATCAAGCATGCGCCACATATAACAGATCAAAATCATAAAAAGATACTGTTATTCGAGCCTTAATATTATGACCCATCAATAGAACTTATCCTTCTCTTTGCGCTAAGGTTCCTCCTTCATTCAGATCCAGATCTACACCATAACCCTAATCACCAATATTTCAAATCTAGCACTTATTAGATATTCAATTAATTTAGATGATCCTTTGCCAAGTGATCTCCTTCCTCTTTTATAGTCTTAGGCCTTTCACAATACCACGGTCCAAAACCATAATAAAACAATACCATGGACCCAATACCTGGGATCAACACTTCTGACGAGATACCATGGTCCAAAACCATAGGTTCAAATACCAAGGACTAAATACCACAGACCAAAAGTAAATTCTCCAACATATACGCGCTTTTCCTTGCGTGAAAGTGCGTGTATACCCATACACGCCTTTGTAACGTCTAACCCACGTGTATACGTGCCTTCGTCTAGGTGAACCTGCGTATATATCGTTTTCCTTCATTTTGAGATCTGTCACGAAAGTGAGTTGCCATCAAGGACAACACCTATGCCATAGCTCTAAATCAGTGCCACAATGCCAACAATCTCCCCCTTTGGACTTGATGGCAACCCCAAGATCCTCAAAGTCATTCTCCCCCTTTGTCAACAAGGGAAAAGGGTTGTGCTCCGCCTGAGTACATGCTGAAATCTCTGCCCTGCTGTGCTGACCATGCTCCCCCTAACTGTAGGCAAGGTCTGCAAAAATGTGTTCTTCAAGAAGAACCATGACTTATACATCATAAAATACCTTCCTATCACCAAAAGACTCAATACATACATCCATCACCCAACCAAGTGGGGATACATCAGAAATTTGCATATGACAACCAAGTACATTACATCTTCATCCCAGGCATAGTGGGGAAACAAAAATAGGCCGTTACATGACCTTGACAGCATAAAAGGGATACATGAAATAGAGACAAAATATCTAGAGCAAGACTTATGAAAGTCACCAATAACTAATATCAGCAGCATTTGTCAATCACCATTTAGATCAGCAACCATGATTTCCTTCTGTTCTCCCTCTGCATTTGTTCCACCTGAAACCAACAACAGCTGTGAACTTGAACCAAAAGCTTCTAAGATAATGCCAACAATGCATCATTAGAAGTTTATTTGCTCCCTCTGAACCTGTGCCAAATGGTCTTTGTCAGACCCATATCAGACTATCTTCAACCAGAGCCTGTCCCTATTGATATCCATCAAGCCTCCATATACGCGACTGTATCTGTATAAACCAGCGTATGTACGCGGATCCTCTTCAGCCAACTCGCGTACAACCACTTTTCTCTGAAACAGACAAGTTTCAACAGCAGGATGAAGCATCAACTACTCCCAACTTCTGTCTAAGGTATTCAAATGTCTCCCTGGGTAGTGGTTTGGTGAGTATATCAGCAACTTGTTCCTTATAGGAACATATTCCAACTTGACCTTTTGTTCAAGCACATGTTCCCGGAGGAAATGATATTTGATAGGTATGTGCTTGGTCTTTGAATGCATAACTGGATTCTTTGAAATGCTGATTGCACTTGTATTATCACATAAGATGGAGATAGGTGGTGCACAAGTGATTTGAAAATCTTGTAAGGTTTGCATCATCCAGAGGAGTTGAGTGCAACAAGATGCAGCAGCCACATATTCTTCTTCAGCTATAGATAGAGAAATCGAACTTTGTTTCTTGTTGAACCAAGATACTAATCTGGAACCCATAAAGAATGCACCACCACTTGTGCTCTTTCTGTCATCCATGCTTCCAGCCCAATCTGCATCTGTATAAGCATGAAGAGTGAGATCTGTATCTCTCGGATACCATAAGCCATAGTTTTGAGTTCCTTGAAGATACTTGAAGATTCTCTTCACTGCCTGAAGATGAGTTTCCTTTGGATTTGCCTGAAATCTTCCAACCATTCCCACTGCATGCATGATGTCTGGTCGGGTACCTGTCAAATAAAGCAGACTTCCAATCATGGATCTATAGGTTGGTTGATGCACTGCTGTTGATTCATCATTTGCACTGAGGCTGCATCCTGTAACCATAGGGGTACATACTGGTTTCGAATCTTCCATGCCATATTTCTTCAAGATCTGCTTGAGATACTTGGTTTGAGACAAAAAGATACCGCCTTCATTTTGTTGGATTTGTAGACCAAGAAAATATGTCAGCTCTCCAAGTAATGACATTTCGAATTCTTTCTGCATCACCAAGGCAAAGTTTTGACTCATAGCTTCTTCATTGCTGCCAAAGATAATATCATCTACATACACAACAAGTATTAGCAATTTGTCATTTTCAATTTTTATATAAAGATTGCTATCTGCTGATCCTTTTGAAAAACCTTGTTGATGAAGATATTTGTCCAAACGGTAGTACCAAGCCCTTGGAGCCTGTTTAAGACCATAGAGAGCCTTTTTTATTCTGCATACAAGATTTGGATCATTCCCAAGATTGAAACCATTTGGTTGCTCAATGTACACTTCTTCTTCTAAGTCACCATTCAGAAACGCTAATTTCACGTCCATTTGAAATACTTTGAACTTCTGAAAGCTAGAGAGAGCAAGGAACATTCTGATGGCTGGAAGACCACGAACTGCCTGGTATTTGCATGCTTTCCTTATCTGTGAGAAAATAAGATGCCCCAATCTTCTGTGCCATAGCCAGTGTTCATCATTCTTTCTTAGATAGCATTGATGTTGTCTTCTTTGAATATGTATAAATTATTTGGAGTTCTTATGCCTTTGATCACTGTTTTACCTGTATCAAGATCATGAACACTACATCCATTTGATCGAAATATTACCTCAGTTCCTTGATCACACATCTGACTGACACTTAATAGATTATGCTTTAAGCCATCAATATACATGACATTTCCAGCTTTGACCCTTTCTTTCAACTGAACAGAACCTTTACCTTTTATGAGAGCAGGGTGTCATTTCCAAAATAGACCTTCTTCTCCTTCTCTAAGGCACTATATGACTGTATTTTTTCTTTATCACCTGTCATATGTTTCGAACATCCACTGTCGATGTACCATTGATTTTCCTTCCCTTGCGCATATAAGGCTATACCACATCTTTCTAGTTGTGGTTCTTTTATTCTCCATGATTTTGCACTTGAGGCTTGCTCCTTCTGAGTTGTCTGCCGAAACCTGCTCTTGCATTCAGAATCTTCATGACTGAAATTGTTACAAATAGAACATTCTATTTCATTTTCAAGAGCAGAGAAGTTGTTGTAGGTCCTTTTCATGATCCCAGTCATACTCCTCTATTTATGAGCTTCTCTAGTCATGATTGTCTTATAGGTAACACATTGAGCGGCTTTGTGACCAAAGTTATGACAAGAAAATCATTGGCCATTGAAAAAACTCCTATGATTATCAAATCTACCAGCCAAATGATTGTAGTTCCTATTGACATCCATTCTTGAGGAAAATTAAGAAGGTTATACCTGTGGCTGGTTGTAGCTTCTGATTTCCTTAAAGTAGATTGCCCCTGATTTACCTGGTAGTCTTTGTTCATTCTTGAGGTAAATTGTCCCTGATTTACCTGGTGATTTCCATTGGGTCTTTGTTCACTTCTCCTTGTAGCATCAAGATAACTCTTGGAGGTCGATGGTTTCTACGCTTGAGTTGTTTCTTCATTATATCCCAGACCTGTCTTGATTAGTGGAGAGCACTGCACTTTGATAATCTCATCTAAAGTGTCAGATCCTTTAACAAATCTAAGATTAAGAGCTTTTGTTTTCTCAATCTCTTTTCTCAGTCCCACAATTTCACATTCTAACTTTTCATGATGTTTTTCCTTTTCAGCAAGTTGGAATTGTAGAGTATCTATGATCACATTCTTCTCTTCTAAACAAATTTTGAGTCTAGAAATCTCTTCATAAAGACCTTCTTCATCTATAGCATCCACAAAATCATCATCTTCAAAAGCCATTAAAAGTTTATAATTATAGCCTTCTTCATCACTATTTGAAAGTCCATCACTATCTTCATGAGTGTAATAGCTTTTCTTATTTACATTCTGTTTCTTGTTCCATCTAACAGGTTCCTTACCTTTGTCAAGCTTATCTTTATGAGGACACTTGGCAGCATAGTGACCGACTCTTCCACAAGCAAAGCATTTGAAAGGTAACTTACCTCTGAATCTGCCAGCACCCCGTTGAAGGTTCTTGACAAAATTTGATTCTTCCTCTTCTTCTGACATATGTCCTGACTCATAGTAATCTCCTTTGCCTGATGCCTTGAATGCAGCTTCTCTCCTGTCTGATGGTCCTCCTTTCCTCATTTCGTAAGCAGTTAGAATTCTGTGCAGCTATGACATGGTAAGTTTCTGTAGATTATCCTTTTCTTCTATTGTAGAAACTTTTGATTCAAACTTAGGGGACAAAGATCTTAGAACTTTTTCAACCACAACAGCCTCTTTTATTTCTTCACCCAAATTTTTCATACAATTAACAATCTCATCTACACGAAGGAAATAGTTAGCCACACTTTCATCATTGTGCATTCTGAGATTTTCATACTGAATTCTGAGGGTTTGAAGTTTTTATCATTTTACCTGTTCATCTCCTTCATAGCTCAGAACAATCTTGTCCCATATTTCTTTTGCGGATTTATATTGCATAACCTTGATGAATTTTGATTGAGATAGACATCCTAATAGAGTATTGACAGCCTTTGCATTTGTTTCATATTGCTTCTTACCAGCCGAATCTGTAGGAGTTGTGGATGGAAAAGTGTACCCTGTATCTATGATATCCCAGACTTCTGTACCAAGAGATTGAAGATAGGTTGTGACTCTTACCTTCCAATAGACGAAGTTGGTCCCATCAAAAATTGGTGGCCTGATAGATGCTTCTCTCTCGTAGTTGCTCATGATGATGGATCTTCCTTTAAGCGATCAAGATTCTTCAGGACGACCTTCTCTGATACCAATTGTTGGAAATAATACTGAGAGGGGGGATGAATCAGTATTATCAAGTCAGCGATTCCCTTTTTCAAATCCAGATCATATACGCTGCTTCAGTTAATTAAAACTGCGTATATACGCAACTACGTAGAAGGAAACCCGTGTATGCCATGCAAACTTATAATTTACTTTATCTTACAGATGTTGATTATTAATCTGTGTATCAAAATCAAATAAACAGTAACCAGAAACAGTAAAACTAAGCAGAAGGCAATCACACACAAGAACACAAGATATAAGGTGGAAACCCAATGTGGGTGAAAACCACCTGCTGCAATTCTTCTCTATCTTCCTTTTAATTAGAAAATTATTTTTACAATGATTCTGTACTGGTGTAGTCCTTTACCAGTATGCAGGCTACAACCTGCTGAGAGCTACAACCCTCTCTCATTCTTGAGATTCTCCTGGAAGGGAGCTACAACCCCCTTAGCTCTTACACTAGCCAAGATACTAGTATGTAGGTGCTAACCTATAGAAGGCTACAACCTTCTCTTTCTTCCAGGGACCACGTTTCATAAATTTTCAAACTGGATCCATGAACATCAATCAATCATCAAGAATTTCTGCATCAAACAATCTCCTTTTCACCAATTAGAACTGAATCAAATAGACACTTCTCTGACAGCTGTACCCAAAACACAATAACAGTAACCACACACCAAATTCTGAACCCAGAACACTGCAACAATAAACAGAAGCAAATAGAACCCAACTCAAGAGATGTACGCTACTTCAATAACTTGAAACCTGCGTGCATATGCTTCTGTGTTTGGACCAACCTGCGTATACACTATTTTTATTCACTGAACCAGCGTGTATACGTGCCTTCGCTTCACTGAACCTGTGTATATATCTATAAAGGATAATTCACTCTTTCAAATATTCAGACACTAATTAACCCAGATTATCAGATTTATAGATCAAGCATGCGCCACATATAACAGATCAAAATCATACAAAGATACTATTATTCAAGCCTTAAGATTATGACCCATCAATAGAACTTATCCTTCTCTTTGCACTAAGGTTCCTCCTTCATTCAGATCCAGATCTGCACCATAACCCCAATCACCAATATTTCAGATCTAGCACTTATTAGATATTCAATTAATTCAGATGATCCTTTGCCAAATGATCTCCTTCCTCTTTTATAGTCTTAGGCCTTTCACAATACCATGGTCCAAAACCATAATAAAACAATACCATGGACCCAATACTTGGGATCAACACTTCTGACGAGATACCATGGTCCAAAACCATAGGTTCAAATACCAAGGACTAAATACCACAGACCAAAAGTAAATTCTCCAACATATACGCGCTTTTCCTTGCGTGAAAGTACGTGTATACGCATACACGCCTTTGTAACGTCTAACCCGCATGTATACGCGCCTTCGTCTAGGTGAACCTGTGTATATATCTTTTTCCTTCATTCTGAGATCTGTCACCAAAGTAAGTTGCCATCAAGGACAACACCTGTGCCATAGCTCTAAATCAGTGCCACAATGCCAACAGAAGCTATGGGATTCCACCCTCAAGGATGAAAAATTCCAAAAGGACCATATTTCAGAAAATAATACGTTAGACTTTCACTTGCACGAGGTTACCAGGGATTACTCGTAGAAACTCCTAGATTATAATAAACCCCTTATTTTCTGGGAACATATGGGTGATACCCTCCACTCATAGTGGAACTATGAGTTGAAGAGGTGTTTCCCCTTATTAGTATGTTATATGGAGGAGAAACCTTGGGTTACAAGTGCTAGAAAAGAGAAAAAATCCCACCAATGTACTACCAGTAGTGAAGGGATAACTCCCCTACTGACCAAATACTTGATAAGAGACACCTAACACTGACCCAATCACAGATAGATAAATGATACCTTTCCCCCCTTAACCTTGGAAAAGATTAGCAAATTGAGAGAAAATAGGAAACCGAATAGATCCACCTCCCCTGGACGAGTTGGAAGGAGGAACATGTCCACTTCCAAAAGTGAATCCCACCACTTACCATAGAAGGAATAGTAGAAGGATTGGAATATGAAAAAGAATATATCATTGAGGAAATCCCAACACACGACATCCCAAGTGAAAAATCACTAATGATGGAACAATAAGTTAGGTGCCCCCTCTCGGGCTAGGAGCGGAGGTAGAGCCAACAATATTGTTTTCGGTGTATAACTAGAGATAGTAGAGAAGGAAAATGTTCCTCCACCAACTAAAAAATAAGGCATATGTACACCAATAGTATCTATAGTCACACTAGTTCCACTAAAATTGGTCATACCAAAAGATGGAGAGTTTGTAGAAATTATCTAAACAGGGGTACCCACGTAAGATATAATGTAAGGACAGTTTTCTGGAAGAGGATCTAAATTCAGTATAGGATATTATGGGATGTATTCTACTTCCTTTCCATAAGAACCTAACCAAAAAAGGTATACTAGAAAGAAATTAAACACTTGCATCGAAATCATGAAAGAAACTTTGCCCTTGGAACTCTTCCTTTGGAGAATATCCTTGTTGGTTTAAGGGGGCTTAACCCTGGTTCAATGTGTGTTGCACACCAAAAAAAACATCAACCACTGGCCCTTTCAGCAATGACCTACAAGAATATCGTAGTCTCACCCAAAGAAATTATGGGAGGTTGCATAACCAAGTTTTTGTAGCTAGAGGGGTATGTGTGCTGTGGTGTCCATGTGTTCACTTGTGTCTTATATTTACCTATAACTTTGCATACAAGAATAACTTCATGTTAATGATTAACTACAAATATTGGTACTTAACACATAGACATAACATAAAATAGTATAGCATGTATTCTTTCACATAATTCAGTAAAACACATGCATACGATATCAATAACAACATAGAATTGACACAAAAAGATACACAATACTTCGCAAAAACTTCTTCTTTATTAATAAGGATCTTCAATGCATGTTATTCCCTGACCTACGTACCCAGCTGCAGATGGTCTACGCACTTTGCTGCAGACTCTTCAAGGCCTCCACACACTCAGCTGCAGAGCCTTCCCAAAAATACAAACTCAAGACGGAGAATATGAACAATCTATTCTTAGTTAGTTATTTCCTATTCGAAAAAGTATGAAATATTCTTTATATAGAGTTTATTACTACAATACCATGGTCCACATACCATGGATTTGACAAAACAATGGACTAATACCTGAAACCCGTTACAAAATAAGGGACTTTTGACCCAACCCCAAAGCCCCTAAACATTGCGTGATGAATAGAACCTTTCTAGCTCCACATGCTCTGCTCCTCAAAATGCAGATTCTTTGACCCAAATATTTGGACCAAATTGGGATACACACAACAAGCCCTCAAAACTCACGCATGACTCATCCACAGTCACTTAGCTGGGGTTCCCTTGATTTTCGCTGCAATTCCATTGTAGACTACATTTCACTGTTAGACTGTCTCTGCCATTTGTTTCTCCTATTTGCGTACCTCCTCCAGCAATGCCTCTGTCGTTGGGCCAACAACCTTCCGTAGTATTTCTACTTCCCTTTTCTTCAATTATTTGACCCTTTCGTCCATCGCCTGAGATAGTTTGAGGGTGTCATCCTACCACGGCTGAGTCCTTGCTTGCCAAATTTGCTCCTTCCTCCAAAGATCATCTATATGTTTTTGGAGGTTCTCCCCTTCTGTAATACTGGCGAGTCTCTGTAAGACTAGTAGGTTCTTTACAACTGCCAATATTTCATCATGTTGCTTCTGCTTCACCTGTAATTCCTCCTCGATTTTTTGGATGTTTGGACCCTCCTACAGTTAGGTCTAAATTTGCATCATGTCATCCAATAATTTCCCGCAGTCCACCACTATGTCGGAGATGCCTTTCAATGCTGCTTTTAAGTCTTTCTACCTCTGCTCCCGCACTTCTAGTGGTGTGGTTGTCTGTAGCCTTATTTTCAACTTTGATATATGCACTTCATACTTTAATTTTATCTTCGCCAGTGCATTCTTTGATTCCTTGATCGTGAGGGAGAGCTTCACAACCTTCTCTACTTGTGGTTCCTCCTCACTGACCTTCACATCCAGGACTATGTTGCAGCTATCTTTGATGGATTTTTCCAACTAAATTTTGTCGCTAACTTGCATCATCTCTTTTCTTAGCCACATTCTCCAGCTCCTTTTTTAGTGCAGCTTTCTCTTTTTCCCGCTCTTGCAGCTCAATTTATAAAATTTGTTGGAATTCATGCGGCACCTGAATGGGTAGTGTGACAATATTTATGTTGACAGTCTTCCATGATTTGGCTCATTCTTTTTCATCTGATGTGTACCACTAAAGTGCTCCAGCTATCATTTGCAAAATTCTAAAGCCGAATTGTGTTTCTATTCTTCATTCTACTTGCAGTGGCTAAGTTATTTGTTCTAGCTATTTTTCTACTTCCTACAATGCCTTCAGCTCCTCGATGCCCTATTGTACCTTATCCAAGATCATTCTATATCGATAATAAATTATGTACCAAGTCTCCATTGTGATCTACTGAACCTTCTCTCCAATCTCGTTGATGTCTCCATCAATGAGTACAAGTGCTTCTGCGCCCTTGGACTTATCTACTTTATGCTCTTTACTCTTGCCTGTCGTAGTTGTTGTGTCTCTCCTTCAAACAATAAAAGGTGACTCCTATGATACTCCTGCATCATTGACGGGTTCCTCATGCTCCTTCTCTATTTCCTCTATTTTTATCTCTACATCCTTCCCACTTGTACTTGCATCCTGCGGGGTACCCTTCTCTCTTCCAATCACTCCACTATGTCGAGTCATCCATTCTTCTGGACATTATTATACTGCAGTGAGAAAATCATCTTTAGTTACTAAGTATGGAAATGGGTGCCATGTCCTAGTTGGGTCCTTCATTTCCTTAATATAGGTTTGTGGAAGTCTACAATGTGACAATATTTCTTATATAAACTAGGTGACAACCTTGGATGCTGATTGACCACCATGTGTAGATCCATTTCCATCACCATAAAGAAAATCTTATTCTCTATTGCGTGCATCTGCTCCTTAATAAACCAGAGGGAGGCATACCTCACTGCCTCAAAAACATCCACCTCGACAGATGGAAACTTTGTTCTTATGTTCTTTCCATGCAATTAGCACGATGAGGATTATCAACCAAGAGTAGTGGAATGCCTTCCCCTCTTCCTGTGCTTCTCTGCAATTTGTCAAAAATTATTTGCACAGATAGGTAGCCTAGTTAAACTGAACCCCTGCATTGCACTAAGTAGCCAAAGACACTATAGCTGCAGGCACCTCATTGGCCCTACACTTCCTCATTATCTTACCTGCCAAGATGTGCATGGAGAAACACACTCCTTGGTCATCAATGGAATTGATGTCATATCCCCGTGACTTCTTCACTAATCCAAAATTTTCCTTCATCATTTGTGCCATCTCCTTGTCCTTATTCTTTCCCACAAATTCTTCTGTGGGGTCTTTTCCCTGATGAGGCAATGCTGTGATTTTTTTTTATTAACATCTCATCGATTGGGATCCTTGTCCCTAGCCAAATTCATCCATTATGTACTAGTGTGAGGATTTGTCATACACATTGTACTGGATGTGGTTCGACCAAAGTATGGGACATTCATCATATTCATGAGGCTCGTTCTCTACAATCCTACAACCCACTGGAACGATTCCAGCCTCGTGACTCCACTTTCTGGGTACCGAACATGCTTTAAATATCTACTTCGTTCAAATTAAGGGTATTTTCTTCGATCGCTAAAGTCCCAGTATTCCATCTTTAGCTAGGGAATCTTCGCTAACATTGTGCCCTCAAACAACACTTCCTCTAGTAGAAATGGAGTGTCTGTAGTAATATTACCCTCCTTCAGTTCCTTAACCAGCTTGGCATTTTGTTTTATTGGTGGAATGTAAGGTGGGAGCACATCAGGAATCTCTTCGTCCTCTGTCTCCATGCATTGAAATTTGGCCTCCTCTTCACTATCATTGATCTACTGAGGCACCTTTTGCTGCATCATTCTCTTTCCTTTTCACACATGCTTCTTCCCCTTATCTTATTTGTTCTTCGTGAAAACTTCCTTCTGTGTTTTCTTGCTCATGGATGTTCTGAGTTCTACCCTAGAGAGCTCAGCTAGTCTCTTCTCCTACTCCTCCTATGGTTGTGGTTCTATGGGAACTTGCTTTCGTGGTGACCTCTAGCACTTTGGGGACATGGGTACCTTCACTTATTTTTCCTCCATAATATCTGCTAATATTTTTTTTGCAAATATTCCAACAAGTTCCTCAAAACTCCTCTCAAATATACAATATCTTTCTTCACACTTAGATGCAATTTCGTAACTAAATACCAAAGTGTCAAATGTGGCACCAGATATCGTTTTTATAAAATATATGAATTATAGCCTCATGATTACATCAATATTTTCTTATTTAATGTAGGTATGGGGCTCGATACAACCAATTGTGCTTCATAAATTCTCTTCTCCCGTGTCCCTTAACAATAATTTCCTCTTAACTGTATCTTTTTCCTTCCAATGGTCACATTGCAGGCCAACTTTGATGCACCTTTCCTCATGGCATAATCACCTTTTCTTCATTGTAGTTCCTTTGAACTTCATCATACTCCTGAGTATCACGTTGTAATATTCCTTCGACGAAGTTCCTTTTTTGCAGAGTAGTTTATAGTCTCATGCCCACTTTCAACTACAGGTGGCACTAAGGCTTCCTTCCATTCATTTTTTAGTGCGAGGATCGAGGGATAGAGTTGTCCTTGTATATCTTCAATATACTTCCATTCAATTGTCCTGGAATCACTTGACCATTCAACTTCGTGTTGAAAAGTGTGCAACAAGAAATGCTTGTTGAGAGTGCAACAAGATGATGGAGCTTAGTGAAAAGAGTCGCCTTCACTAAGTGGGCCCGCAGGCTATTTTTGGCGCAAGTCTATTTTTAGACTATGTCTATTTTTAGACATATGGATCATGTCTATGGATGATTGATCAAGTTGGGAAAAAATAGATGGACTTCTATTTTTGATGAAAGTGTGAGTGATCACAGTGTGAGTGATTACAGTGTGAGTGATCACAGTGTGAGTGATCAAAGTCAAAAATAGAAAAGTCAAATATTATTATCTCACAATAATATTTGGACTATAAACTTAATCTTATTCTCTTGGAGCACTTCAGTTTGAGCTACGGAAGTGGCACATGCAGCTGTCAGAAGGAAATTCGTTTTTCTTATGAGTCAGTTGAGTTGTTGCATGCATGACTTCAGTTAGAACTCAAGTGAGTTGAGTTTAGTGGACTGGAGGTACAGTTGATGGAGTTGTGTTCAGTTTAGCTTTGTTAAACTGGTTGTATTTAGTCTAACTGATCAATAGACTAAAGATGAGTTGGGTGAATTAGTTATTAATTAATTCACAAGTTATTAACTCATAATGCAACTATAGAATACATCAGTTAACTCAGTTGCATGTCAGTGCATGTTCAGTTCAGCAGGGACAGGTGTTAGAGGATCAGATTGCTATCAGTTGTGACTATAGCTGTGCATGATGATTTGCACAATCAAAGGATTGAGTATGCCAATGAGTTTGCTCACGTATCTTCATGATATTATAGCTGTTGCTCACGTCCAACATAGTGTGGGTGACTATTTTGCAGTGTAAAATCGAGTTTGGGAAGCTATTCTCATCAGTTCTCGAGCAGGTTTGAGCAGTGGAGGCAGGCAAGCAGCGGGAGAGATTTGGAGATCAAATCTGAGCTGTATTGTGTGTAACAGGTGGAGATACTTGTGAGAAGTATTATGCTTTGTATTGTTACATGATTCAATCAATATAATATACAGATAGTGTGGGGTTTTTAGCGAGATGCTTTCCCCGGGATACATACTGTGTTTATGAGTTTGATTGATGCTTCTATGTGTGCCTGTGGATGTTTCTGCTTCTGTAAATTGATGATCAACGTAGAGGAGATTATGTATTATACATGTTCCGCTTAAATTGTATGATCAGGATAATCTCTGTTGAATATGTGTCATATTATTCAAAATTTCTACACTTCGCGAGCTGAATTACACCACCATCAGATATGTGCTTGATGATATATGGTCCTAACCAACGTGTTTTAAATTTTCTTGGGAACTTCACAAATTTGTTGTCATATAATAATCTAAGATCTCCTTCTTGGAATATGTCCTTCTTGATATGCCTATCATGCGAGGTTTTCTCTCTTTCTTTCTTCACTTGCTTATGGAACCTTGTTATGAACCTGTCTTCTTCTAGAGCTAGGATCTGCAACATTCTTTCCCTCATAATGTCAGGATCTGCCATGTCTTTGATAGTTGCAATTCTCAAACTTGGCATAACGTATTCCATAGGCATAACTACCTCTTGTCCATATACCAACCTAAATGGTGTCTTCCCTGTCAATTTCTTGTGTGTTGTTCTATATGCCCACAACACCACTAAAATTATCAAATCCTAGTAATCTATGTTCACATTGCATAACCTGGTCAATGCATTCTCCAGAATCTTATTGAAAGCTTCCACTATTCCATTTTCCTAAGGATGATAAGGGGTGATCTTCTGGTGGTAAACCTGAAATTCCTCAGCTAGTGCTTCAATGGTCTTGTTCAAGAAATGTGTACCTTAGTCACTCATCAAGATTTTTGGACAACTAAACCTATATAGTATATATTCAAAGATGAATTTCGCAATAGTTTCCATGTTGTAATCCTGCACTGGTTGTCCCTTAGCCCATCTTATCAAATAATTAGTTGCAATGATTATATACCTCGCACCAGTCTTCTTTCCTAGCAAACTGATAGGTCCAACAAATTCAATAGCCCATTTGTCAAAAGCCTGCAAAGTTACCTGTGGCACTAGTGGCATCTCATCTCTTCTAGATGGATTTCCTATTCTTTGACATACATCACATGCTTGACATAATTATTTTGCATCCTTATGTACTATGGGCCACCATAGCCCAGCTCTCAAGATTTTCTGTGTAGTGGATTTTCCTGCATAGTGCCCACCTGCGACTCCTCCATGAGATTTTGTCAGAATACTTTGTCATTCATGCTGAGAGACGTATCTTCTCAGTACTTCATCTGGTCCCATCTTGTACAAATTTCCAACAATCAATAAGAAATCAGCTGCTCAAACTACTAACTCATTCTTTTTCTTCATAGTGTACTTCGTGGGCACCATTTTTATGGCCAAAAGATGAATAATATCTGCGAAGTGATCATTTGCAACTTTAATTTTGAATAGTTATTCATCGAGCAAGTTATCATTGATATTTATGGGTTTTTCTCCTGTCTGTATTCTTGATAGATGATCAGGTCCAACATTCATTTTCCCTATATTCACTATAACTTCAAAGTCATTCTCCTGTAATAATAACAACCATCGACAAATCTTTCCTCCTAAAATAGGCTTATTCACCAAATATTTTAGCACGAAGTGATTAGTAAACATTTTGAAATGTGCCCCCAACAAGTAGTGCCTAAAATTCTATAATGCATACACCATAGCTAATCCCTATTTTTCTATCATGCTATAGTTATTTTATGCATTGGATAGTTTCCTACTTACAATTGCTATGGGATGATCAATTTCCCCTGCTCCTAGCTGCACTAATATGAAACCCAATGTTATGAAAGATGCATCAACATGTACACGGAACTCTTTCTTCTCGTCCGGGAAAAATATAAGAGGCGTAGTTACCATCTTCTCTTTCAGTACATCAAAGCTCTTCTTCACTCTTCACTCCATTAAAAAGTGACATCTTTCTTCAACAATTTCTCCATCGGTGCATTTATCTACACATATCCCTTTAAAAGGTCTCTATAGTAGCCAGTGAGTCCCAGTGTCATGCATAGATGTCTCGGAGTGGTACCTTGATTGGATTGTGATATGGAACCAATGCTTGGTGTAATCCTAGTGGTACTTGCGCATTTATTTATTTGGACCACTCTAAAATTCCTCCTCAGTCATGCTAGGAAAACTTGGATAATTGGTCTCTAGAATGCATACAAGGCTTGCTACTGGGCATGGTGAAAGTTCCTCGATCTCAAGTTCAAAAGGATGCTCCTCATCATATTTGGTACATGATTTCTCTATCTCCTTGGTATATAGGAAAGAGGAATCTAAGGAGACATCCAAATCTTTTTCTAGTTGTGGAAAGATAGATAATTTCCAGAATGCTGTCAAGATGAACTCTTCCTAAGAGGTAGATATCCAAGCTGATGCTAGGATTTGAGAAAGTTCTTCGAGGGACATTCTTCAAGCTCTCAAATATCATTCTTGAATTTCTCCTGTTGGTTGATGATCCTTGTCGCACAACATGGATTAGTACCTGGGGGTTCTTACATTACCCCAAAAATATTTTGTCTTTAAAGAGCTTGAATTTTAATCTAAATGAATAAAAACTACTAATTGCAATAAAAATCACCAAACTTGAACTCCTTGCTTACTTGGACAACCATACTTTGGAGCGACCCCAAACCAAAGAGGATGTGTGGCTCTTCACTCACGTCTTACCGTCTTCTCCACCCTCTAGTTGCGCTACAACTAAGATCACACAAAAAAACTTGTGAAAGAAACTATGCGCTAATCCCTTTTGCACCTCCCCAACAACGACGCCAAAAATTTTAGGGAAATTATATGTGTTATAATTCCAACATTAAATTATCAATCCGAGACTTGTAAGCTTCGAGGCACAAGCATAGGTAACACAGGATCAGAGCATCTAACCTAAACTAGAGTGAGAAAATCAATTTATTGTTTAAGTACAGAATCATTGTTTCTAGTTTGTTCAAACTATTTTCAATCACACAAATTGAAGCAAAGAAGCTTATCAAACTAAATCCTTAAACCTTAATCACTACTCTATTTGGATCATAACTTGACTAATTAAAATATCACTTAATAGCAAAGCAAACAAGCAACTAGTCTACAAGCCACTTGAGAATTAAAGTATAAACAATGTAACTCATCAATCATGGGAGATATAAGTTATTGTATAAATGATTCAGTGATTATGCATATAAGATGAGTCACAACATCAGTTATACTATTAATCACTATGCAAACAGTGCTTAATTATTGTTCAAGAAAATTCATTTCTAACCTAAGACATACTTTATCACAACTTAGGCACTTTGATTCAGTACTTAAAAAAAACAACTTGAATTGAAATCTACAGCTCAAAATGAACCACTTTATTATCTACTCTCGCTTTGGATGATAGGAAGCTCAAATCAATGATAAGATCTACTTAAAACCAACTGAAACTAATTCGAAAGGCATCAAACTTATGCTAGGGAAAGCAAGAAAATTCTACTCAAATGAAATCTAATTACTTAAGCCTAAATCTCAGGACATGAGAAATCAATCAACAAACATAATCATTCCTCAAAGAACTAAATGCAGCCTCTATTTGATTCTTCACACCAACAGTATAACATAATTCAGAAATCAAATCCCTATTCTAGACTAAAGTGATTGCAAATTAAACTTAAGGAACTTCAATTTCTATCAGACTTCGATCTTAACAAAACTCTTATCCTATTCTAATCATGCTAACTTCAACACACTCAATTCATAACCAACATCTGTTTTGCTATTTTCCTGAGCAATTCTCACATAATCATAATGCTGCAAAACTTGGTAACATATGGAAAATAAATAGAGCATAATCAATTCGTTCATATTCTTGTGACACGGTGATTAATGTTGATTCGTTACTTCTTTCATGCCATGTAATTATACCAAGAATATTATTCGGGTCATGGATCTTTAAATAGTGAATACTCTCACTTCATCATTTAACAAATAGCAAACTGAGTCTACATTGTTCAAATGTAAAACAAAGTGAGAATATTAAGTGCAGAAATGAAAGCATGAAAGATGTAAGAAATATTTTGACAAGATTTACTCTTTAAATGTCATTCCTATGATCTAAACTAATTGTGGAACTTGTTTCCAAGTGATTGTGGGCCCTTGCCACTCCTGGGGCAAGTTTAAATTAACTCAATGATATTCAGAAATCAAACAGCATAATACTTACAAAGATTAATGCCAAATCAAAATGATGTATTAAGGTTCAGAATATAAATGGTGTATACATCATCATTGCTGCTCCTATTTTTGTAGCTACCTATTACTACAATTGCTACTCTCTGTGAATACTTACTTCTTCCCCCCATTGCTGCTACAACGTACATGCTTTATACAGTTCAGTTGATGAGAAAAACAAGGCATAACCATTTGACTAACAACAACAGGCTAAAAGAGGTCACATGGAATCTTCTGGAGAGCCTTCGAATGGTTCACGGTTGGGTTCATCTTGATCATGGAAAGAATGGAGGAACTATTTCCTTGTTTAACAAAAATAAATTCATCAAATAATTGTCTTCCACGTAGTTGTGGACGAAACAATCAGACCCAGAATTCAGCACTATTTTTGCATTTAATATTCCCCTGATCATAACTTCCTCATAATGACGAATTTTTCCAAACAGATTCTAAGTTACCTAAATAAGGGTACTATGAAAAAAAAATGTATGTCGGAATCAAAACCAATATGTCAGAATTTCAATATTCTTCCCCATTTGATAAAAAATTTCACATTTTCACCTACAGAAATTTATTTTGTACACAACATGTAGCAACTAGTTCAATTGTCTTGTGAAGAATTTTGATAATGGAACCCTGTGGAAAATGAACTTAGAAAAAAATGTCATTAGTAAATCATGACAAAATCATATATAATCATAGAAAAGCTAAGAAAACTAATGATAATAAACCACGAGGTGTAGGATATATATCGGCAGAATCTTGTGGAATTATGGTATGAAATGAATGTAAAAGTATAGGAATTTAGGTTATGAATGGTGATATTGTATGATAGAAAGATGCGCATATTCGAGGCCCAACAAGGGCAATACCATTTGTCCATGTTAGAGTCAGGAGAATTGGGGGGATCAATTGATGATCAGTTGTCGAATGCTCATTTATTTGTATTGAAGCTATCCTTGATTACTTGGAAGATATTGCCACTTTTCTTGCTATAGGTCAGTTCCCTTATGATTATACTACTGTGAAAAAGAAACATTTGGTGGTCATAGTAGCGGACTATCAAATTATTGTGAGCTATCTATATAAGATGGGGCTTGATCAAGTTTTGCATCGTTGTATCCTTGATCATGAACATGAAGGTGTATTATGGGAATGTCATGCTAGAGTTGTCGGAGGTCACATTAGAGGGAAATCTACTACTCGAAAGGTCTTGCAAGTTGTCCTTTAGTCACCGACTCTCTTCAAGGATGCAAAAGAATATGCCAAGACTTGAAATGTCTATCAATGGGTTGGTCAACCGTCGCGTCATGATGAAATTCCCTTGCATATGGTACAACCTTTTGTTGCTTTTGAAAAATGTGTTTTTGATTTTATTGTGCATATCCACCCTCTTTCTCATCATTCACACACTCAGTATATCATTACCGCAACATATTATTGGATTCATTGGGCAGAAGTTGCTCTAGTTAAAGATTGCATTGTTGATATGACTTCTTGATTTATCTTTGAAAACATTATTACTATATTTGGTTGTCCATGAAGTCTTACAAGTGATCAAGGTTCCCATTTCATTAATGAAACAGTTCAGGCTCTACTGTAGAATTTCATGATACAACATCATAAGAGAACTCCTTATCATCTGCAAGCCAATGGGACTGTCGAAGCTTTTAATAAAATTTTGGAGAAAGGGCTTACCAATATTTGTTTTGCAGGCAGAGATGATTAGGATGAATGCGTTTTTACTACTTTGTGGGCCTACTGAACTAGAGTCAAATGGTTGCACCAGTATACTCCTTTTGAACTAGTTTATGGGAAAGAAGTTGGTGTTCATGCTAATTTTATTGTTCCTAATCGTTTATTTCTTATTAAACTCAAATTTCTACAAACGAGTCCATTCCTGAACAAGTTCATGAATTATTGCAGCTGAATGAGTCCCGATTTCTTTCTTATTTCCATCAAACTGTTGAGAAGTGTCAAAAGGATTGGCACATTCGACACATCACAAAGAAATCCTTTTCTGTGGGTGACCATGTATTTTTCTATGACAACAAGTATTATAAGCATCCTAGTAGGCTCCAAATGCATTGGCTTGTTCCTTTTTATGTTGTGGAAATCAAATATTTTGATGTTGTTTGGATTTCTCAACTTGACGGTACACTTTTCCATGAATGGGTGAATGGCACTCTCCTGAAGCAATATTTTATGTTCTAACTTCAAAATAATGTTTCGTCTCCTTGCGAGAGTAGTAAGTAGGAGTTAGGGTAGTATCCTCAATAAGTATTTTGACAAGTTAGTAGTTTTTGTGTTTTCTGTATTTTTTGCAAGCTTGTTACCTTTTTAGTTGTGACCCCTCACAACCCATTGTGGTCGAGGATATTTTTTCATATCTTGTCTTGTTCATGTCATTAATGCTTGTCTTTTCTACCATTATTTTCAGTCATGTCAGAGTTGGTTACCAAATCTATCTCCCAATTCCCGATAATATTCCCTTCTACCGTTATATTTTTTTTACGTGACAACACTCCTTGGTGTGTGTCTAGATCACCTGTCATTGATTAGAATATAATTCACATTTCCCACACCTAACAGCCGATTCCCCCACCCCTTCGACTATTTTATATTCCTCCTCTTCATCTTCATTTTCATCTTTTCCCTTCGCGCATTCTCATTTTATGCTTTGGCTCTGCTATCACCTATCCTTGAATCCTCCTTGCCTTGTCGTCTCCTTGTTCATTTTGTGTACACCCTTTGTTCTATAACCATGGTCTGCCAAGTTAAAACTATTGTCATTTTGTACCCTATTGACTCTCATATTCACTGCTAGGATAACCTCTTGGGGAAGTATGACAAAGCCCATCTTATTGATAATGACCTCTCTGATCCCACTTTTTTCCCTGCGCTCTGGACCAATGTGTTTATGAAGCCCAATACCCATCCTGATGCCCTCTCTACCATGACATTGTCACCACTATGCAGCAATCTTTATCATACCCTTCAGTACTCTATCAAGCTCAGATTATTGATAACATTCAGACCACCACTTCTGTTCGTGCCACTTTACCACAGATTATGCAGGAGTCTCAACACATGCTCTGCCAAGTTTCAGATGGCAGTGGTGTTCTTGCAAAGAATAATGCAGCTCTTGATCCCTTACACGAGAATGTTCAGCAACTATTCTAGCAAGCACTTGTGACTACCGATCTGGAGGTAAATAAAAAACTCCTTTACCAAGCTGACATTATAGATGCCACATCAACCAATTGGAAGATGTGACTCAAGAAACCAAGCAATTTCTTCGTGACCTTCACCCAAAAGCACAAAATCACTTCCTCACTTTGAGCACACTATCTACTATCTCTGATCTATAGCTTTAGAAACTCATGCAATCACAACCCTTTGATCTTAGTGTGCAGACAGTGGAATAATTTTCAAGTAAAGTATTTACCAAGTTGGACTCATGGAACTCATTTGTTTATGCCTATACAACATTAAAAAATTCATCTCTTCAAAAAAATTTGGAGTTGGATCCTTCATTTGAAGGTACCATAGTTGATCCAAGCAGAAGCCACTTTGCACAGAGTTCAAATCCAGTAGTAGAAACACATTAACTTGAGGGCGAGTCAATGGGTTGTGGTCAGGGCAAGTTGGGTCCTTCACTTTTGAATGAATAGGAGTTGTGGATGACATTTTTGACAAAGCTGCTAGAAACAGAGCACGAGAAAAGCAAAAGGCAATGGAAAATAAGGGCACACACCAAAGAACCGAGAGATGATTTTGTTACAGTCAATAGATAACCAAGGTAATGGACCTTGGTATTGGAAAACAATGGATAAAATGAGCTAAGGACCAAAGACTAAATCAAGAAAACACAACTATAAAAGAGGATGAAGAGAAGTGAGAAACAAGTTTCGACAATTTTGAAAAGTTTAGACAATTTTGTGGAGTTCAAATAGTGCTTTAGAATTTAAACCGCTCTACAGAGTTTAGATTTTGTTGTAATGTTAGGGATCTAGGTTATGTGGCAGAATAAGTGCTTATATGCAGATCAAGATATGTATTGATCCATTCTAATAGTAGTTCTAAATTGTAATGTTGGCCGCGATTCTGTAATGTGTCACAAGCTGTAAGGGATAAATGCTACTATAATCAGGCTTTGTTGTTCTAATAATAGAATGAGAATAGGAGTTCTATCAATTATTTGTGTATTTTGTGGCCCCTTTTAAAAGTTTCCACTTATTCTTATTTCCTGTTAAATGGATGAGTTAAATATATGTGAATGAATGTTTAAATGGTTGCCCAAGTTTCTTAGATAATTAAATATAGATCCATTACACCTTTTTATGGTTCTGGCTCGCCTCGGGTGAGAAACTCCTTTGATCCAAGGGAGTGAAAATATCGGTGAAGTGCTAGACTACATAGAGACTTTTAATGGCACCCTAGTCCGAACCCTGGGATAAACTTAATTCAAAATTTTCTGCCAACAATGACCCCCACATAACCAGCCCCAAATTAATCAAAGTCAATGATCGCAATCATGATTACTGAGTTCATTTTCTTAAGAAATTATCCCAAGCATACTTTGTATTTGTGACAATTTCTTTCTAAAAATATTTTCCAAATCCTTTTCCTCTGATCCCAATTAGTGTTTGAAGGGGGACTATTTAGGTACTCGACTATGTAATTGAATCCTTTTTCTAATATAAATTATTGTAGGAGAGAATATTCTGCATAAGATATCGTTGTGGAATTTTCATGGAGCCTTACTTAAATTTTATCAACTAAGGCTTTTTCTTCTATTGCTTGTTCTTCATAGTAATCATTGAAGATGTTTTCAACCCACTCGTGTCTATTTATGAAACCCCTATTGGTGATTTCTAGCATTAAATTTTGGTCATCCATAAATGTATTCCTTAATAACATGATTGATGTTTCAGTGGTTTTTTTTGGATTAATTATAGTAATTATCATAATTATCAATGAAGGAAAGTGTTCTTTTTTCAAATAGTGTCAAATAATTTCTCTTTATATAATTTTAGAACTTTCACTTTCACCACTCATGGATCTCTTCCATACTCAACTTCTATGTATGCATGATTTACCAATAGTACATCAAAAAACTAATATATATATATATATATATATATATATATATATATATACAAATTAGCATTTATTTAGGGATTGCGCCCTCTACAAATCTCAATTCAAAGACCAAGCACAATTCCACTCAAGAGCTCAAGTCCAAGACCATAAGAACACACTACACATTGATGAGTTCAATGGGGAACCATGTATATAGAGCACTCCAAGCTTATATTCCTAGTGCATGTTAGATATAAACTTATGACAAAACAAAGCCATAGAAATGCCATTAACACCTAGTTGAGCCACCATATCCTTTGAGATTATGATTAGTCGATCTTATCAGATTCAATGAAAGTGTTGATCGTGGATCAAGGGAATATTACAACTCAACTAATGAAAACAGCTCCAAAGATCATGGTCAATTCACTTGTTAATAGTCATAATGTGCATATTATTTGAAGGATCTTCTATAGGTGAATGATGATCATGTTAGTAGAAGGGAATAACCAAAGGGTTCACAAGGTGTAGATTGTTTAATTTTACTTCCATTAGGAAAACAAAATAACTCAAGAAAACTTAAGAACACTCTATAATTTTGATCACGTAATCTCTGTAAAATTGATGACACAAGATTCTTTCCCCATAACATATTGCATCTTGTTGTAGACAAGTGAGGGCAGAATTAAGGTCATTAAGCCTATAAATTTTATCATGGAAGAACATAATAACCTTTCCGTCATTCTGTACATATTGGTCCATGTTGTGGAACAACAATTTTATTTGAAACCAAATGTAATGACGAAGCATTGAATATTCTAAGTTGTCATCATCTATCAAATTCCTTGTGGGGATGAAATTTGGATGTTTTATGTATATGATCATAACTTGGTGAGTATAATATTATAGATATCAGACCTGCCCCAATATCCTCTAATTGTTCTCATTTACATGAAAAAATTCTTATGCCCTCAACACATGCATCACTAAGTTCATTTTTTCATATTATTTAGCCTCATCTCTATAATTGCTTTCTTGATCTGTGAAATATGGTATCAACAAACATTTCTAATTTTATAATATTAATAATAATTGATTTTAATACCAACAAAAATGTGTTTTTCTAGAACATTGATTGATCAATTTTTTCTCACAGTAGATTAGGCTAACTTTGTAAAAAAAAATTGTACATGAGGAACATTGGCTATTAAACATAAGTGATGTTGACTAACTAACATTACTATATAAATGTCATATAAGCAATATTTATAGGGTCACCAAAATACGAAATAATGCAAATTTCGATAAATCCTACTATCTTTCAATGTTAAAGCCATTTTTCTTCAAACATGTATCCAAATGACATGCCTTGACACCAAAGCTAGTAGTGTTAAATAATATTTAATTTTAAATTTGATATCATTATGTTATGTTGTGTTTCATATTAATGTTAATATGTTAAATCAATTTAAGGGAGCTCATGTTGTTCTATTCCTTAACAACAAGAAGATATTGCAAAATAGTTTGCACTATGGAGAAGGAACTTCCATCAAAATTAATGGACCTTCAAGTGCACCTTTATGTGCCTTTAGTGGATAAATTTTAAATATTTGGTGTTTTGAATATCAAATGGATGTCTTTCTTAGAAAGATACATGAGAGAACTAAAGACATTTGTAAGGAAATGAGCATGGCCATAAGGTTACATATTGGATGGATATGTTGTTTTAGAGTCTTTTTACTTTACAAGTGAGTAGATCAGCTTACTTCATGCTATGTGTCACTCCTATGGAAGGTCAAAATCGATAAGATGACTAAATAGAAGGATAATTTTTTATAAATAATAGTAATTTATCGTATAAATTTTCTACTTATAAACAGATTTATATAATTAACCATGATCACAATAGTTTATCAATGAACACTTGGTATTTCATGGCACCAAAAGATTAAAATTATTGCCATGTACATATTTCAATAAGTGGCAATAGATAAATTTGTTTTATACAATTTGCATGAAAAAGCACCTTGGATGGAATCCTATGAGAAAGAAAGAGAATAAAGAGGGGGAGATTAAGAATTTCCTTGAAAAACAATCAAGGGAAAGTGCTACTAAATGAACTATGAGAATACATATTAGAGAAACACAATCTCGCATGTAAATCCTAGCTTAAAAGGCATGTAGATGCATCAAGAATCACTATAAGATGTGCTTACAAGGCGGGATTTCATTTTTACTTGACCAATACATAAATAATTATTACAAATATTTTCCTACAAATACAATGAAGAAAGTTCATATTCACATTCAATTATCAAAACAACTATATTATCATGATATATGGTTTCATAAAAATATATTTGTTTTATTCAACCATATTATATACATCATATATGTTTGAAATTCCTTTAGATTGTGCAACAAGTATTTAATAATAATAATAATAATTTATTTTAAGGTCACGTCCAAGCCAGACACCAAATTGTTGTATGAAACCCCCTTGTTTGTGGGACAAAGGACACTTCTCAATGCAACAATTTGACTACTAAAGTCTATAGAGGTGTGCCTACTCTACCATCCTCTAGTTTTTTACATGTGACCCATTAGGAGGAAACACATGCTCTTAACCATTAGACCCACTCAAGCTATATAATGTGTGTACCCTTGAATATATGCATATGACCATCATTTTTTAGTGGAGAGGATGGATGAGAATTGGAAGTCATAAGATTTTGTGTCATGTTATCATTCCAACAAGCTAGTTTTTCATGTGCTTCAAATAAGAATGTTATTAGGAGTGAGTTGGAATATGTGGGTACTATATAACAAATTATTGAGATAAAATTTAGTGAAAAATTTAAGCCAATACTATTTAATTTCAAGTGTTTTGAAACATTTAATAGATATAATATAAGGATAAATGTTGATATAAATTAACATTCAACTAAATTAACCAATTTTTCAATAAGTTACAGTGAGCCACATGTTTGGCCAAGTTAGTGTAGTCAAGTGTTCTTTCATCTCAATTTTTTAAGGGAGAAAATATAGTTTGTTATTCCATACATACCTAGGGGTAAATAAATGTTTATGAATGTTAATATTCACACAACTTTAGGCACTAATGAGACAAAATATGAAGATTGTGAATTTTGATCTAATTTTAGGATGTGAATTTTGGATTTTGTGATTGAGAAATAAAGGTGTTCTTTTAATTAATACAATTTTCCTCTTATTATAGATTTAGTATTTGTTACTATAAACCTTATGTCAACTTCTTCATGGTGTGAGTGATTTTTTATAGTAAAAATAGTTTAACTCATATATTAGTAAGGTTGTATGTTTAGATCTATAATGATTGAAGTCTTGCATGGTTACACTTATATTTTCTGATATATTATGCTAAGTTTGATTGATTGATATTTTTATGTTATATTTTGATGGATTATGTTTAGCTATAATTACCATATGTTTGATTCTGTTTATGAATTGAATGATTAGGAGTTATTCAATGCTACATGAACACCATCTAAACAACTTGCATTTCTCATTTCTCTGAACCTTTCTCTAGCTAAGGTTTATGTCTGCAGGCACTGCAACACATACCTGCATTCCATCCACACACTCTCCTCACTACTAATGGCCCCTACTGATTGCCTTGACAAATTGCCGCGGGGGGGCGGTGTGTGTGGTTGGACCTTCCAACCACTCCTTAATCCCAACACATCCATACACACCTAAAACCTATAAGTCAAAAGGGGATAATTCCATTCAGTCAAACTTGGTAGAAAACTCCCACCACGAGTCAAAGAAGGTCCCCCCTCAAAATACCACAAGCACTTGTATTACCAAATTGACAAAAAATTTGATTATCCACACCCCCCAGCTAGGCTTAGCCAAAATCAAGTACATGTAGAGCCAAGAAATTATCTGCAAGTTCATCGAGATATGGATGATGGAAAAAGGAACTTTTCCATTGGATTATGAAAAGATGGAAACCAAAAGCTCATTCCAAGGTAAAACTAGGTTCAAAAGTATTTTTAACTCTTATTTTATCTCAAGTGTAAGATCTTGACGTTATGTTGGAATGGGGGGCATAGTTTTTTAACTTATCTAGGTTGTACATGCACCAATGGGTTGAACATTTCAACCCTGACAAAGAAGATTTCTCATGAACTCTAGTCTAGATTTGCATGTAATCTCTTCCCCAAGAATACTAGGATCTAGAGACTCTAGAGGAAATCGACAACAAATTGGGGGTCTATCAGAGAAAAATAAGTTGGGGATGCACACCTCATATGCTCAAATATGTGTTTACATGATCATTTCAAGCATCCGCTCAGAGTCAATTGGCTTGGAATCAGAAGACATAGATTGGATCCAAACAATGGACTATGAACATTCCCCCTTTAGATGTAGGAAATTCCATGAGCATGGGAACTTATTTTATGATTTTCATCTCAATGAGCCCAATAAGGACCCGAGAGAAGAAAAGGCCAAAGATAGTGAGGTGTTCATAAAGATTTTCAGAAAGAAATGCCACAATAAGAAAACTAGCGCTTTTAATGCTCCCAAAAGGAAAGCGAAGGGAAACAACTTAGAAGTGTTGTTGGATCTGTTGGAGGGTCCAATTTTCCCAAGGTATGGGAATGCTAAGAAAACCTCCTTGAAGGATCAGGTAGGAAACACATGCAAGTGCTAAGTAGCACGAATGAAAAACATGTCACAGGAAAGAGCTCTAAAGAGTAGGCATCTAGATAGACAGAGGAAATTATCATGGTAAAAGAAGAGGACTTCATGGAAATAGAAGGCCTACACTTAATGGAAATGGAGGGTGCATGTAGTCAAAATTATTTGGAAGTTATTCACCAAAATCAAATCGAACGGGAACCCTTGGTAGTGGCGCTCCAAAAAGACATAGCAACATAGGAGAAATGTGTTCAAAGAATCATCACCAAAGATAGCAAAAGAGTAACCAAAGACTTGAATAAGAGAGGAAGGAAATTGACTCTCTAGAGAATCGACACACTTGGGAGGAGGTTGGTTGATTCTGGCCAATACAAGAAAATCATGGAGATCTATGCCTACCAAAAAACCATTTCCTCATGATGCTAATCTCATGGAACCCAAGGGGTATGAATAGTCCCTCTAAGAAACATATTCTCAGATAAAGGGTCCAACACGATCTTATACTGTTGGGCGCGGGAAACCCCAAGGGTATTTTTGGGGTTAAAATCCCATATTTTGGTCCAATTTTGTAATCCAAATGTAAAGACTCCACATTTTGTGGTCACGGAGCACGTAGATGTTAAAGAGTCATAGGGTTGTCTGCCCTTATTTTGGAAATGTAATGTCAGCTATAGAAGATCTACCCATGGTCTGCAGACCATGGGATTGTATAAATAGAGCTAAGCTCTAAGTAGTTAGGGGAATCAATCAAGCAATGAAGATCGAACATGTATGAGAGATAGATCTAAAGTATAAGTCTAAGTTGGGTCGTAGCGTAGGTAGAGGCTCTGCAGTTGAGTGCGCAGAGGCCTAGAAATCCTTAGGTGAGTGCGCAGACCCCTGCAGCTGAGTGCACAAGGCGGGTTGAGTCTCTAATTATCCAAAAGTATCAATAAAGAGGAGTATTCTACAATTTCTGTGTCTTTATTTCCTGTTTATGCATCTGGTTATGTTTGGGTATGAATTTCAATTATAATGCTTATATGATGTGCAAATATATATAATTATGTTGGTTAAGTGAACGCAAGTAAGAACATCTGCTTACGCAAATCTAACTAAGATATGTAATAAGACAAGTAAGATACTTAGCATAGTTTGGGAAATATCACAGTTCGCTGCCCTAGCAGCGTGAAAGTATATCAGCCCTAGGTTAGGGTTATGCGAAAGCTGATTGTATTCTTTCACGAAGGTACTGAAGGGTTGAATAGAGGGCTAAGCAACCTATTTGTAGGCAGGTATAGCCGGGATAAACCGACATCACAACCATATCAAGGGTGTAGAAACTTGGTTCGAGCATCCCCCCCATACTGCTTCGGGTGAGACTTCAGTCCATGCTCTGTAGGCTGATGCTGAAAGGGCCAGTAGTGTAGGGATTTGTTTGGCTAACTAACGCTAAACCTGGGTCAGGCCCCCACAATCCAACAAATGGTTCAGTTGCCAAGACCGGAATCTGCATAAGAGATGTGTGATGTCGTGTCACTGGAATCCAGCTAAGAAAGAAATCGAACGTTGGTTGGACAGAAGGATTCACGAGTTCGTGGCACAAGAAAACATAAAATTACGACCGTCAAAAGAACAGTGGTTGGACCGATACCTGTATACAGAGATCCACGAAATCTTTTTCACCTCCTTTCCTACTAAGCTCTATGAGTGGATCACGAAGCTAACAGATAGCTAAGGAAGGTGGAAACTTGATGGTCCTATTGTGTGGACACCAGAGCTAGTGCGAAGGTTGGAAGCATCATAGGATAAGATTTCCCGCATTGTCGATCATTGGCTCGATCACATCATAGGAGGATTTGTGACTAAATTCACGGTTGATACCTCAGTCATCTATAGCAAGGTAGAACGACTCTTTTTCAAAGGATCATGAGGTAAGTATGTAAAATATTTGAATACTTGGATTAAGATGTTGTTGTGCAAAAAATGGGTTATGCATCTACCTTGATGTTCGAGACTACGGAAGTGGAAGATTTTACAGAAATGAAGGACATAAGGGTCCAGAGCATAGCCCCTTGATTTCACCTCCACGAGCGGACGAAGAAGGGATCATGAAGGTATCTCCACGAAGTGCTACTCAATTACTAAAACAAGGATTCCCATGAATACCACCTCCACCCACACCACCACCGGCTTCACTGCCATCACCTCTAACTTCACCCGTACCACCTCCACCTCCACCGCAGTTCAGTATGGCAAACACAATGAAGTTTCCTTTGTTCAAAGGCTTGGGAAATGAGGACCCAAACCAATTCTGGTTTACTTTGAGGGATGTATGGGAAGCTCAAGGTGTTACAGATGACCATATAAAGAAAGCGACACTGGTTAGTGCTCTGCAGGATCGTGCGCTAACATGGTATATTAAGTAATCCAACGATAACTCGAATGCTAGAGTAGTAGACATCCAAGTAGCACTGAATAGGGAATTTAGTAGGCCTAAATATGAAGTGCAATCAATTGTTGTATTCAGAGAGATCATGATGTTACCAGACAAGATGTCTTGGGAACTAGATCAGAGGCTAAAATGTATGATCCGCGAAGCCAACATGAATTTGACAGATGGACAACATCATGAGTGGTTTGTGGCTTCACTAGTACCACACTTAAGGAATGTGTTGTCGTAGCAGAAGATAACAAATCAAGCAGAGGCCTTGGAGACTGCCATGAGACTACATGAGAATCCAATGCAAGATCCTAATATAGGAGTTCAACAGATCCACGTGCAACTAAAGAATCTGTGCCTTGAGATGCAAATATTGAAGCAGGATAGGATGGTTTGGCCAGAGCTATGTGAAGAGGTATGGTGTTTGAAATGCAAGAGTCAGGTTCATGACAAAGACCACTGCCCGGTATTTACAAATTACCTTGCAGGAGGAGGATTGATGTCTTTAAGGCTGGAAGCTCAAGCAGTACCTAGCGCAGCACCTGATTTATGGTGTGCTATCCGTCAGGTAGTCGAAAAGCATGCCATAGATAACTGTCACTTGCTTCAGAAGTATGTACAAACATCGCAACAATTGTTCTGCAACTTTTGTAGGTCGGTAGGACATGATGAGCGTACTTGTATGAGCTATGAATTGATGATGGATAGAACTCTCGCCTAGAGGGTTCAAGCTATATCGCGGCCCCTTGACCAAAATGCATGGATGGCACAGACAGGATTTCAAGGGCACAGACGAGGCCGAGGCGAAGGAGGACCTGGTAGGGGTCGAGGACAATTGACTTGCTACAATTGCAGAGGGCCAGGACACTATGCCCGTGATTACACTAATCCAACGCACCCGTCATGCAAGTATTGCATGTTGTTTGATCATGAAACCGAAGATTGTCCTACATTAATAACTAGGATATGGGACAAATGAGTGCTACCACCTCCCTCGACTCAGAACCTACAGATGATGAGGTCTGAGGCACACGAGGAAGATCCAAACATAAATATAGTGCTCTAAAGTGGAATTGCGACAAGAGATGACAAGGGGAAATAGCCAGAAGACAGTACATGGGTTCACAAAGCCCTAACGAAAGAGGTTGAGTTTGATTTGGAGCGCACTCATGAAACATTCATGGAAGCTAAGAAGAGCTTCACTGAGGCCTCCACTTCAGGAAGCAAGGATAAACAGAGTCGAAGATCAACCCCTTTATGCTCACAACTTTCCTGGAAACCTGTATGAAGTTACTGTGCGGTAGTAAGGCTATGAAAGGGTTACAAGAACTCATCAATAGATGTGTTGGGACCGTGCCAGGTGAACCTCACGTAGTCCACAAGATCAGAAAGCATAAGACAAGGACATGGCGTTGAATGAGACTAATCACAGAGATCGAAGAATACGAAATAGATCAAGGAATTTTGGATTTGGGATCAGATGCCAATGTTCTACCAAAACATGCATGGGAGTGAATGGGGAGACCTGTGTTGCAATGGTCTCTGATTCAGCTAAGGATGGTGAATCAACAGAAAATCATACCCACATGGCGGCTACAGGGAGTGACCATGGATATTGGGGGAGTGAGTGCGCTGGTAGACTTTGAAGTAATAGATATTGTTGATGACAGCAATCCCTACCCTGTGCACTTGGGAATTGATTGGGCTACTAATATTAATGGGGTAATCAATTTGAAGAAGCAAAAGATGATCTTTGAGAAGAGGTCACTACACGTAATAATACCCCTCGATCCTACTGAGGGATCGCGCTATACAGAACCAGTCCGCGATTATGAGCGTGATGATGATCTAGACTAGATCTATAAGATAATAGCATGAGACCAAGACTGGGTGAATCCCACCTTGGATGGACGGATTACATGGGAGCGCAAGAGTTTGTGCACTTCAGCTCCGACGAGGAAATAAAACCCTGGTAGAATCGGTTACACGAAGTAACTACGCTGAATTGCAACATGATGACCTGGTCCCTATGCTGTGTGTCGTCAGAGGTAAGAAATTTGCCTACTTATGATGGAATAAATTAGGTAGATACCTTTTTGTATGCATTTGAAAGGGAGGTGCTTGAAAAGTAATGCTTCCAGGCCTTGGATTGGGTACTGCGCGCTATGCCCGCAAGATGGTGGGGTACACACAAGGGGAGTTTTGATGATTGGCATGAATGTAGGAGAATGATGAGAGCACGATTTGGGAAGCCTAAGATGCAACTGAAAGACAAGTACGATGGACAAAATGATCCATGCACGCATCTAGCCAAATGGATGCAGGCTTATGGAGAAAAGCCACAACCTAAGTGGGTTCACCTATTCTGTCATTCCCTAGATGTTATTCCAATGAATTAGTATATACAAACAGAGCTCCACCATGGGACAGGTGAATGGGATACCCTACGTGAAGGATTTGAGGATGGATTTGACAGTATTGATGAAGTGCTGCAAGAGCTGAAAGCAACCATCTTTAGGATACCACAGGATCCTTTAGACTTGACGCGGCCTGAATGGGCTACTCTGCTGAGTCGTGCATTGGAATGTTATAATGTAACTACTGAAGAAGAGGATGAGGATCTGTAGAAGATTAAAATTCTAGAAATAGAGGGCCACCGCTAGGTTCAAGGACCACAGATTGAGAACCCTAATATAACCATGCCGGTGAGAACTAAACAGGTGAACATTAGTACGGAGGTAGAACCCAAATTCACTAAGATTAGAGACTACTAGGATGACGTGATGGTGGATAAATTCATTGAATTACTCCAAAAATATTAGGACATATTCCCTACTAAGTTTACGCATTTGAAAGGAATTATCAGAGATCTAGGAGTGATGAAGATCATGATAAAACCCAATGCGAAGCTAGTTAAGTAGAGGCCTTACCACCTAAATCCGAAATATAGGGAAAATGTTCGCTTAGAGCTAGACAAAATGTTAGCAGCAGGCATCATTAAGGCTATGGAGGAATCCGATTGGGTAAGCCCAATGGTGGTGCAAGAGAAGAAGCAGAAGGATGAGATAAGGATATGCGTGGATCCCAAAAAACTGAATGACGCCTGTGTGCATGATCCTTTCCCAACTCCATTCACGGATGAAGTGTTGGACAATGTAGGTGGCTAGGAAGTATACTCCTTCACTGATGGGTTCTTTAGGTACCACCAAATCAAAATCGCACTGGAGGATAGGAGAAAGACAACCTTCGCTACTGAGTGGGGTTGTTTTCAATATATTTTAATGCCACTTGGGTTGAAGAAGGCGTCTAATATCTTTTTGTGTGTGGTTGTTGCGGCATTCAAGGAATTTATTCATATGTTCCTAGAGGTATATTTTGATGACTGGACTGTATTTGGGTTGGTTAAGCACCATGTAGCGATCTTGCGCTTGATGTTGGATACCTATCAAAGATACCAGATCGTGCTCAACCTCAAGAAGTGTCTATTTTTCCTTCCTTTTGGGAACCTATTGGGGCATGTGGTTTGTAGACAAGGGCTTGTTACACAAAAATATCATCACCATGATTATTTGCAGTCAGTATGGGTCTATCATCACTTGTACTATCCTCCTAAGCAAGTCGTAGACCTCAGCTCTCCAAGTCAAGCTTTGAAAATGAGAGAAAGACATTGAAAATCAACAAAGCTCTGGTTCCGCACTTTCTCTCACTATTGCCTACGGTCCCGCTCCTCCTGTTCACAATACCTGCAAACCTGCCCACTCTGTCCCTAAAGGAGTGGGTGCGGACCCCTGTGAATTTCAAAAAGGCGCAAGTTTATTCTAAAAAACTCACTTTGGGTTAATTCTAGATTATTCTAGAAGGAATTTTGACGTGGATTGGTCGCTCTTAGGTGGTTCATGCATCCCAAAAGAGAAGGAGCTAATCCCTTGATGAGAGGAGCTATCCCTTTGAAGGAGGACCTAGTAACTTCCCTCCATTGCACTATAAATTAAGGCATTGGGCTGGTTGCTAGAGAGGTTAGAAGCTGAACATTTTTGAGGGTAAATGCTGGTGGAATTGAGACTTCCTAGTTAAGCTTGAGAGGAGAGATCACATACCTTTTTGGCTTCATTGGGAAGAGAGTGAAACTCGTCAAAGTAGAGGAGACTTCTTGTTGGACCTTGGGAGGAGCTTGTACAGCATCAAGGCACAGGTTGTAAAGTTCTTCTTTGATTTGAATTAATACAATCAGATTCATTTTTCTCAACAAATTGTCTTATGTCATTTGTTTCATGAATTCCTTGATCATCATGTTAAGTATGCTTTATGATATTGGCTTTTCAAGTGCTATTTAATTTGTTTTCTTGTTTGTGCTTGCAGATTCATGACAAGGGAGCTCATTTGGATCAAAGGAGCGAGGCTTCCATAAACTTGTATTGGACCCAAGGTAGGCCTAAAAAATTTGTTTGCCTTTGTTTATAATTGCATATTTAGAGAAAGATAGTTTTTGATTGGCTTGCTTGTCACTAGATATCGTTAGATTCTAGGAAGGTCTATCTTGTCCGCAAGATCGACTCATTCCGTGTGACAAAATGGCGACTCCGCTGGGGGCTTGTTTTTTTCCTTGTGTTTACTTTGACCTGAGAAACTGTGTTTTTGTTTCTGTTTTTGGCTTGTTGTGTGTGGAATTGGGTAGATTTAGTAGATCTAGGATTATTTTCTGTTTTTCATAACTTTGGGAGAGGACTGCACCCTCGGCTTGGGACATAGTGCGGACCTATCCGCACTTTTGGTTTTAGCACAGAGCGGTACCGCACCTGTGTTAACTGTGGGCCTGCAGACCCTGTCAAAATTTTGGAAAACCTAAGATTTTCTCTGTTAGTCAGCTTAGTTTTTGTTTAGATGTTATTATCCCCTACCCAGACCTGCATATAACCTGTCAGAAGCTTTTCTTAGGTTAATTCCATTAGTGTTAGGGTTTTAGGTGAAATTCCTAGAAGTTTTGATTATTGGGTTTGGTTTTCATTTTGGTCTTGTAGTAGCTCTGAGCTTAGAAGTTGTAGAAGCCACAGATCACCTTGGTTTTTACTAGCCTTCTTATGAGTCTAACCATTTGCAAAATCTACCTTTGTTGAGGAATCCACCTTGTGTTTTCTCTTTATGAAACTTCGAAAAGCTTGTGTTAAAAGTTTGGATTTCATTTTTAGAAAAGAAAACAAAAGTTGGTTGTTTTTTGACTGATTTGTGATTCTGGACAAATTAGTCCTTAATTTGCTTATAGCTAAGTAAAACATACTTGAAAAAGACATCTTGTAAGCTTTGACTTCAAATAGTTTTTTATAGTTTATAGATCTCAAGATTAGTTAGTTCCATAGTTTTGAGTGTTTTATAAAAAATAAAAAATCTCTTTTGGAAAAAGTTTGTTTTTGTAGCATTTGAGTGTTTTGAAAGAAAAGGGAAATTTTTGTGAAAATAACTAGTTGTCTCATTTTGAGTGCATTGGAAAAGACAAAAAGCTCTTCTTTTAATTTGTTTGTTAAGAAAGATTTGTGTTTACAAGCATTTGCATTCTCAAACTCTTTCCTAGCTAGAAGTTCATTGAAGGGAAAAGATTGCTTAATCATCTTAAGTGCATTTTTTAGTGATTTCGAGTCGAGTCTTCACACCACGAGTTTCATCTCCACACCTCTTGACTTAAACAAAAACCAATAAAAATAACGCTTAAAGTAAAATCTATCTAGTAATATTTTTATTTCTAGGGCTCTGATACACCAACATAGCTTAGGCTAGTGTCTTGGAGTAGGGAGTAATTAACTCTCCAAGACAGTAAAACAAACAAGTAGTTGTATCTTGCGGTAGGAGAGAAATCCAATTGTTGCATTTATGCTCTGGGAAAGCTCCTCTTAAAGGAGAAGCACGAGATCGTGTCCGAACTAGTGTGGGAATTAATCCTTCCTCATTGGGAATGACGCCAGATATTCACGTATTAAAAACGATAAACCTCGGATTAACCATTGTCGAGGAGCCTGGGGTCACTTGTTGGTAAACCTTGGATTATGTCAAGGAGCCTTCAAGGGGATTGAGCTTGTTACTCTGCCCTTTCGTGTGTATCAAATCGTAGACTGTTCCCCCAGGTATATTTGTTTCCGTTGGTAACCGTAGTGACCATATTCTATAGGATTCTTCCTAAGGTGACAGTGGTGGGAAGATCCCACTGTACCTGGAGCAGACGTCGGCTAGACTCACTTGGATTTTCTGGGGGGTTCCTCTCTAAATCAATCCCCAACAATTCTAAAGGCCTTTGATGGTCATGGGTTTCATCCTTTTGGCATTCTACAGGATTTACCTATAGGGGTTGAAGGAAAAACTGTTAATCTAGATGTGGAGGTGGTTGATGCCCCTTTAGATTACAACCTTCTCTTGGGTTGTAGTTGGTCTTACGCTATGACAGCTGTCGTTTCATCGGTCTTTCGGGTTATAAAGTTTCCTCATAATGGAAAGATCATAATAATAGACCAGTTGGCTTACTTTTCATCCGACCCAGCCTCTTCTGAAAGCATTCAACATGTCGGTAAAACGATTATCCCGTATAAGGATGTTGGAGTAGGACTAGTTAAAGATGTCGGTTTGTTGGGAACTTTTCCTTTTCCTCCTATCAACGCATCGTCTTATTTTGCAACCATTCATATGATTTCGTCAGACACCATTGTTTATGATGATTCTTGGATCGTACCTTCTGAATCTGAGATAGACTCATTTGGTGATGTTATGCCTTTGAGTCCATATGAAATTGCGTATCAGGTTTTGCAGTCGTTTTCCGACCCATCTTCAACCAAAATTGACTTAATGAATGTGGTCCATGAGGAATCACTTTTCACATCAAACTCGGATTCAACAACATTTTTCAAACTTGTTCACTCTGATGAGAAAATTCATGAAATCCTATGTGTCGATGATTTACCATGCGAAGATCTTCATCACAGATCTTCGTTTTTACCCGAGAGTGATTGTTTTGAAAATGATTTCTCATCAATTTTTACGACTGAATATGTCAAGGAACCTCAGAGTCCAATGAAAAATCCTGATTCCGAGTTAAATTTGGGAAACATTTCTCGAACTATTCCTATTGATATTTCGGTTAAGCCTGGAATTGTTGAAAACATTCATATAGGTGCCTCGTGTACGGAAGATGAAATTCAAATATATAAGGCCCTATTTCAAGAATTCCGCGACGTGTTTGCCTGGTCATATGAGGAAATGCTATGAATTGACCCCGCAATTGTTATTCACGAAATCAAAACTTACCCGGACGCTAAACCTGTCTGGCAACGTTTGCGTCAGATTCACCCGAGAAAAGCTACTGCTATTAAAGCAGAAGTTGAAAAATTACTCAAAGCAGGTTTCATTTATCCAATTCTGTTAACGGATTGGGTATCGAATATTGTTCCTGTTAAAAAAATGTAAGGGACAATAAGAATATGTATCGATTATAGGGACATTAATCGAGCATGTCCAAAGGAAAATTACCCAACTCCCTATATCGATCAAATAATTGATGATTGTGCCGGCAGCGAAATATTCTCCTTTATGGATGGTTTTTCCAGATACAATCAAATCAATATTCTACCTGCCAATCAACCAAAAATGGCTTTCATTTGTCCATGGGGGACATTTGCTTATTGCAAATTACCTTTTGGGCTCAAGAATGCCGGGGCAACTTTTCAAAGGGCCATGTCTTACGCGTTTCATGACATCAAGCACATTGTGCAACCCTCTCTCGATGATTTGCCTGCTCATTCATTACATCGAGCTGATCATCTCATCCATTTATGAGCAATCTTTATGAGGTGTAGGCATTATCGGATTAGGTTGAATCCACACAAGTGTGCTTTTTGTATAGAAACGGGTCAGTTGCTGGGGTTTGTTGTTTCGAAAGCCGGCATTCGCATCGATCCCTCGAAGGTTGAAGCTATTAACAAATTGCCTCCTCCTTCGAGTCTTCGCCAACTCCAAAGTTTGCAAGGGAAAGAAAAATTTTTACGACGATTCATTCCTAACTATGCCGAGGTTACAAAGGGTTTTACCCGGTTGTTGAAACAGAATACTCCATTCTATTGGGATGAGATACCTCAGAAATCTTTTGATGCACTAAAACACGCGTTGACCCTGTTACAGGGAAAAGTGTCTATATAGAACTGCTCTATCCCACTAAGGTGTGACAGCTGCCTTAGAAACAAATAGAGAAAAACTACTTTTGTTTTTCCTTTATGAATTATAGATAGAGAGGAACAGAAAGACCAACCTCTGTCTTGCGCTAATCCTTCGATTCGATCCCTCTCTTCTTTGATAGTCCTCAGCTACCTGCTCCCTTGCATGCCCAGCTCACAAAGTACCTGTAAGATCACAGAAGCATAGCACTATACAAAGACATGGATCTATATTGATAAACAATCTAGGATCAGATGTAAATTGACCATACAAATGCAACAAGCATCAATGATACAAAAGCATGGAGGAAAACTCAAATAGTTTTTATTGATAAACAAGAAAATATCCAGGAGGAGTTACAACCAGTTGTTCCGACCCAGCATCAACCTCCCAGCAAAGAAGCCCCTCTTCACCTCAAACAAAGCTTAGATCACCCAACAATCTGATGTTTGTCTCTAGAAATCAACAGCAATTCCTTACAATATGCAAAATTCCAGCCTCTGGATCTCTGGGATGAGGGATCCATATATAGATATCTGTAAGGGGAATGAGTCAGCTTGTGATTTGATTAGTGTCTTCTCTCTGATAGTTCTTGCTTCCACTTGGAGAATGAAGGCCTCTTACTCATCCTTGGTCGAATTCAGTGAGGCAAGTGTCACAGGAGAAGATTCTGGAAGCTTCCATTGTCTCTCCACCTCGCGGAATGACACTGCCATCATTTCTCACCCATCGCACCCCACAGAAGCGATTTTTGAAATGAAACACACCCTCATAGTGTATTTAGGTGAGATGCAACGCACTTAGCCAGTGGAGCAGCTGCAATGATCCTGTTTTGACCAATTCTAAGCAGTTTCTCATGGAGAACTTCTGGGAGAAGCTGTAATCTGTTGACCTTGTTCCTTTAGGGGTTAGAACAACACTTTTAGGGACTTAGGAGCCCTCGGTTTATGGACATTTCATGCTTAGGGTTGTAGGGCACAAAAATATCTATAACAGTTGCCCCCTAAAGTATGAGGCCGTTAACCTTTTGGTGTCGGGTGAAATGCTTTATTATGAGGATCCGAAGTTCTTTCAATGCTGGGAGGAGACCTGTAATAAGATACAATACAATACGTTATCTTCATACTATTTTCATGATCTAGCTGAGGCGGGCATTCCCATGCTCAGCTTTATAAATTCATTTTCATGTACATAGGACAGACAATCGTCTGAGTGTAGACTGATGATTCTGATAGAGCCATCATCCTTTTGAGTGGATGATTATCTGTGCAGCAATGATGTACATTTAATGTCTTTATTTCCCTGAATATATATCGCAGCCCGCATGGATGAAACTAAATCCGGGGTCTTCAATCTCATCCGATCTTCACTCGAAGTACAAGTCGATCCATGTGAGAAATGTTCTGAAGTCAAACATGGAAAGACATCGCATGATTACCAGTCAATGATGTAAATTGTTAACAAGCGCGAGAGGAATCACCGATAATGATAATGACCCTCAAGGTACTATAGTACAATTCACGTGGTGTGAATAAAGGACTTGGCGTCGAACACCATGCAAAATATTTCGGTCAAAGGCCATTGATGTAAACCTGTCGTCGAAAGTGAGAAACTTGCCATTGAGGCATGCAAGCTTCAAAGTACTGAATGGGGTGTTCCTAGATCAAATTCTTGGATAATGAGCTGATGTCGACAAGAAGTGATCCATCACAGGAGGGCCTTAATGAATCCCACATCAATGACACGGAAAGGAGCAAATGATTTTAATGGAGGTGAAAACGATCTGGTGATATAAGGTTCAGGGTGGCGGTCATGAAAGAATGGAGTATAATGTATGGTAGTGGGTGAGACACAGGTGAATTCTCTGAATGACTTCTCTTGAACATATCGGCGACACTGATGTGATGGATTGGTAGCATTAACCCCAAACGTGGATGGTATGGCGTGACCATGGTGATGTGACTGGTGAATGAAACAACCCAACCCGACTCGAACACGGAGTGGAAGTGTCATGTTCAAGAGCGACTTGCTACCAATAAAGTTTCTTTGAGTTTTCTTCCCAATTTTCCTCAGTCATTGCTGACCAGTACCTCTTTATTTTTTTCAAGCTTGAGTAGGATAACATATGCTTGTTCTATAATTTGCCCTTCGGGCAAACCCATCGCTATGTTTTAACGAGCCTAGCGATAGTGAAACTCGTTCTCGTCTATAGACAAGTTTGTCGCTATTAATCTTTTTAACGAGTTTAATGACAAAGATAACTCGGTCCTTTTCAATTTTAGAGAGTCTAAAAAGGAACATAAAGGTAACTCCAAAATTCCTTTTTTGTCATCTAATCCCTTAAGTCCGAAAAAGTATAAAACAATATAGAAGGGATGAATTTTCGATACTTTTAACGAGCCGAACAAAACAAGAAAGATATCTTACTCAAAATAAGGGTTTCCTTCAATTGAGTGGCATTGTAATTACAAATATAGCTAGGAGTTCTTCCTTTAAGAGCAAATACCCATAATCTTCCCATGGTCCATAGAGAGATATCTCACAAGTGTGTACCAGTAGTTGATATGAAAATACACACAACATATGTATAGGATAATAAAAAGTCAGCATATGGTTGATAATAAAAATGAAGGAGAAAATAAAATGACTTATTAAGATCTCCAAAAGGTGTTGTATCAGTTGGACCCTTAAGCCTTTTATGCAACGAGAGGTAATGTAAGAGAAATAAAATTAGCTATACAAGTAGAATATTATATTGTATGTACAAGAGAATATTATATTGTATTTAAAAGAGGTGAATGAAGTAGCTCTATGGGCTTGATAAGGAAGCTATTATATCATCAAAAGCAAGAGTTTCATATATTTCTCATAAACGAGGATGAAGGTTGGAGAAGCAATCACTCTATGCAAGGTAAAAGGACATGGGTAGACAGTCTCTAGTGAAGCTATGATCAGGAATAAATGTTAGTATGGGAGAAATAATCCAAGGGTTCTAGCTCCTTCCCATCCCATTCTTTCTTCCCAAGAATCATCACCCACTCCCATCACGTCCTCCACTTTGTAATCAACTGAGCAGTTTTGATGCTTTTCCTTCTCCAAAATGGACATTACAGTTTTCTCGTTCATCACAAATAAACAACAATCAGAACCATGTGCATGCATAAAAATCCCATGTTATGAACTAAAAGACTAATTATTCATAGGCAAGCAAGTTATTGCATAGGCATGATTGATCTTGTTTAATTGAACCCCAAAATTATTTCCTTTGCAAACATCTGGATGATACTATAACTAGATGATATCAACATATGAGTTCAATATGATTTTTATCTTTTAAAAACTACTGAAAATGAAAATGGATCACAAATATTTCTTTTTGTGATCAGGGGCATGGCCAGAACATATTTTTTCTTACAAACTTGCTTAAACATAGAACCTAACATTTCTAATTTCCATCTCTAAACCATAGCACACTCTTTTGCTTCAGAAATGGAATACTTGTTATTAAAACTATCTGAGATTGAAAGTAGAGGAATTAGTTTCAAGTGGGTACTTCCATACCTACAACGCAAGGCGATGGTAGGATCTCTTCACATCTTTCTCAGTAGCCCCGGGGCTCAATATTAGTGTCTCATATTCCTCTTTCATCCCAAGGAAAGAAACAGAGGCCATCACAGTTACATTGCCCCTTCCTCCCAAATTATTCTTTTGTCCATTCTTTCTTCTTAAGAATGAGTTACTATTAGCACCCACAAACCTTCCAAATTTTGCAACCATGATCTCTTAAAAAAATAATCCATTGACCTACAAAAAATATTTGATCCCAACTCGAAAATGCATTTAACCCTATAGATCCCAAATGGGTATAACGAAATCTAGTTATTGCACTCTAGAAAAAGCCAACCATATCACAAGGATTGCTACAAGTATAGGTGTAAGAGCACAAGGGAAAATTAATATGCCTATAAGAAAATAATCACAACAAGAACTCAATTGAATCAAAACAAAGACCTTTTATGATAATAACACTCAATTAATTAATTTAATGATGCTTGTTAATATTACTAGTTAGGGAGGATTAGGTAGGACGATTAAGTTACAAAATAATATGTACTCTAATAAATGATATATTTCACCCTCTCTCTCATGTGTCTTCGCTTTTATAACAAGATATTTCAGCTACCCATTCTCTTCCTTTGAAGACTAAGAAGAGAGATTAAGTTGGTAATAAAGAAGACAAATTCAAATTTCATGGGCCCAAAAATAAAACAAAAGGTGAAGTTAAGAAATTAATTTATTCATTATTTTATTAGGATAAACACCTAGCAAAGGATTTTTCCTACACAGAGGAGATTGTTAGCAAACATTTATTCATAGAAACTTAATATATATGTACTAAGAGAGAATCTTCTCCTATGTTCCAATAATGATTTCTTTGAGGAAAAATAGAAATATGCACTATCAAACTTTGATGCCTACATCCAATTGAACGTGACTTTGCAAATACAAACTTTCACAACAAGAAAATAGAGTGTGTTTCAGAAAAATGAACCCATACACATTTCTCCAAGAAGAGAATCCATAGCAAATCAAACATGTAACTTGCACAATGAAATCAAGTTCTTCATATTCTATTCATATTGTGTTAGACATCATCCACATTCTAACCAGCCTCCCGCCCAGACCAAACTTGCAAAGGTACATGCATATAGTGAGAAAATCTCCTGCAATTCGCAAATGTTACTTGCAGCATCAAGCAACTACATAGACACCTACTGGGCCATGGAGACAAAATATGCCCATAATCACACAGACTACATTTCATACCTGACATTGTTCACAGAGAATATCACAAGATCAGGGGAGTTTTTTCTATTTTGGGAATTTAATTATGAAGATGCAATTTTATTTAGTGGCAAGAATGGACAAAGCATGGTTAAAATGGTAGGAATCACAATGTAGGAATGAATGGAACTTTTGGTCACTAGGAATCAAAAGTTTGAGAATGGTTGGAGGTGAAAATTTTGATGATTTTGACAATAGTTAGTATAAGGCCAGATATTACTAGTTAAGACACTAAAACAAATGTGTAACCCAGTGAAGACTGGTTATAGTATGATAATGAATTTGACAATGACTACCTATTTTGATCAACACACGACTCTACATCTCAACTTTTAGACAAAGGGTACTAAGGAAGGATGCTCAGTTGATTGATTAGCTAGGGGAGTCCAATCAGATTCTACCTTTGAGCAAGAGGGGTATGGAAATTGAGATATTGTACAAGGGAATAGGATGGAAATATACCTTCTAAAATAGGTTTGTGCTAGTCAAATGAGCACCATGAAAGTCCCGGATTTGGGTGTCACATTATTAAAGACCAAGAAATAATTTTATAAGAATTTTGTAATCAAGCTTTAGTTGTTGATTCAAGTTGTTTCGGAAATGTTAATATGAATTTATTATTTCGAGGTAAACAAAAAGCAATACTTTGTGTTACCTTGAGGTGTTGCAATAATAACATTCAAGGTGTCTTAATTAATTTATTAGTAGTTATAGATGATTGGGTATTGCAACTACCTAGGTTACAAATAAAATAATGAACTTGTATAGAATCCATGATTCCTTTCAATGTCATATTATTTTTTCTTCAAGATTAATTACATAGAGTATTAAGTCTTTCGTGCATGATTAATATCCCTTAAAAATTAACTACAATAACCTATTTCTCATGAGAATGCATTGCATTAGGTGATGCTCACAAAAGTAAATGGGATTGGAACTAGTAAAGTAAATCAAACAACATCAATCATGAACTCCAATACTAAGAAGTTTCTTCTAAAATTTCTAACCCATTGCATACTTTTAGGTCCAATTTCTTTCATTTGGTCTTATCATTCTTGTACATGTGAGAAATCTTTGGAACAAGCAGATCATCAGGGTTTGGATCAATCAATAAGGAATAGATTGACAATAAAACCTGCAATCAACAAAATATTTGTGTTATAGACACAATATTGAAAGGCAGGAATTTCTATCTACTACAAACATCAGTAAGGGAATAGTAATATGCTACATTAGAATAAATGATACCTTGGATATTGTCAATGCAAGACTCCATTGTTCTTTTAGGATCTCCAGGTAGATACTTCCATTATTGTTTATATTTGGGTGGAAAACCTTAGTGCATAATGAAAACTGCACAGTATTTGAAAACCTTTAACAATAGAAGAATCACTATAATGCATATAAAAAATTCATTAAATGGCACGTTTTAAAAAACTGCATATGCTACACATGTGCAACTAAAGAAAAATTGCTAATCTACCTGCATCATATGTGGACATTTACATATTGAGCTTTGCATATTTATATAACACCTACCTAATGGTATATTAAATTTGAATACTGATTTTTGGTGGAAGGATCCATCATATTGGTAAACCCACTTATTAAACAGCTACATGCATGATGTGGCCTGAATGTATCGATGACTAATTCCATGTAGAAGGAACTACCAAACTTGCCTTGTGAAATCACATTAGAGAAAGAGATGTTTCTCTATTTCTTCTTCTTTCTTGCATAAAGCACAATGAGTGGGGCCAACTATTCCATGCTTCCTTAAATTATTTGTAGTAGGGACTGAGGATCTTGTTATGCACTTATAGCCAGAAAAAGGAATTTACCTTAGGAAACGGTACCTTTGGAAAGAAAGGGAGGATAAATACCCCTACTTAACATAGTAAGAAGATTCCCCCTATCCCTTGTAGTTTCCCTTGGATCTGGAGATAAAAAAACATCCATAAAGGGTCAATCTCACAAAAGATTGGTCAGGGACCGGACTAAAGTTCTAGTCAACCATTTCCCTGCTTCATTCCATGTAGAAATATCATATATGGTAATCAAAGAGTGTTGATATAGCCAATCACAAAATTCATGAATCAACCAGATCAAATTACAGAGGTGGATTTCCCAAATTACTATCAATGGCAAAGAAAATTTGTCTTCTATTTCTAGGTACCCAAGTGAGCTTCTCAAGGAGAAGGGGTTGAGGTTTCTTGAGTAATCTCAATATCTAGGATCCATTTTGAGAATGAAGAGGACCTGTTGAAGTATATAATAACTTCCTTCTTATGACCAATTCCCACAAGAGCTTTGGCCTCAATGCTAGATTCATTAGGGAGGGGTCTTTCATTGCTAAATCTCCATTCTACTTATAGGGACAAATAGTACCCCACTTAACTAGATGATATTTCCTGGTGATGTATCTCCTTTCCATAAAAACTTGTAGAGGAGCTAAGAGATTTGTTTTTTGCATGAGGGCTTCACTCAATGAACCTCTGACATATGACGTACGTTTGTGGCATACTGAACAATACCCCTAATTTGACTACATATTGGAAAATACCTATAAAAATCACATTATTTAACCCCCTACCAATATGAACCCAATACACCTTCCCAATTTAAAAAACCCGTACTTTCAGTAGATATTGTAGTTATCCATTTTTTCATAAACATTTTTTATACCCCTTTATAGTTTTTTCAATAACTTTGAGCTCCATTTTTTATACCTACCAATATAAAAACCCTTTACCCACTATATATCACCCAATACATTGTCATTTTTTCCTCAATATATATCCCCAATATGAACCCAGGTGGTATGGTATTTCTCCCCTAGTGAAGCCCCTATGGTTGTTTGACACCCAAAGGAGCTAGAAGACTAGTAAATTGAAAGATTGGTAAAGTTGAGAGGACAGAATTGAGAAAAATCATTCTACGATCTATGTTCAGCCAGTGGGCACCCCGTTGAGCTAATTTCAATTTGATCTTATCTATAATGCTCTTCCACAAAGGAGAAGAGAGAGAAGAAAGGAAGATAAGCATATCACAATAGGAGAAATATTTCCAACTGGGTTTGTAAGGAAAGGATAGTGCACGAGCTATAAGATATAGTGAAGATTAAGGAACATTCTTAATTATAAATATGACATTTGTGCTCATTTATTTTCCTTCCAGATGCTTGGAGGAAAAGATCCATGATAGCATTAAACCTGCCAGCAATGATTTGAGAGACTCCCCCAAATAAAATGGCATTATCTATGAATTTAGAGTGATTGATTAATTTTACACCATGAACTACTTTTATCCCAGGAAGAGAGTTGGATCTTTGATGCACTTCCAATTTCCAACTAAGATATTCAGCCACGATGATGTATAACATTGGGGAGAGGGGGCTTAGCAATAAGGATAATAGTAATCCCTCAATGAAAAGGTGTTCCATCATGAAGATAATTCCTCGGGTTACAACTTTAGCTAGAAGAAGGAAATGATCTTGAATGATGGACCAATTGCATGCTAAGAAGATAGCTCTTGAAAAGAATTTAGGAATAGAATTTCAAATGGTTTTTAATGTTAACTATATCAAATTTATTCCTTTCACACAATTTTCGCAGGATTTTTAATAGGGCATGATACTTATGACTGTGTTTAATCCTCTAAAAAGCTCTTAGAGCAACTAGGCAGCACAAACTGCAGCAGTGAATTCTATTTCATGTAAACAAATAGAGGACAATTTTGAACCATTTTGTAATTAATATGATTGGTATTTCCTAGGTTCAATAAAAAGGTTCTACCATCGGTCATCTCAACAATGAAATCCATCAAAAACTAGACATATCATTGAACCATGGATGTTACACTTTGTTGCCAAAAGGAGAGACTCAATATGCTTTAAAACACCCAGCTTTGTTGTCACATGCTCCCATTATAAAGGATAAATTTTAAGGCTACTATAAAATTCAAACTCATTTATGAACTCTTCAATACAAGAAACATTAGAAAGAAAGCTTGCAGACATAGAAGTAATGGAAAAATAAAGATATCACCTTTAAATCCAAAATAAAAAAAGGCACAAATATAGAGACTTCATGGCCAATTAGATTACCTTGGGAGGCTTGAGTATATAGTCAGGAGGAAAATGAATAGTAGCCACAAATGCACCCCTTGCATAGACTATCGGGAGGTCCCATAATTGTGGCTTGCCACTGAAACCTATCATCAGCCACTGGACCTGCAAAGCAACTGAAATCTTGTGATCCAGAAGGATATTGGTGGCCACACACCTATTCCACTTGGACCACCACCATTGTTTCTTTCAGCTTTTCAGTTTCCTTATTTGTAGCACAATTTACTATTTTTGGCGGTATTTCAGGTCCTGAACTTTCGAAGCCATTTTGAGGCCCTAAACAACGTTTTTTGGGAAAACTAGGACCAACATTAGTCTTTGACCCATGTTAGTTACGCAAAAGTCTTAGTCCTCATATAGATCTTTCTAACGAGGTATTGTATGTGTCAAACAGAGATCGTATGCCAAACTTACGACCCCAAGAAGTTGATGTACCAATTTACTCAAACGAGGCCCATAGTTTGGCGCTTCATCTCCTAGGGTTAGTATTTTGGATGTTTAGGGTTTTCCATTGTTTCTCAATAATAAATATACTTTTGAGCCTCATTCTAACATATTTCAGAGGCATGTAGCCGCCACATCTCTTCTCAGAGATAAGCTACCATCACCTGAGCTAGTCTTATTTCCTTTTTGTTTGTAAGCATATTTTAGTATTTGATATTAATGAAATGAAGTGTTATTTCCACTGCATCTTTGTATTTATGGTTATTCTATAATTCGTTACATTCATGTTTAAATTTGGATCAGTGGTATCAGAGTGGTTCGCTCTTTCTCTATTTTTCTTTTCATGTCCCCAACGAGGTCAGGATATAAGGAGTTAGGGCTCGATCTAGTTGAACCTTTGCAAGATAAGCCTCGTAAACCCCGACAACCACCCATGGGAGAAGAAAATAAAGACAAAGGGGCAGGAGATCCCATCAATGTATTGCTCAAGGAGGCCCTCAAGAAACAAAGTAATGCAATTATGGATAAATTTTCCTAGATCCTTCAACGGTTACCCATCGACGGCACATCCACATCCAGCAGCCACTCTGGAGGCTCCACTCCTATTAAGGTACAAGTAAACTTTGACATTCCCATATTTGAGGGCCAAATAGATGAAGATACTATAGATAAATTGTTAAATTTTCTAGAAGGATATTTTTCTTTTCATGATTTTTCCAACTGAGAAAAGGTTACTTTTGCTCTTCTCAAAGTCGCCCCCCATGTCAAGGACTGGTGGGAAACCTACTTTGAGAAGAAGGATGAAAGTACGACCTCACTTTTTTTAGCCGCATCCACTTGGAATTCGTTCCAAGATTCCATCAAGGAGTAGTACTACCATGTTGGGAGCTATGAGGATAAATACATAAAGTGGACAACGTTGTGGCAGGGAAGGGACTAAGATATGGCAAAGTTTACCAATGTTTTTCATACCCTTCGCACGAAGATGGGTATCAAGGATTCTGAGAAGCATTTGGTACTCAAGTACCATGGCTTCCTGAATAGGTACATCTAGGATGAAATGGAGTTCCTGGACATCTCCTCTCTCGGCACGATGTACCGATATGTTGTCAAGATCGAGCAGAAGTTTAAACAGAAGAAGCAATACTTTGGATCTACGAATCCGAAGCAAGAGAAAGGTGCCCCCAAAGCGTAGAACAAAGGACAAAGCCAAGGCGGGGTGGCCTAGGACAACCTACCAAAGCCACAAGCAAAGAACAACACCACGAAGTGGAAGAAGGACACAGGAAAGTGGTGTGAGTTCCATAAGAGCTCCACTCACAACACAAGTGAGTGTCAGGCCAAGCAGACACTGGCGGCCGAGCTGAAGACTTTGGAATCAGATGAATGTTCTGACTCTAAGTCAAAACCTCACAAGGGGAATGACAAAGGGGAGAAAATTATTGATGCAGAGCCGGACGCCACCATTTCCACCACGAAGATCCAGAAGGAGGAACTCGAAGATCCAGAGGAGGAGGAGCGCCACTTCCACTCCCATATGTGGGTAAAGGGATCCCCTCTACAATTCATTGTTGATAGTGGGAGCCAAAAGAACCTCATTTCAGCAGAGGTCATGAACTGGATGGGCTTACCGACCATAGCACACCCACAATTGTACAATATCAGGTGTCTTCACCAAGGACGAGATCTTCACGTGAGCCAGCAGTGTCACATTCCATACAGCATCAAGCCCTTCACAGATGAGGTATTATGTGACGTTTCTCCCCTTTATGTTTGTGATGTATTATTAGGCCAACCATACTTGTGGAAGCAACATGTTGTGTATGAGTCAAGGCCTTGCGCTGTTATTGTTACTTTTGGAAATAAGTTGTACAAGATACCAGAGGTAACACTACCTATCACCATCTCTTTGGTTACCACAAAACAATGTAGTAAGCTCATTTCCAAAACTGGAAAATTTGCTTTCCTAATGATACACCCTTAGAGAAAGAAGAATACAGTGGCCACGACCTCCAGACATGGCCCCTCCGCACGACAACAACAGATGGACATGGTCATGGAGGGGTACGAGGACATCTTAACCTCCCCCGCAGGGGTGCCTCTGCACTTTTAGGTCAAGCACTCCATCGATCTGACCCTAGGTGCGTCATTGCCCAATGGACCAATCTATTGATGATCATTTCTAGAGAATAATGAAATTAAGAGGCAGATTCAGGAACTTTTTCAGAAAGGTCACATCCGGTGAGTTCATCACCCTGTGGGATCCCAATCGTGTTGGTATAGAAGAAGGATGGGACTTGGAGACTCTGTATTGACTATCAGGCGTTGAACAAGATCACTGTCTGGCATAGGTACTCGATCCCATGGATTGATGACCTTTTGGACCAACTCAAGGGGGAAATTTTTTTCAACAAGAACGACTTGAAGTCTGGATATCACTAGGTACCAATCGAACACTCCGATGTGTGGAAGACTTCCTTCAAAGCCAAGGAGGGCCTTTTTGAATGGTTGGTTATGCCTTTTGGGTTGATGAATTCTCCTACAACCTTCATGAGGCTAATGGATGACATCTTATGGCCATTCACCAACTCATTTGTAGTGGTCTACTTGGATGAAATCCTGATCTTCAGCCAATGTTGGGAAGAGCACCTCCACCACATCCGATAGGTTCTCCAAACATTGCAGCAACACAAGTTGTGTGCCAATTTGGAGAAATGCACTTTTGGCATGACCCAAGTTTAGTATCTAGGATACATTATTGATGAAAAAGGGGTGCATGTGGATCTAGCCAAGATCCAAGTCATTCAAGATTGGTCAGCCCCAACCACTCTAACAGATCTTCGTAGCTTTCTGGATCTTGCCAATTTCTACCACAAGTTCATGTTGTGATTCTCTCATATCACTTGGCCCTTGAGTCAAGTCATCAAGGGACGAGTGAAAGAAAATTATTTTGGTATGAATCTCAACAGAAGGAATTTGGAGATTTGAAACATCGCTTCTGCTCTGCACCAGTGCTCACTTTACCAGACTTGCAACGCCCATTTGAGATCGAGACATATGCCTCTGACTATGCTATTGGGGCAGTCCTTACTCAACAGGGGCATCTAGTGGCATATCACAGTGAAACACTTTCAGACACGGTCTAGAAGTATCCCACGTATGACAAAGAGATGTATTCCATTGTGCAGGCTTGCCGACAATGGAAGCATTACATTTGTTAGGTTGTGTTATATGATTTCCACGACTAGCCCATGTAGTTAACCGAGGGGTTAGAGGGGGGCCAGAGCCCCCCCTTCGTTGCGCCGATTGCATAGCGGGGGGGTCACAGGGGGTTTGAGGGGTGTAGGTAGCCCCCCTCTATGGGATCTGGGGTAGCACCCCAGAGGAAAAAAAAATAAAAATTGGACCCTATATTAGGTTGGGCAGACTTACCTATGGTTTTGTGCATGATTTTTGCACATGGTTTTCGGTCCATGGTATTGGATGCTTCGACATGTATAAATATGTATTGTAACATTGAAAGGAACATAGCGAAAAATCAAGCTGGTAGTCCCTGTTTTGGGATCCAGGGGAAAATCTTTGTGTATATGTGTTTTATGTGTTATGCTCTCGCATTTCTTATTTTTTGTGTTTTAGAATTCATATGCAGGTAATTTTTGTACAGGGATAAAACCTACATTTGGTATCGGAGCTATTTTGGCTTCAAGGGGACGCCTTTGTTGCTGAGGGGTTTCTCTTGGGCATGTGGTAGACCTTGTTCAGTGGGAGATCTGCGAGATCGATTCTGGTGGTGAAAGAAGATGGTGAGCATTCGAAAGATAGAGATTGAGAAATTTAATGGTCAGAGTTTTGAGTTGTGGAAACTCAAGATGGAGGATCTATTGGTGGATAAAGATTATTGGATCGCAGTAGATTTGGGTACTAAACCAACAAGAGTGTCTGATGAAGAATGGAAGAAGTTGGATTGGGAGGAAAAGAGCACAATACGATTGTGTGTCTCAGATTCAGTATTGTTGAACGTGTCAAGGGAAGCTACGGTGAAGGCTTTCTGGGACAAGTTAGGGACTTTGTACCAATCTAAGTCTCTGGTGAATAAACTATTCCTACGGAAAATGCTGTATAACCTAAGGATGAAAGATGGAGACTCAGTGACAAAGCATCTAAACGCATTTAATACTGTGGTAAGTCAGTTATTATCTGTTGATATTAAAATTTTAGATGAAGCTAAGTGCATCAATTTGTTGTGTTCTCTACCAGATTCGTGGGATAGTCTGGTTATTGCAATAGGTAGCAATACAACTGACTTGCAGTTTGATGAAATATTCTCATCCTTGTTGACGGAGGAGATGAGACAGAAAAATATGGAGAGCGAAAATGGTGATGCCTTGTTTGTACAAAGACGGTCCCAGAATAGAAACAAAATTAAGTCATCGAGTGGGAGATCTAAATCTAGAGGGAGATCTAAATCTCCAGGAAAACCTGTAAAGGTGGTGTGATGGAAATGCGAAAAGGAAGGGCACTACAAAAGGGACTGTAAATCTAAAGCTCTTGATTAAGGAAAGATATCTGATGATGCTCCTTCTGTAGAGGTGAAAACCACCTCAGATGAAGGTGGGGATGTGTACTTGGATTCTTAAAGTACACATGTAGATCATCATGCATGGTTGATTGACTCAGATGCATCCCTTCACTTCACTCCCCATAGAGAGTGGTTCTGCAAGTATGAGAAATATGATGGTGGTGATGTCTTCTTGGGGGACGACAGGAAAGCTAGAATCATTGGTCGTGGAAAAGTAAAGTTGAAGTTGCAAGGTGGAAGGGTTAGAACACTTCTGAGTGTTCTTCATCTTCCTGCATTGGCCAGAAATCTGATTTTTGTAAGCAAGTTGGATGATGCAGGTGTGAAAAGAGTGTTCAATAAGGATACCTGCAAAATGGTTCGGGGAGCACTAGTATTGATGTGGGGAGTTCAAATTGAACTCTGTACAAGCTGCAAGGTAGCACTGTTATTGATGGCTGCAACAGTTTTGTGGTTCCTAAAACTGGAGCAGAAAATATAGTGGTCTCTAGAGAGAAGACCATGTTGTGGCATCAAAGTCTTGGACATATTGGAGAGGAGGGCCTTCGAATACTTCATGGTAAAGGTATGGTAGAAGGTATGAGTAATAGCTCTCTGGATTTTGATTTCTGTGAAAATTGTGTATATGGGAAGTAGAATCGGGTGAGTTTCCCCTCTAGTGGTAAGAGGGTGAAACATATATTAGAACTTGTGCACAGTGATGTGTTTGGACCTATGAAGGTTCCATCATTGGGTAAGTCTGTGTACTATGTATCATTTATAGATGACTTCTCAAGGAATACATGGATATATTTCCTTAAGAAGAAATCTGAAGTCTTTGACAGGTTTAAAGAAGTTAAGGCTTTGGTGGAAAACTAGACATAGAAGAAGATAAAGGTGTTGAGGACAGATAACGGTGGAGAGTTTTACAGCAAGGAATTTGAAGAATTCTGTAAGAAGTGTGGTATAGCATGATAGACGACTACTCCATACACACCTGAGAAAAATGGAATTGCAGAAAGAATGAACAAGACGTCGATGGAAAGGGTAAGAAGCATGCTCAGTGGTGTCGGGTTAGGACAGGAATTCTGGGCAGAGGCGGTGGAGACAGCATGTTACTTGGTCAACAGATCACCTTCATCAGCGTTGGAGGATAAGACTCCACAAGAGGTATGGATTGGTAAGAAACCCTCTCTTTCACATATAAGGGTATTTGGATGTGATGCATATGTACATGTTCCAAAGGAGAAAAGAACCAAGTTGGATAGTAAATTTGAAAAGTGCATCTTTATTGGGTATAAGGATGGTTTAAAGGGTTAAAAGCTTTGGAACCCAGTAACAAGGAAGGTTGTGTACACCTGAGATGTGGTGTTCAGAGAGGTGAAATATGTTATTAAACATGAAGTCTAACCAAAGGAACCTGAGAAGATAGAGTTTGAGCTTAAGGAGGAAGAATCAGACTCTACATCAGAGGAGGAATCAGAATATGAAGAGCCACAAACTCCGGGTGTGAGAAGATCAATTCGAGAAAGAAGGTAGCCGAAAAGGTATAGTCCATCTGCTTTTTATTCAAATTTTTCTTTATCTATTACTGACGATAATCCCAGAACTATGAAGGAATCAGTAGATTTAGAGGATGGAAAACTCTGGAAAGAGGCCATGGTTGATGAAATGGAATCTTTGCACAAAAATGAGGCTTGGGATCAGGTGGAGTTGCCAGCTGGAAGGAAACCCATTGGCAGCAAATGGGTGTTCAAGAAGAAGATAAATGCAGAAGCAAAGGTGGAGAAATACATAGCTTGGTTGGTAGCAAAAGGTTATTCCCATGTGCCGGGAATTGATTTTGGTGATATTTTTTCTCTTGTTGCCAAGGTAAATTCTATTAGATTACTTTTATCTGTTGCTGCTACTTTTGCTTTTGAGGTAGAATAGATGGATGTGAAGACAGCATTTCTTCACGGGGATCTGGGAGAGGAAATCTACATGAAGCAACCTGAAGGGTTTGCGGTGAAGGGTAAGAAAGAACTGGTATAAAAGTTAAAGAAGTCTTTGTATGGGTTAAAATAGTCACCAAGGATATGGTATCGGAAATTTGATACATTTATACGGGGACTTGGCTTCACCAGAAGAAAAGTATATCACTGTGTGTATTTTAAATTAATTGGTGACCATGTTATTTATCTAGTCTTGTATGGGGATGATATGTTGCTGGTTGGAAATGACAAAGAAATTATCCAAGATTTGAAGACCCAATTGTCCTCCAAATTCGACATGAAAGATTTTGGTGCTACAAACTATATTTTAAGCATGGAAATTAAAGAGATCTGGCAAAGAGGAAGCTCTGGTTAAACCAGAGGAAGTATGTCGAGAAAATACTGTAGAGGTTTAATATGCAAGATAGTAAACAGGTGAAGGTTCCGACTCATGTAGGTGTGAATTTATCTGTTGAACAGTGTCCCAAGACACAAGAAGAGGAAGAGGACATGTCCCATGTTCCATATGCAAGTGCAATCGGTAGCCTGATGTATGCAATGGTCTGTACTAGACCAGACATTGCACATGCAGTGGGATTATTGAGTAGGTTTATGTCAAAACTAGGGAAGGAGCACTGGACAGTAGTGAAGCGAGTTTTCAGGTATTTGCGTGGCACTAGTGATTATGGTATGTGCTGCCAAGGAAGACCAGGATTGGAGAGAGCGTTGGATATTCATGGCTTTGTTGATGCGGACTGGGCTGGAGATCTAGATCAAAGAAGATCTACAAGTGCGTATGTGATTAACCTACTTGGAGGTATAGTTGGTTGGATGAGTAAGAAACAATATGTAGTGGCATTATCAACTACAGAGGCATAATACGTGGTAGCCACTCATGCAAGCAAGGAAGCAATTTGGTTGTAGAGATTGTGTTCAAATATGGGGTTAGTACAGGGAGCTATAAGGATAGACTGTGACAGCCAAAGTGCAATTTTCTTGGAAAAAACCCTGAAGATCATTCAAAGACAAAGCACATTGATGTTCAGTATCACTTTGTGAGGGATATGATAGAAGAAAAAATGGTGTTGCTGGTAAAGGTGGACACTTTGAAGAATATTGCAGATGCATTGACAAAATCTATGAGCTTTGAGAATTTCTCTTGGTGTAGAGAAACAATGGGCATTGCAGGGTTGGATAAATGACTAAGCTCTCTTATGGCCCCCTGTGGAAAGAAACACCAAGTGGGATAATGTTGAATTGTGTTATATTCTTTCCACAACTATCCCACGTAGTTAACCAGGGGGTTAGAAGGGGGGCGGAGCCCCCCCTTCGTTGTGTCGATTGCATAGCGAGGGGGTCACAGGGGGTTTGAGGGGTGTAGGTAACCCCCCTCTATGGGGTCTAGGGCAGCACCCCGGAAAATTTTGTCTTTTGGACCTTATATTAGGTTGGGCGGACCTACCTATGGTTTTGTGCATGATTTTCGCACATGGTTTTGAATGTGATGGTTTTCGGTCCATGGTTTTGGACGCAATGGTTTTCGGTCCATGGTATTGGATGCTTTGGCATGTATAAATATGTGTTGTAACATTGAAAGGAACATAATGAAAAATCAAGCTGGTAGCCCCTGTTTTGGGATCTAGGGGAAAATCTCTGTGTATATGTACTTTTTGTGTTATGCTGTCGCATTGTTTATTTTCTGTGTTTTAGAATTCGTATGCAAGTAATTTCTGTACAGTTTTAAAACCTACAATTTTGGGGAAGGAAATGGTCATCCACACAAACCACTGACCCCTGAAATTCATACAGACGCAAAGGAAGTGGCAGAATTATCACCATCAGAATTGGTCCACATACCTGCAACAGTTCCATTTGAATATCAAGTATAAGAAGGGTAGCACCAATAATGTTGTAGACTGCCTCAACCAACCAACGATCATGGCGTTAACCACCGTGCTCAACTCTTGTGGGCACGAGACTTCTGATTGGCCACTTCTCTACAAAAGTGACCAAGAATTTAACCACACATACCATATTCTCTTGGAGGGTCATCAAGTTCCAGATTTTCACCTCCAAGATGCCCTACTATGCCACTTGGGACACCTTTGTGTTCATTAAGCGAGCGAGCCAAGATTATTTGGGAAGCGCACTATATTCGGTCTGCTAGGGATTTTGGGGTTGAGAAAATAGTGGAAGTACTGAAAAGTATTTCTATTGGCCAAATCTTTGGCAGGATGTCAGAAAGTACATTAGATCTTGCACTGCCTGCGTCATTTCCAAACCGACCATCAAGAAGAAAGGCCTCTATACTCCACTACCTACCCCTAGTCGATATTGGGAATCCATATCCATGGATTACATGTCGGGCCTTCCTTCTACTAAGCATGGAAATGATTGTGTTTTTGTGGTCATGAACATATTCTCGGAGATGGCCATTATGGTGGCTTGCAGGAAGAATATCACAGCAGAAGCCACTGTTAAACTCTTCTCTGAATGAGTGTGGGTACATTTTGGGATCCCACAGTCTATCATCTCAGATTGGGACAACAGGTTCCTCAGTACATTTTGGTCCAGTCTTTGGTCGATTTTGGACACCAAGCTCACTAACTCCATAGCTTTCCATCCCGAACTGATGGCTAGATAGAGGTCGTCAATAAGATTATCGTACAAATTATATGCATGTCCAACTCAAAGCGTCCACGCACATGGGGTGAGAGCCTCCCCTATGTCTAGCACAGGTATAACTAGGCTCTCCACAACTTGACTGGCCACAGCCCTTTTCAGGTGGGCTTCAGATTCTTGCCACGATGTCCCATTGATGTGGCCATACCATTTGCAGCTACTCAAGCAGATTCGGCTTATGTCCAATTGGAAGACGATAAGGCAAATAGCTTCATTGAGCACATCCAACATATCTGCCAGTAGTTCCATGACATTCTGGAGAAATAAAATTTAAAGTACAAGCAGTGACATGATCAACATCGGGTGCCACACAAGTTTCAGGTGGGTGACAATGTCGGGTTGCATGTGCAAAAGTAACGCCTTACCAGAGCCTATCGGAAGCTTAGACCACTCCGATATGGTCCTTGCACCATTACCAAGGATGTGGGAGACAATGCATTTGAGCTTAGCATTCCCACATTCCTTGGCTTGCACCCAGTGTTCAACGCGGACCACCTTCGACCATACTTCCCACCATTTCTGCACACATCAGACATTATAGAATAGCTCACACCTACAGAATTAAATCTAGATTGCATGGAGCAAGCCACAACTGATCAAACCATGGACAAACAGATCAAAAACACCAAAAATCAAAGTATCCAACTATCTCGAGTTGTCAAAGCAGGCCAACTCCTTCACCAGGGCAAGTGGCTCACTAGGGACCAAGTTCAGCAGAAGTTTCCTCATCTCGTGGAGGAACTCAATGTAATGGGGACCATTTCTTCCTAAGGGGGGAGGAATGATCCAGGTGGATATTGGTGGTCATCCGACTATTCCACTTGGACCCCCACCATTGTTTCTTTCAGTTTTTCAGTTTCCTTGTTTGTAGCATAATTTACTATTTTGGCATTTTTTCGGGTCGTGGACTTCCCAATCCATTTTGAGGCCCTAAACAATGTTTTTTGGTTATGAAAAACTTGTATTCCCTCGATAGATCTTTCTAACGAGGTATTGTATGTGTCAAACGGAAATCGAATGCCAAAGTTAAGACCTTGGGAATTTGATGTGCCAATTTACCCAAATGAAGCCCATAGTTTGGCGCTTCATCTCCTAGGGTTAGGTTTTTGAATGTTTAGGGTTTTCCATTGTTTATCAATAATAAACAGGCCTTTGAGCCTCATTGTAACACAATTCAGAGGCATGTAGCCGCCACATCTCTGTAGAAATTCTTCAAATTCTCTACAAATCTCATTCTAAGACCTATGTAGAAACTTTGATTGTAGATTAACCCAATAATGCAATATAAATCAAAGCATAATACTATAACCTACTTCTACTATCAATTTGCGGAAGCATAAAGATTGAGCTTAACAATATAACCAGAAGAAGAAGAATCAATGCACAATACACATGAAAATACTTTGGGGAAAGCTTCAGCTAAAAACCCCACTATCTGTATTATCATACAAGGTGGAAATACATAGGAATTATACAAAGCCTTAGCTCTCATAGCTAGCCAACTCTCAGTACAATCCTCACATATGCTCACAGGCAATCCTGGATTCTCTCAAGCCTTCCTCTCTACCCTCCAAGCTCCTATTTCCTTGCATTGTTCCTCTAGGATGATTCTCCATCAACCAAGTGGAAAAACTCAATTTACCAATTGGATGATCTCCTGATCTCACACACTGACAGAACTGCGCAATCCTCAAGGAATTGATTCCTTTTACATGCATGAGTTTTCTTTATAGAAAAACACATGCAACTGATTTTACATTGTCATTGCCTTTAATCTCAACTGGGTCTTTCTCAGAATAGACATGCATGAGTTTCTAATGAGGTAATCTTCAATTAACTAGAGTACACTAGTTGAGTACATGCATGCATCAACTGACTGTTAGCTCTCTATTAGTTCCTCAAACAGTTTGGAACTAATTTAACTAGACTTAACTCAGTAAACTGAGTTAACTAATTAAAACTCAAATATAACTCAATCTTATCTCCTTAATTTAAGGGATAACTCTTGCATGACTTCAGAAATACTTCTGACTTGAATTTCTCCAACTAATTAAGTCAAAATAACTTAATTAATTATTTCCAAGTAGCTGTTAAGACTAAATTCGATTTTAATTCACAATTTTAATTCAAGGACAAATTAAAATTGGAATATTCTTGTTGCCACATTTCAACACTCCCTCTCAACAAGAAAGGGATTATCTGCCACCCCAATCCTGTCTCTATGGAACTCGAATTTACACTTTGACAATGCCTTTGTCAGAATGTCAGTATCTTGCTCCTCTGTCGAAATATACTACAACAACATGATCCTCCCATCATTAGCATCTTGCTTTACCTTTTAAAGCCAACGGGAACTCACAACTGACTTGTTCTCCAGTCTCGGAACCATGTCCCAAACACTGTTACGAACTATGGAGTTATACTACTCCACCATAGCATCAACCCAAATCAACTGCTTTACTGCTTCCTCAAAGGAAGATGGCTCAATCTCAACACATTCCCCAACAAGGGCCATGTATCTAGTGTACCTCTCAAGTGACCTCCTCAGTCTGCGCTAAGAAGATGGTGCTCCCACATTCTCTCTCACATCCTTCAACAATCTATCAACTTCTCTTGTGCGCTTCCATCCATCTCTGGAAGACTCTGCTTGAGTGGATGTCTCCACTCCTGAAACCTCTACATGCGGTTGCTCGACATCAGTCTGAGGCTCCTCCTCCTTAGGAACCAACAGTTCCTCCACAGCCTATAGTTGGATCTCCCTCTCAAGGGAAACTTGCATGGCCTTTTTCTCATCAAACTTGAGATCTCTGCGAACTACTATCCTTTGACTGGTGGGCAAGTACACCTGATAGTTGTGAGGTGTATCAGTGTACCCCACAAATATCCCCAACTCTACTATCAACTCAAGCTTCTTACGTGCATACTTTGTCACATGGAAATATGTCGATGAGCCAAAGATCCTAAAGTGATCCACATTTGGTCTCTTACTGGAGAAAGCTTCCTCTGGTGTCTTCATCCCAAGTATGCAATGCTGGCTTCTATTCTGCAAATAGACCACTATGTTGCATGCCTCAGCCCACAAGTGAAGTGGTAGGCCTTGGTCATGCAGCATTTCCCGTGCTGCCCCTACAATAGTTATGTTCTTCCTCTCAGCCACCCCATTCTGCTGTGGGTTATGAGGTGTTGTCAACTCTCATTTAATTCCTTCTACTACACATAAGTCCTTAAACTCTTGACAGACATATTCTCCAATGTTGTCGCTTCTCAAGGCCTTGATCTTCTTCCCTAACTCTTTCTTGACCAAAGCTTTGAACTCACAAAACTTTGTGAGGGTTTGGTCCTTCTTCTGAATGAAATAAATCCAGCATTTACGAGAATAGTCATCAATGAAAATCAAAAAATACCTTTTCTTCACTGTGGATTCCATCGAGAATGGTCCACACACATCATTATGAACTCGCTCTAAGATAGCCTTTGTTCGACTGTCTCGATCATGAAAGGAAGACTTGGTGTACTTTCCTAAGGTACAACCTTTGCATATGTCAACTTGCTCAAGTTTACGTTTTGGAAGTCCTGTAGATATATGTTTCATTATCTTCAAAGCCCCATGATGCAAATGGCCTAATCGCCTGTGCCACAACTTGCAAATGTCTTGGCTTTGCACCAATTCTGCTTTCGTACTCAATGCTCCATAATCATATACCTCTAGTTTATAGAGATTCTTCACCCGAATCCCTATCCTCTTGGTCTGACCCGTGGCTATGTGTCTTAGGAACACCTTTCCTTTATTGAAGACAACATCGTAGCCTTTGTCCTCCAACATCGTGACCGATACCAAGTTCCTCTTCAGTCCAGGAACATACATCACATCAGTCAAGGTGATAGGAGCTCCATGCTCCCTCTGAAAAGCAATCGTGCCCACTCCTAAAACACTATACTTTCTATCATCACCCATCTCTATGCACATCTTGAGGTCTTTCTCCTCCAAGGCACTGAATAAACTTTTATCACCGGTCATGTGGAATGAGGCTCCACTGTCAATATACCAGACACAACCCATCATCGATGACACCATGCATGCGATGAGGGTAAAGTCCATTTCAAACTGAGAGGCTAATGCCTCACCTTTTGATCCTTCCAAGGATCCCTTCTTGGACTTCTTCGATGGGCAATTAGTCACATAATGTCCCATCTCATGACAATTAAAGCATCTCACTTTAGACTTGTCACCCTTCTTCCCTCCATGAGAAGAATTCGATTTGGAACGGGAAGCCTTCCCCTTCCCTTTCCTTGCCTTACTCGCTAAGGCCATATTTTCTTCATCATCATTCTTTGATGAAGAACCATCTCGTATGCTACTCCCGATCTCCTCCTGCATCATATCCGACCATAATTGTTCCCAATCCGGCAGTTTCTCCCTTCCATTCACAGAGTCCCGGTAGCTATTCTAGTTCTTTGGAAGGCCAAGGAGAGCGAGTCTCACCATATCATCATCAACAGTAGTTATTCCCACACTGCTAAGCTCATCTCTGTAGGTGGTGAGCTTTCTAAAGTATGTGGAAATATTATCGCCCTTCTCCATCTTGATTCTTCGAAGCTTATCGTTAAGCACCAATTTCCTATTCTGGTATAGGTCCTTCAATGTATTCCACATTCAAAATGGAGTATCCTTCCCATGGAGACTCAAGACAATATGGTCTCGAACTCCCTCAAGGATGATCTGTCTCACCTTTGCCACACACTTCTTCCACTCAGCCAACTCTTGTGCATTAGTTGAATCTAGCTTTTGGATTTCTTGATCAATGAATTCCTTCAAGCCATTGTCTTCTAATACAGCCTCCATTCTAACTTTCCATGCTATGTAATTCAAGCTACCTTCCAAGGCATACTCAAGTCTCAAGCCATAGAACACCATTGACCAACCTTAAGAATTCGATTTGCACCTGCAACCCCGAATTTCAAAATTTGAATTCTCTTCTCAGTATACTGTTCACTTCTCCGATAAACTTGGCTCTTATACCATGTAGAAATTCTTCAAATTCTCTACAAATCTCGCTCTGAAGCCTATGTAGAAACTATGACTGTAGATTAACCCGATAATGCAATATAAATCAAAGCAGAATACTATAACCTACTTCTACTATCATTTTGTGGAATCTTAAAGATTGAGCTGAACAATATAACTAGAAGAACAAGAATCAATGCACAATACACATGAAAATACTTTGGGGAAAGCCTCAGCTAAAAACCCCACTATCTGTATTATCATACAAGGTGGAAATACATAGGAATTATACAAAGCCTTAGCTCTCACAACTAGCCAGCTCACAGTACAATCCTCACAGATGCTCAAGGGAAATCCTAGCTTCTCTCAAGCCTTCCTCTATTCCCTCCAAGCTCATATTTCCTTGCACTGTTCCTCTGGGATGATTCTCCTTCAACCAAGTGGAAAAACTCAATTTACCAAGTGGATGATCTCCTGATCTCACACACTTTCAGAACTGTGCAATCCTCAAGGAATTGATTCCTTCTGCATGCATGAGTTTTCTTTATAGGAAAACACATGCAACTAATAGTACATTTTCCTTGTCTTTAATCTCAACTGGGTCTTTCTCAGAATAGACATGCATGAGTTTCTGATTAGGGAATCTTCAGTTAACTGGAGTACACTAGTTGAGTGCATGCATGCATCAACTGACTGATAACTCTCTATTAGTTCCTCAAACAGTTTGGAACTAATTTATTTGGACTTAACTCAGTAAACTAAGTTAACTAATTACAACTCAAATATAACTCAATCTTATCTCCTTAATTTAAGGCTTATCTCCTTAATTTAAGGGATAACTCTTGCATGACTTTAGAAAGACTTCTAACTTGAATTTCTCCAACTAATTAAGTCAAAATAACTTAATTAATTACTTCCAAGTAGCTGTTAGGACTAAATTCGATTTTAATTCACAATTTTAATTCAAGGACAAATTAAAATTGGAATATTCTTGTTGCCACATTTCAACAATCTCTTCTCAAAGATAAGCTACCAGTGCCTGAGCTAGTCTTATTTCCATTTTGTTTGTAATCATATTTCAGTATTTGATATTAATGAATTGAAGTGTTATTTCTAATGCATCTTTGTATTTATGGTTATATTTGTAATTCGTTGCATTCCTGTTTAAATCCGGATCATATTGTTATACAAAACCCTCAACAATTACAATCCCCTAAATCTAAAAACCATATGCATTTGTTAAAAATGTTGAAAGTGTCATTTCTAAGGTTCTTGGAAAAATACATAATGGATAAGGACAACTTTGAAAAAATTAAAAATTATTAGGCTTGTGGATGTATCATCAAGAAAAATTATACAACACCTCATGAGCTTCTATCTTTAAATAACACTTGTTCATTTCTAGATCATAAACATATATAGATTTTTCATTGCTGCCAGCAACAAGTTCTCGTCCATCTATTGAAAACTTAATGCAAAAAATCCCAAATGAGCATTGTTCTTCATGCAAAGAGAAATTCATCCCTTCGTGAATTTCCTACAAAGATTCACCCAGTCAGACATATTCATAAGGTTCTATTATAGTATGAATGTATCTATGATGTCAGTGCTTAAAATCACAATTAACTATGCATAAATTTCAGAAATACTAAGCAGAAATATTACAAAAATGTCAATAGTTCACCAATTATAAAATTTCAAATTTAAATCATTTGTGATCTTTTAAGCTACTTCTTGAATATCATGATTTGAAGACAAACCTTTTATCCATTTCAAGCACTTCAAAGTACATGATACTTGGTGATTGTATACACTTGATAATCTCTTTTAGAGGTAACGACACCTCACAACTTCACTAGTCACATTTATTTTTATTATGATGTTTCAACATCATGAATGCCATTACTTGAAATGTACAATGAAATTGGACAATGTTAGTACAATTACTGCACTCAAATCTATCTATAAAAATGAATCCTTTAAATTTAATGCACCTAACATTGCCTGTTGGGATATGTATTATCATTGCATCTTTTCAGCTAAAACAATACACAAGCAGTACATCACAACCACTGCAAATGTTTACTCTAAAATATCTGTTGGAAGGAATCTTCCACCAATATACAAATTACATGTGTGTATGATGAACTCACAAGGTAATGCACAAGAAATATTGACCAAGGGCACAAGAAATCCAAAAAAATTGTTGAATAGTGGTAACAAATGGCAACAACACTAGAATAAGGAAAAAAAATTCCTAAATGATCATTAATAAACAATATGATTACGAGAAGAAGGAAACAAAAGGATCACAATGCTAAAATACCATAGACCTTGTACCTTAATTTCATTTTCTTCAATTAAAATATCAACATCAGGGCCACGAAGAGCCTGTAATGAAGCTTCAAAATCTGACTTCTTGCCTAGTTTATCCTGCTCCCATCATAACAGATGTTAAATAAGATTTTACTTTTACATAACGTAGAACATGAAATTTCTCTAGCATGTGTATTTCATATCATTTACTGCAATAATTCAAGCTTTCTAAAAGCTTACTAGCCATCTTGGAGATTCTAGGATAATGGAGAGACCAATAAGCAACAGAACACTAGGAACTAACTCTACATCACCTCCCAAGAGTTGTTGATTTTAACATTTTGATAAAAAGACAATAAAAGACAATAAATTTGTAAACCCTTCTTACTAATCACATACCTATAACTGCTAGAAGCCTCCATGAAACAAACCCAAATAAATATGCCAACATTATGCCAATAGTAATTGAAAGTTGTTCCACAGAAAAGAGACTTTGGTTAGTTACAGTTAAGATTTCTAGGGCTTTAGAAGTCACTTACATCCATGCAAATATGGCCCCTTATAAAACCATGATGAAGCTATATTGCCAAGGTGAAAAACATAACAAATTAAGAAAAGGAAACTCACATGATTTACAATACCAAGAGCTCCCTGCAAGTTCTTCGGAGTTATCTCAACTACATATATTGGTACCTTGATTTACCACAACACATGAATAACATCAGAGGCTTGACATAATTACTGTAGTAGATACCTTATCAAAGTTTTTGGATGAGGAAGGGCACGTGAGGGAGTGGGAGACTTACTGTGAAAGATGTGGCTCCCATTCCAAACCCTGTAAACAATCTATCTGCATACAATAAAAGCATTCCGCTACAAGGTGTTGCATTTAATTATTCAAGGAGCTATTTCTCCATGATCTCATGCCCGACTGAGATCACCAGACAGCAAAATATAATGGCTAATTTGATCTAATAATGGCCCTTCAATCCAAATGATCATGCATGCAGCAAGCAGTCGGATCTATACTATAGATAAGAGATCACACCTAGAATCCTCACATGTCGGGGAAGGGTTTTGAGTTCAATGTAGATCTTGCACTCCACTCGAGCGATCCAACACATCTACACTATATCTCTATCCTTGCACACAAACACAACTAAACAAGGAAAATAGTTGATCTTCCTCGGAAGATCGTTAGATCAAAAGCAATAGATACAATCATATAACATACTGAACATAAATTCATGTAAGGAAGGGACATATATTTTTATTAACCATACAAATGAAAGTACATCAAATTTATACCTTCAACTACAAAGAAGATCCTCTCCTACAACTTGCAATATGGCCTCCTCTCCCAAGGAAGCAAAGCTCTCGTGCTATAGTTTTGTATCCTCTCCCCTATTCCCTCTTGGTGAGATTATAAAGGCTCATTCCATCCTCTAGGAGAATGTATCTAGACACCTAGGGGATTGAGAAGTTAGGAAACTTCTACAATAATGGACCCCTAGCCAACTCATACACAAGTAGGTCAAGTTGATCTCCTTGGGAATGAAAAACTCTAGAAACCTTTTTCACAGTTATGAGATTTTTCTCAATTATCTCAATTATGCAATAAATATTATCTCAATTATGAAATAAATATTATCTCAATTATGAAATAAATATTATCTCATAATTATAATATTTTGGTGAAACAATTATGAGAAATTGCTCAATTATGTAATTCCACCCTTTTATCATGGGATAAATCTCACATAAGTAAAATACAAGGTGAAAGGGGATGAATTTAAGCTAAACAACTGAGGTAAGTTTATACTGATTTTTTCTCACTATAATGGAGTGGAAAATAGGGTTATAACAGATGCCCCCTAATGCATGAGGTCAGAAGAGAAATTGATGGCTGAAATGCATTACAATAATATTCAATGCTCAAAATGGGAGGAAGGAGCCATGACCACAAATTTGGATCGAAGGAACTCAAGCGTTGAAGTGTCGACTCCACTAATAGCATCCCCGAGGCAGGCATACCCATGCTCGGTCAGAAGAAGATACTAAAAATGGCTACTATAAAATACACTGCAGACCCATGACATGAAATGCTAGAACATGGCCACGAAGACACACATAGTGGATCCATGTGACTCAATAGATAGAGCATAGCAACTAACAAATAGAATCGTGGATCTATGTCATAGTATACATTAGTAGGATTATGGACACATGACAGATAGACAAGTGTCTTATGATAGTCCTCAAAGTACAAGAATGATACATAACTCCTACGCAGCCTGGGAAGGATGCCATATAAGAGTAAGATGTCCCTAACCCAGGGTCTTCGACATAACCCCAATGGTATGCATCTACACCATGAGGATAGATGAACTGAAGTCAAGCATGGTAGAAATTGACTGATTACCAACCAATGAGGTAACCTAGTAATAGATGCAAGTGAATCCACCAATGAGGAAATGGACCTTAAGGTACCTAGTACAGTCCACTAAGTGTGAATAGATGAGCTGGTTTCTAACACTAGTGAACTTGATCAATCAGGATCCAATGATGAAAACCCATTGTCAATTGCGAGGAATCCTACCACTGAAGTCTACAAGCTCCAAGATACTACCGGTTCCTAGATCAAGCTCCGAGATAATGAGATGAATTTGACAAGAGAATAAAAAAAAACAATTATAAAGTAAAATTACATCATCTAATATGTCAGCCGTTATTCATTCCCATCTCAACCCTACCCTTATTTAAACCTCATTGAGTTCTGACTTTTTTCACTCATGCATCTAATCCTGATGATGAACCACAGAGGTTGGTTCGAAATGTCAATTCCAATCAAACATAAATGCGATGACTCCAAAAGACAGTACTACAAAGAGAAGATCCATTGAAGGAGGGCCTTAATGTATCCCTCATTAATCTACACGGAACACACCAGGATGATGTGATGAATGGAAAAAGTCATCAAGTAATGATGTATAACTGAAACAGGGATGGCCAACTCAAAAAGGTCAACAGGCTACTGTAAATGGCTGACATAGTCTAAGACTTCCCTTGAACACATAGTAGAATGACACAAGAGTGACTTAGCAGCACCACTAATGAGAACCAGGTGATATCACACAACGATGTAGGAGGCACTGAAGCACGGTCCATATGACTAGAAGAGTAACCAGCCAGAGGAGGAAAGAGACTCATATGGATGGTATCGATCCTAGGCAAGCTAAAACCCAACTGTAAGATAATGAGACAGATAGGTGTCGTGTTCAAGGGCAATGCAACTGACACTACCATTTTGATTACTAATGGATGTCGGGCGGTATAAATGCAACATTTACACCAACATTTAATTTGTCAATATAGGTAAGTAAACTTATAGGCGTAGCACAATAGATGCCAAAATACGACCTTAGGGATCTATCAAAAAAACCAAGCTTTGGAAAGAAATTCAAAAGAAGAATCATTTGAGAAAAAGGAACAAGACATTTTGAAAGTAAAGTAAACACATTCCGGGAATCTACTTCTGGATCCTCTTCTAGGTTGAGTTGACTCCTGCAGTAATTCTTCCTCAGTTATCCAGGGGAAAAGGGAATGTAGGCCCCATTTAAAAGAAAGTGATTCAAGAAATAAAGAATGCAAAAACCTCTTAAAAGATTATTGATATGTTGCAAAGATGAAAAGCATGAAATAAAACATAAGGAAACTTCTTTCCAATTAATCTAATGAAACCATTGAAATATTTTAAAAGAGATCTAAATTATACTACTTCTCTGGAAATGATTCAATATTCAAGTTTAAGGAAAGTGTGCATTTGTCTTTGTTAAAATTTTTCCTTCCTAACCTAAATCATCGTTCCTGCACCACAACAACGTTCCTGCACTGAAACATTGTTCCTATATTGAAACGATGTTCTTGCACGAGAAGGATGTCCTGTTCCTGCACTAAGTATATTGGCCTGAAGCAGCAGTTAATTATGATGAAGGGATATAAATTCTAACATTAAATCATTCAAGAATTCTTGTTAGCAATTCACTTGTCAATAAAACAATATCATAATTTTTCCTTATGCTAATCCTCGCATTTGTTTATTAAGATTTCAAAAAAACGGAATGTCTTCCTTCTAAGTGCAGGAATCAGTTTCACATTTAAAATAATAATTTTAAGACAGTACTGAATACTCAAATGGTATATGCTAAATCAGAATTCTTAATAAGCCATTATATCCTTCATTCATAAAAATGCTTAATGATATCATTAACTTCAAATGTCTAGAGCAATGGAATGAAATCAAAAATCAAGTGGCTAAAAAGAAGAGTTGTGAAATGAAATCGCAGAGCTATCTTAAATCACATTCTCACTATGAAAAATAAAATGCAGCAAAGGAAATTCTATGAAGTTTGGGGCAATAGACTAGCTGGTGGGCCCAACCACCCAGCTCGTTGCCCTTGTAGCAGCTAACTCACAGTGCCAGAAGCTTTAGAAAACATTGAAAACATAAATCGAATGCCAAAGTGAATTAATTCTAAAGTCCTGTTACATGGTTACTGAACAAGCAGCGCTGGGCTCCAGTGGTCCCCTCTAGGGATCATCCCATTGGGCACGTAGCTCTTCCTTCCTTGAATAATCAAAGTCGATCCCCTACGCTACAAACAATGTGATTTACAATCTACAATCTGTTGGATCTGGATCCCAATACGTAACCCATGCTTATAACAGCAATAGTTCCCAATTATTTGAATAACATACTTACAAGTCTGGAATGGACATGAATGTAAACTATTTTAGAACCAAGATAGGGAGATTCAATTTTTACTAGGTTCCCATTGATGTAGGGGTATTTGCTAAATGTCGAACCGAAGGTTACAGAAGCTATAATTTTAGAGTTTAAAAACCAACTCCTGTATAAAAATAAGAGGCTTGACTGTTAAATGGATTTGTATTTATCTTTAGTTAATCATAATGACCAATGCTGAGTCATGAGATCTTCCCCATGAGAGAATCATGCTACTAATGGCTTTGACTGCGTTCTATTGCTCGTTTCAACTGCTCGATAGATGTAATATCATCCGGATTTAATGGAGAGAGTGTCGAATCTCGGTGCACAAGATCAACTCTAAATCCAACCTAGCTTATTCTTCATTGCCAAGAACAACATTGAGAGTCTATAGTGGGTAGCTTTGGGATCATCCTTGCTTACTGCCCTATCCATGTACACAATTTGCACACTACCATTATCAGTCTCCTTCGTTTGTTCCTCTTCATGTCGGACGTTTTCCATGAGTTTGGAGATGACAACCATGAATGTTAACAACAGCAGTAACACTCTCTTAGCTTTGTGTTCTTTGAATTTAGCTCCACTTATTGCTTTTGTTGTTTTTTGCGCTAGTGAAAATCCCAATAGTAAACCCAAGCAATGGTTACATGTGTTCCCTTTGATCTACTTGTCATGAATGCATATCTGCAATTGATCGCTCATAACATGATCAACAACCCAACTAGGGTAGAAGAAATCATTGAAAGTTGCAGATTGACATCCCACATCTAGGTTGCACAACATTACAATACTAGTGAGAAGATAGTAGTGCATGATACGCTCCCATTCTAAAGTGTTATCGAGGTTGAGTTTGAGCAATTCCCCTTGAGGCATTGAAGAGACTGAGTGCGCGATCAAAACGAATATCCATCTCGAACACCTTCTCCTTGAAACCTACATGCTCATTTTCCACCATGACAGCCTTAAGTATGAAAATCGTGAAGGTGAGAGTATTGCAATTCCTGCACTACTAGTACAGGAACTGCTAGTACAGGAACTGTTGGTATAGGAACTGCTGGTACAGGAACTACTGGTACAGGAACTTCTGGTACAGGAACTGTTGGTACAAGAACTGCTAGCACTTTCGACAAAAGAGCCTAACATTAATGACATTTTCACATTAAATACTCTTCAAATTAACAAAACAAGAAGAGTTCATAGATCAACAATTGTCATCTCTAAATGCCTCTACATAATACTTAATAATGTGTAAAAAGAGTAATGATGATTATAGACACTTAGTACAGGCATAAAATTATTCAGTAAAATCTAGACAAATTGGAGGCTCAACACTTCACCACGCTGACCTTCTTGCATGTCCTCATGCAAGCCAAATTATAAAATCATGGAAGAAGGCAGGGGAAACGTTTAAAGATCAAACTATGCTCCCCAACAAAAGTGTCAGCAAAAATATTAGCAAGGAAATATTAAGATACCTGGTATGTCATCATTTTTTAAGCATTCATTAAATCTGCAACATCACTATTACAATGCCAACTAAAACCATGTTATAGCCGTTATGAAATTATCGAGTGTAGGAATGATAAAATTGCAATTTAACAACATCAGGTACGGGAAAGCAATGCTTTGTACCATACATTATGGAAAAAGAGTATTGCATCTTTATGATAGACATCACACACCTATTGTCCAGTCTCAAATGAAATCCTTGCTTCTCATATATTCCTTTTTCAGAATTCTTTTTTCCGTCTAGAGTCTTATTAACATTCATGATAAAAAATAAAATATTTGCTGAAAAGGTGCAATTTCAAGAAGGCTACCACAAGATTCCTGCACCTACTATAACAATCTTGTACCTAAGTCATGTATTTCTTATTTAGAGGTAGCCACAATCAACACACATTGTTTTCCATCAACACCTCGTGAGTAATCCTCGCTGAGGAATTCATCACTCTAAATATGATAAAGAATTGAAGTGAGTTATGATACCAGAAAAGGGAAATAAAAATAGAACAAGATGACACCTTCCTAGACCAATCAACAACCTCTTCATTGAACACTCTAAATTTTGTTGTCATTTAGATGCAAAACTGAATTTCTTCTAAATCAAGTACAAAGAATTACCTCCACTAAGGGTACCACATCATTAAATATTCCTAATTTTTGAAAGATAGAACTCAAAGCATCATTCTTAGATCATCTTAAAACCATTCTCCAAGAAATAAATGATGAGTTCTAGGGAAAGAGAAAGATAACCAAGTAAGTCATAGTATGCAATTAACTTTAATACCACATCCATGGCCCTGCTTCCTGCATGCGTCTATAGCCAAGGTACGGGTGTCTTTTAACCCAAAGAAATGTCTGTGTCCCACTTACTAGATATAGATTCATAGTTATCTTATTTAATTTTAAAATTAGATGAAGGCCACTATCCTGGCTTGGTAACCAGCTGATGGAAGTGCCACTCACAAGAAGTAACATGGATGAACAAGTCGTCTCGTGACGAGACCTCCTGTCTTCTAGCTTTTTAGCTAAAAGCCATTACTCTGGCTTGGTAACCAGCACAATAATTTCATGCACGCTAGGTCTCATGATCGTGTTAGGTAGGCTCATCATGGGACCTCCTATCCTCCCCTAAATATTTTGAAAAATCTGATTGTAATTAACTTTGAAGGATATTTAATAAGTCGGGAGACAGATCTACTCCTTAAGAGTACAGGATGGAGTGAAAAGTTTTTAATGACTAATCATTACTGGATAGTTCCTCTAACTTAAAGACTTATTAAAAATATCCCAGATAATGAATGAAATACTCTTTAAGTTAATAATGCTAGTGTCCTCATGAATAGCTTATTATGATCTTTACAAGAGTGGTCCACCATAAGGGGCTCTCCAATAGTACCTTATAAGTGAAACTGAAAATATATATCTCAGATGAAAACTTCATTAGAGTGGTTAATCATGCTTACTTTTTAAAAAACATGAGGTATTAGAGTGAATCATACTCAACAATATTTGGCACAAACGTGTGTGTTAACAACCGATGCGGATCAAAAGCAATTTCAATGGCTATGCTTTGAAATTCAAAACCCTAATTGCATTGTTGTAACAACTTTATTCCTGGCATTTATGTATTCTTCTACCCTACTTTACCCTAAGAAGCAGAAGACTCCCTTTTAAGTATAAGAGGACTTCCAGTGCAACCAAGTGCACAACAAAAGGATAATCATATTCATGCTCAAATTTAGAAAGTATATGCGAGAAAATATCAAAACATGAGGTACCAGCTGCATTAACTGATGTGATGCTACAAAATGTTGAATGATAAGGGAGGGATGAATATTGACAGTCATCTAAAACCAAGATTCTATGGGATCCATATACTCTTGGTTATTTGATTCATGGGCAACATCTAGGGCATCATGCAAATCCTCCAATTTTCTTTGTTCATCCTCTAAAGTGCAGGCTAGATCGGGTTGGTGTTCTTCAATCTCTGCTTCTGATGGCTTTTCCTCATCAAGCATGATCCATAGCTTCTTAGTCTCCCTAAGAATATATTCAGGTTCTTCATGATCTTATTCTTCCAGAGGAGTAGACCGATTTCTAATTGATGCCGAGATGTGTTCTTTCTGTGAAGTAGAGACCCCAGCTTCAGCCAGAATTTGAGATAGGTCTTTGAGTAGCATCACACTTCCTGGCATTTTCCTTCTAGCTGGAAAGTCTTGTTAGCCCCTAGATTGAGAGCGGGGGGTTCTTTTAGCACCTGAAAAACTCAAAATATCAATTGCAGTAAAGAGAACAAAATAGTATTGTAAACTAAGGAAATCAAACTTGCAGAAATTAAATAACCTCTATTGCAAAAAAAAAAGTAACACACTTTGCAGTAAAAGAAATTTCTCATAAAAAACTCAATTGCATTAAATCAAGCATCACGCTTTGCAAAAAGAAAAATTACTCATAAAAACTAACTTGCAGTAAAAGAAACAAATCAGGCATCACACTTTGTAGTAAAGGAAATCACTCATTTGCAGAAAGGAAAATTTGGCTTGTGATCTCTCTCGGAATGTCATCCAATATGCTTCAGCAAGCAATGGGAATCTCTTTAATCTAGAAATTCAATTACAAAGGAAAGGGAAAATCATGACAAATCGTTGAGGCCTTATCCTACAACGCCTCCCCGGCAACGGTGCCAAAATGTCAGGCAGTATAAATGCAATATTTACACCAAAATTTAATTTTCCAATCTGAGTAAGAAAACTTAGAGGCATAGCACAATATATGCCAGAATACGACCTCAGGGATCTATAAAAAAATAAGATTTTGCAAAAAAAATCAATAGAAGCATAATTTGAGAAAAAGGAACAAGACTTTCCGAAAGTAAAGTAAACACACTCCAGGAATCTACTTCTAGCTCCTCTTCTGGGTTGAGTTGACTCCTACTGTAAGTCTTCCTCAGTTGTCCAGGGGATAAGGGAATGTAGGCCCCATTTAAAAGAAATTGATTCAAGAAATAAAGAATGAAAAAACCTCTTAAAATATTATTGCTATGTTGCAAAGATGAAAAACATGAAATAAAACATAAGGCAACTTCTTTCCAATGAATCTAATGAAACCATTGAAATCTTTTAAAAGAGATCTAAATTATATTGCTTCTCTGGAAATGATTCAATATTCAATTTTAATGAAAGCGTGCATTTGTCTTTGTTACAAGTTTTCCTTCCTCGATTGAATCATCATTCCTACACTGCAATAATGTTCCTACACTGGAACGATGTTCCTATACTGAAACGATGTTCCCGCGCTGGAAGGATGTCATGTTCCTGCACTGGAAGGATGTCATGTTCCTACACTGAGTATATCGGCCTAAAGCAGCAGTTAATTATGATGAAGGGATATCAATTTTTAACCTTAAATCATTCCAAGAATTCTTGTGAGCAATTCACTTGCCAATAAAACAATATGATAATTTTTCCTTATGCTGATCATCACATTTGTTTATTAAGATTTCAAAAAAATTAATGTTTTCTTTCTAAGTGCAGGAATCAGTTTCACATTTAAAATAATAATTTTAAGGCAATAATGAATACTCAAATGGTATATGCTAAACCATAATTCTTAATAAGCCATTATATCCTTTGGTTATAAAAATGCTTAATGATATCGTTAAATTCAAATTTCCAAAGCAATGGAATGAAATCAAAAATCAAGTGGCTGAAAAGAAGAGATGTGAAATGAAATTGCATAGCTATCTTAAATCACACTCTCACTATGAAAAATAAAATGTAGCAAAGGAAATTCTAAGAAGTTCAGGGCAACAGACTGGCTGGTGGGCCCAACCACCCAACTCGTTTCCCTTGCAGTAGCTAACCCTTGCAACAGCAGACTCACAATGCCAAAAGCTTTAGAAAAACACTAAAAACATAAATCGAATGCGAAAGTAAATTAATTCTGAAGTCTTGTTACATGGTTACTAAACAAGCAGCACTGGGCTCCAGTGATCCCCTCCAGGGGTCATCCCACTAGGCACACAGCTCTTCCTTCCTTGCACAATCAAAGTTGATCCCCTACACTGCAAACAATACAATTTACAATCTACAATCTTCCAGATCTAGATCCCAGTACACAACCCATGCTTATAATAGCAGCAATGCCCAATTACTCGAATCACATACTTACAAATTTATAATGGAGGTAAATTCAAACTTTTTTAGTACCGAGATAGGGAGATTTTGTTTTTACCGGGTTCCCATTGATGCAGGGCGCGTTTGATGAATGTCAGACCGAAGGTTATAGCAGCTATAATTTTAGAGTTTAAAAATGAACTCCTGTATAAAAATAAGAGGCTTGACTATTAAATGGATTTGTATTTATCTGGAGTTAATCACAATGACCGATGCAGAGTCATGAGTTCTTCCCCATGAGAGCATCATGCTACTAAGGGCTTTGACTGCATTCTATTGCTTGTTTCAACCACTCGACAGATGTAATATCATCTAGATTTAATGGAGAGAGTGCCAAATCTCGGCACACAAGATCAAATCTAAATCCAACCTAGCTTCTTCTTCACTGTCGAGAACAACAATGAGAGTCTTTAATGGGTAGCTTCGAGATCATCCTCGCCTACTATCCTGTCCATGTACACAATTTGCACACTGCCTTTATCGGTCTCCTTCATTTGTTCTTCTTTGTGTCAGATATTTTCCATGATTGTGGAGATTACAACCATGAATTTTAACAACAGCAGTAACACTCCCTTAGCTTTGTGCTCTTTGAATTTAGCTCCACGTATTTCTTTTGTTGTTTTCTGTGCTGGTGAACATCCCAATTGTAAACCCAAGCAATGGTTACTTGTGTTCCCTTTGATCTACTTGTCATGGACATGTATCTGAACTTGCTCTCTCATAACATGATCAACAACCCAACTAGGGTAGAAGAAATCATTGAAAGCTGCAGATTGACATCCCACAACTAGGCTACACAACATTACAATACTAGTGAGAAGACATCAGTGCATGATACACTCCCATTCTGAAGTGTTATCAAGGTTGAGTTTGAGAAATTCCACTTGAGGCATTGAAGAGATTGAGTGCACGAACAAAACGAATATCCATCTTGAAAACCTTCTCCTTGAAACCCATATGCTCATTTTCGACTATGACAGCCCAAAGTATGAAAATTGTAGAGGTGAGAACATTGCGGTTCCTACAGTACTGGTACAGGAAATGCTAGTACAGGAACTATTAGTACAAGAACTGCTAGTATAGGAACTGTTGGTACAATAATTGTTGGTGCAAGAATTGTTAGCACTTGCCACAAAAGAGCCTAACATTAATGAAATTTTCACATTAAATACTCTTCAAATTAACAAAACAAGAAGAGTTCATATATCAACAATTGTCAGCTCTAAATTCCTCTAAATAATAACTTAATAATGCATAAAAAGAATGATTATAGACAATTAGTACAGGCATAAAATTATTCAAAAAAATCATGAAAATTTGGACAAAATGGAGGCTCAACAATGGAAATAAATGTTCCCTCCCTTCTCTTTTTATAAGTTCCTTTTTCATAAAGTTGTCCCCCAAGCCCGAAAAGGAGATAAAAGTAGACAATGGGGAACCTCCTAGCCACAATAGACTAGGGTATTTCTTTTTCTTAACTAGTCTATCCCCGTTCGGAAAAGGGTTAAAATTATACTGGGTAGATGATCCTTCAATTACTTTTACGAGCATGAAGGAGACAAGTTTACTCGGAAACCTTTTCTAAATTAAGGAGTCTGAAAAGAGCTTAAAGAAAACTCCCCTTAGAGGAAAGGGTGGTATAGAGGGTAGCAACTGGTTTCGGTAATGATGGAATTTCTCATGACATAAAGAGGACAAAAGGCGAGCTAATAGGACCACTCACTATAGCAGTTCCTTCAAGAAAGGGTAAACACCAAGTGAAAGTGGGTGGTAGGCCAAGAAAATGATGAGGATTGAAGAGAGAAACCAAGGCTCATCGTGCAAAAGTAGGCTGATAAAATAGTGGAAATCGTAAGGGATAAAACGGGTGGAACCTCCTGGGTAAAGCCAGAAATGAGATTTTTGGGTGGCTAGTTTGTCATTATTATTATCACTCTTTAACGCTTATTTCATCCATTTCTACCATTCTTTATCATGTCATTTATCATGGTATATCATATAATTCCATTTTATAATTATTTACGCTCTTATGGATAAATATTATTTCTTCTCCTTTATTTTTAATAAATTGATGGTTATTATGCATGATTTTACAAATGATGGTTTATTAATAAATTTTTTGTAACATCACTCACCATTTTAGCCTCCAAGATATTTTCCAGATTGCAGATTTGATCTCCAGCTCATCATTAAATATGCCAACTTAGAAATTCGCTGGAATAAGAAGTGATAGTTTTGCATTGGATGTTTCGGGCAAATGGAGAAGAATCTGGAAAATCCAAAACATGGGTTTTGTTCAGAACAGACCAAATTAGTTTTTTGTTGAGCATTTTTCCCAAATTCGGTCTGTATTAAGAGAAACAGAAGGTTCTCTGAAGATGTTTTTCTAAAATTCACTGTTGTGGCCAGTTTCCAAATTATCTCAGTTGCAATACCAAATTCAAACTATTCTTGTCGAATGTTGATGGAAAGATATTTCAGATATGATCTTGCTGATCAATTTGTTGTGAACAATCCAATTTTGTTATGGGAATCATTTTGTAATCATATATATTGTAACTTCTCTCTGCTCTCTGTGTATTTAAATGAGAACAGAGATCAAAGAGGAATATAGATTATTAGAGATAGATTAGAGATAGGATAGGAGAAGATAGGAGGAGAGGGGATAATGGAGAGATTTTGATATATACATGTAATCACTATTGAATTATAGGCATACTATGTTATATTATTTTTATTCAATGAAAGAGTTTGTTGATGTCCCTTGATGTGTGCAGATCAAATCGAATGAGACGTGTTGATTAGGCCTAAGTGGTTTTTAATTCTCCAGTTACCATAAGTTATTTCCTCCCAGAAGTGGCAAGGGCCTGCCACAACTGGGAGATCTAGCTATATTAGCACCAGCGCTGTAGATTTCCATTAATGGTTGCATTTCAATTCTGTAAATTCTGTAGGTTGTGAGTGTTAATTTCATTGCAGAGTGTGTGTTAATTTCATTACAGAGTGTTTAATTTCTAGCATAAGCGTGAGTTATTTTTACACAGGTAGGCGTGGATAAGGCATGGATTAAAGCATTGATTTCATTTTCTTTCGTTTACAGCATTGCAGAACATGGCATACGTGAGAGTGTGGTTATTATAGAATCAGCTGAAAGAGATTGGTTAATGCTACTGAACTCTCAGTTGACATCATTTCCATTTGAATTTCTTAATTGAGATTGAGTGTGATTTAGAAATAATCGGCTGAAAGAGATTGGTTAATGCTACTATGCTCTCGGTTGATGCTATTTTCAATTGAATTGCTTGCTTCAGATTTGATTATGGTTTTGCTTGAGATTAAGTCCTAATGCTTAGATGTATTATTTCCTTTAAAAGTTACAGCTTGAGATTTATGATTGCATCCAGTTACTCTTGTATCAAGTTTTACAGTTCAACTTAAAAAGCATTATTCTCTGGATTTATAGCTTGCACATATTGTGTACACTCTTGAAACAAAAAGACTTACTCAGGTTGATAATTAATGTGAGGCAACTAGGAGTTTTAAAAGACACCTTTTAGCAACCAACAGAGATGAAGAAGAGAACATGTGCCTCAAATTCTAGGTCATGGTGGGTTAGAAGGAAGGATTATAATAAGAGAATTAAAAAATTATTGCATGGACACCAACTCGGCAAAGAGGTGTTAACTGAGGTATCCATGATTTGGTAAGCTCTATCGCCAAGCGATGACATGCATAAAGGAAGTGGAAAAAGTCACAACTTGACGGGCTCGAACCTAAGGCATAAATATGGCATTAACGGTCAATAATGCATTGGTGATGGTGATATATGACCTACCTCTATATGCCAATACGAGGAATGCAACTAAGGTCCAATGGATGTCGCAATAGAAATGCCATCATATCCTGTAAAAACCATCTACAAGACCAGACACATGGTAAAATCACATAATGAAAGAAATAAACATGGATGAGGTAAAAACAAGACCATATGTTTTTTTATTTTTTGAATTTTACAAAAAAAAATGGGTTCAGAGGTCAAGTCCAACTGGAAAGGGCGATCCAACAGAGGTCGAGTTGATTCTTTCCTTATTCATGGGGGAAAAAGACCAACTTGGTCTTTCAAGGTCAAGTCTAGAAGGCCCTATCTCCATTTTATTAAATATAGTTGCCACCGACATAGTCTTTCTCATATAGACCCGCTTGAGTTGCTCGAATCGTCCATATAGCGAAAAAAGCCTAATACATTACGTCTGGAATAGGTTGTGTATGTCATTGAAGCACTCAACTGACATTATGTTGTATGTAATAATGATCACTCTTCTTGCTAGATAGGGAGAGAGCTTGGATTTTTGGCATAATAAGGCATGACAAATACTCACATCACACACCAAACCAAAAAATAGATAAATGATAACACTCTTTTGTACAATATGTACAAGTGAAACACAGTCCAATAGGTCATGCTAAAGTGTGCCCACAGTCGAGCACATGCCAAGGGTTTCTATACCTGAACTCATGGAGGATTGGAGATACCATATGGCTCACTAATGTGGGGCTATGCCAAAGGAAATCAAGTTGCTCAATACTGAAAGTTTGACCATGCTAGGGACATTTTAACATAGTCATACTCTCAAGATCAACCTGAGGAAATAAGGGAGGATCAACACATAAAGGGGGTATAAGACACTTGTCAACAGATGGTAAGGAGTTGGACAATTCATTGGCAAGTTCAGTATTAGAATATCAAGACTTGACTTGGTTCATGGGTGGCAACTCCAAGGAACACTGAAAAGGTTCCCTCTAAGTCGATTCAAGATTTAAGTCTCCAGTCTCTACTCGTTCCTCATCGTTGATTCTAGAGGAATAAAGAGGCATAATATCCCTAGGATTATCAATGGATAAATCCATGACCTCCAAGTTGACTAACCGAGGAGGTTCGTCATCAAGGGAGTGATGTGGAACAAGTGGAGGGGTGGCCCGTGTGGGCAAAGGAACATGGTCATATTCCATATTGCCATGGAGCATTTTACCAATGTTAGGAGGTACTGACAGGACTACTGAAGAGGCAATCTCTTCCACAAGAGGTGGTATGGGATGCTCACTAGCTTGATCAACTTCCATAGGAACAGGAGGCATCTCCCAAGGATCAGGAGGTAGATGGGGTCCACAAGTGCTAGAAGAGATCATATGCATAGGAGTTGTGGTAGAAGTAGGAGTGTTGGGTAGAGGGAGTTCAGGAAAAACCCCCATAATAGATGAGCTTTTGAAGAGACCAGCCCCAAGACTCTCAAACTGACTAGGTTGATCTCCCACGAATGGTGTAGAATTCCCCGTGGTGGAAATATGAGTTGACGGCACGCTGAAGTCATGTTGATCGATAGTGACAATTTTTCCTTCATGAGGAAAGCAAAGGACACGAAATATGGATGAGACAACTATAGTCATCGCATAAAACCAGCTACGACCAAGGAGTAGGTTGTAATCTAATGTGGCATCGATAACTTCGACATCAACATGTACAATTCCCCCCCCCTAACTCAATGGAAAATGAAGAACCCCCTTTGGGAAAAAGTTGTGTTCGTCAAATGCTTGGAGAGTCGTGTTGGACGTGGTAAGCGTCATAGATCTAATAGCCTTCCATCATGATGCCGACGTGACACATGTGGAAGAGCCTTCATCCACCAAAGTGAAATGGATATTCTTGTGGGAAACACACACGATTATTTGGAAAGAAATCTGATGTGAAAGGCGAGGGGCGGCTTTATCAGCCTTAAAAGCGATGATATTCAAGTCAATTAGGTCAACTCCACCAATGGCATACAATAAGGATTTATGCTGCTCAGGACAGCATTGCAAGACCTCCAAGGTAGACATGGCACAAGGAGCTTGGGCAAGATATTCAACAATACTATAATGATGAGAAGCCCTGGAAGAAGGGTTGTGTGTTGTCTTTCGGAGAACACCCTTGGGAGGGTGATAAACTAGTTCCACGGGCTTATGCAGAGTGAGAGATCCAATGGGACGGAGTGGTAATGATGAGTCCTTAGATGGGGAACTCGACTCATGAACGTCATAAGATCCTTGGCTCGCGTGGTCACATTGACATCTTCTTTGCACATGAAGACGGATGAATTATGAGAAGATGACCCCTCGTTTCCCCCTTATAGAGGGCGAGAAGGTTGAGAAACCATATGTTGTTGGGATTTTGTAGGAAATGGATGGGTTAAAACAACATGCTATTGAGTAGATGGTGGTGAAAGAAGCCTATGGATCTCATCCATTCGAGGGCATTCATGAGTAATATGGTCACCTTGACAAATTTTACAAGGGAACTTGACTTTACGGCGACATCCACTAGTGCCCCCTCCCTGACTCTGAGGGTTGGGTTGAGACTCCTCAGCATTTTGATACTTTTGTTTATTTCTCTTCTTATTCTTCTTACCACCGGATTTTTCATTGTTATTTGGCTGAGTGGATTTCACCGTGAGAACATGGGTGGATGGCTCAGGAGGGGGTGCTTTAGTAGAGCCAGCCACACTTGCTGGTGCTTGATATGTAACAATCAATTGCCCAATTTGGGCAGAAAGTTGGCTCACAGAATCAAAAATAGACCCAATCACACCATCGGCATGTGGGCCAGGAACAAGTTTGAGAGGGTCAATGGAAGGCATAGGGGCATTAAGCAACACTTCATAAAGCGTACCCCACTGTGAATAGATAAGATCCAACTCTTGGAAGCTAAAATGGCTTGTTCCTCAATAACAACTCAAAACATAGACACATCCTTGGCAATCTGAGGTCGGAGAGATCGAATGAACCATTTACATAAGATCTCATCAGGTAACTTGGTTCTTACTAACCTCTTGCAACGACGCCACTCATGAATATGATCATAGATTAATGTGGCATCGTCTTGCTTGAAATTGGCCAAGAGGTCAGAATAGATATCATATCGAGTAGGTAACTGGAAGTGTGTCAGAAAATTTTTATAAAGGGAGGAAAAGTCACCGTAGGATGTGATATCCAACTCAATGTACTACTTTGCAGCATCTCCAATCAACGTAGGTTGGAATAAGTGAAGTTTAACATAAAAATCCACCAAATAATTAAATGAATACCACAAGTGAAAAGTGGTAATATGTGTGGATGGATTCTCCCTAGGCTTTCCCTCAAACTTGGGAATATCATACGGTAATTTGGCGGGCATAGGTAACCACCAAGGATCATGATGGATGGGGCCATTAGTCAGTTTCACTAAATCTGGTAAATCGATAGAATATAAGAATGGATTTTGGAGCTGACTAAATGGTTCATAGGCAAGAGAGGCCTCTGACCAATCATGTGGTCCCACCATATAAGGAGTGGAGTGATGCACCTGCTAGTGAAGAAAAGGCTTTGCCCCAGCATAAGGCTATTACGGGATAATTTGATTGGTAAATAGATGTTTTCCCCCAAGGTAAGTACCATCAAGGAGAAAAGGACCCCCGAAAGCATGGTTGTTGATAGGGTTGTACCCAAGAATAGACGAAGGACCACTATATGCACTATGACCGACATAAGGCGGATAACCCGTGTGAGAAACAGTACTGGCAACAAGGTTGCCCCCACGTAAACTAACCCCTCCAGTAAAAGTACTAGTACATGGTGCTCCTCAAAAAAGCGAACTGTACAAAGCTTGTGACACACTAGAAGTGGCATTGACCCCAGGTTGACCAGGGACAGCAGATGATCCTCCCCACATATTACTAGAAGTAACCATGCCTAATTGAGGGACAAGAACAATTGGTTGGGAAAAATGTGGTGTAAAGATTCCTGAACCTACCGGCTGACTAGGTTGGGGTGTCATGGTCAGCATAGGAGATGGTGTGGGCATGGAAACATTCAAGAAATTTATAGGAGTCATAGAAGAAACTGGTGGAATGCCCCAAGAAGAAGTAAGAGGTGTGGACGGAGGAGTGGGTATAGCCACACTAAGAGGTGGCAATGATGTCATGGTAGCTGATACTACTGATGCAAAAGGTAAGGATGTCTCAGACTCCACCATAAGGTAAAGTACAGACAAAGGCACATGAATGTAGGTAGGTGTAGAACCATCAGGATTTAACCACAATAACTCTAGTCCTAAAGGAAAAGAATCCAATACAATGTGCTCGTCTAAGTCTTAAGCACCAATGGGTACTCTCCATGCAGGGGTAACAAGTCCACCTTGTTCAAGAGGTAAACCATGAATACGATGTGACCATCGATGAACAAATTTAACCAAGCTGTTAACTTATTAAATACAATTATGTTAGTACAAACACCCTAAGGCCAAAACTATTGACTCGGATCAAACAGCACACACTAGAAACATCCTAGAAGATAGCACACGTAAACCAAAATACAAATAAGCTGGCAGTGGAGCAGTTATACTAGCGACCTACTTCCGAGCCCTTTTATCTATGAACTCGATGAAAGTGCCCTTATTAGCCGTGGGGAACCCTCAGAGAGGACTGAGCTAGTATGAATAGATTTTGTCCCAGGTACAGAGAATATGAACCCAACCCTGCACCTGTGTATGAGCCCTAAGAAGATAGGCCACTATGGTCACCACGTACAATAACACGACCTAGGGGGATAGTCGCAGGACAAATCCACACACAAGGGCAGGAAACTTAACCCCAAAAGGAGCTAAGACTGAAACCCCCTTAAGAGTTGCCTCCCAAGTGGTCCCCAAGTGATAATGACACCATTTGTATGTGTGGAGATTCTTCTATATCGCGCCACCCGAAACTAAGTGAAAGGGGTTGTGTCAATTTTCCTAGCCCAAGTGTGACCTCGTGATTAACCCTCTTGTGAGAAGGGCTTCCCAAACCACACTACTACAAATGGATTTAACTCCCTACCGCAAGCTACTAAGTTAATTTTGTAGTCTTGGAGCAGTTAACTCACACTCCTATCTCCAAGACCCTAGCCTAAGCTAGTGTTGGTGTACTACTAGTGAAAATAAAAGATGAATCTAGTTAATTTTATTATCGCGTTGATTTTAGTGGTTGTTGTTTACACAAGTGGGATACAATGTGAAACTGAGATGGTGTGAATGACTCTTAGTTAGTCACCCTAATGCAGCTATATGCAATTTTTCGATTTTCAATTCGATGAATGCTAACTACAGGAGGGTAAGAGCCTTCTAACACATAAATGCCTATTATGATTCACCTCTAAATCTTCTTGAATGTAAATTATCCTAAATTTTGTGAATTAATGACCCAAAACAAGCCAAGAAGGAAAACCAAAAAAATCCGAAAAGAAACCAAAGGAAAAGGCTCCCAAGCAAGAACGCAAAGCACTCCAGAAGCGTCACAGCTAGGAAAAACAAAGCCCAATCAAAGACACACTGAAAGCAATCAAATCGAAAGCCAAAAGTGAAAAGAGGAAGGGCAATCTCATTAAGCTAGGGTTGTAGTACAATTTCCTAACCAAGGCCAATGGTCTACAAAGGTCACAACCCAACCCTAGAGGAAGAAATGCCTAAACAAGATCAAATGAGGGTGATACAAAACAAATGTATACCTTCAACTACAAAGAAGATCCTCTCCTCCAACTTGTAGTATGGCCTCCTCTCCTAAGGCAGTAGAGCTCTCGCGCTATAGCTTTGGATCCTCTCCCCTATTCCCTATTAGTGAGATTATAAAGGCTCATTTCATCCTCTAGGAGAATGTATCTAGACACCCAGGGGATTAAGAAGTTAGGAAACTTCTATAATAATGGACCCCTAGCCAACTCATACACAAATGGGTCAAGTTTATCTCCTTGGGAATGAAAAACTCTAGAAACCTTTTTCACAATTATGATATTTTTCTCAATTATCTCAATTGTGAAATAAATATTATCTCATAATTATAATATTTTGGTGAAATAATTATGAGAAATTGCTCAATTATGAAATTTTTCCCTTTTATCATGGGATAAATCTCACATAAGTAAAAGAAAAGGTGAAATAGGATGCATTTAAGCCAAACAACTGAGGTAAGTTGATAGTGGGTTTCTCTCACTATAATGGAGTGGCAAATAGGTTTATAACACTAGGAAAATTTGACAACACTAAATCAAAATTATTTTTTGTTCTTTGTTTGTTCCTCATCTTATTCTCCCATTGAAAACTTTCCTAGCTCATCAAAGCGTATTTTTTGCTTCTAGTTGTGTTCCTGGGAGAGATAATAGGTATATTTTGTAAGAAAGTTTGTGAAAAGTGGCCAGTAGGTGGCCTTCTTTTCCTTTTTGGAGGTCATACGGCATGCTATAAACACTTTTCTATTTATTTTTCCTTTTCCAAACCGTGAAAAATAAATGTATCCGTTCTTTCTTTGGAAAAATAAAATCAATTAAAATTTTCATACCATTCACCCTATCAAATTCTTGTCAATCCAAAAGTTGTAAAAAATCAGATACCATTCACCTTAAAATACCCTTGGATCATATGCACATGTTGCAAGGGCCATCAAACACATATATATAAATATAGGAAAAAAGAAGAAAGAAAAGTGCCATCACCTTTCCAATCTACCAGAAGCACACATCTGAATAAAGTTGCAAACAATTTGAAAACCAACTACCATCACCTGTCCAAAAGCCTTTATACATAGTAATTAATGTTAATTGCATTTAGTGAAAGGCAATGCCCAAAAGATGATTGAGGACTCAATTGTCAATAATAACCAAGTGCAATTTAACTGTTGTAGACCCCATGTGTATGGCAAAAATATAAATACTTCCAAAAATACTTTGATGGAACATTTGAACTACAGACTCTAATTTATATGTCCAATTTATAACATAGGAAATCCATCTACCACAAAAACATTCAAAATAAAATGCACTGCATGTATTAGACATTGCTCTGGTGTAAATTTGTTGACTTGAGTGAGAAAAAACCATCCTAATTGAACCTCATGCTATCAAATCCTTGATATCCTTTCTAGCAAGCGAACCATTAATATAAAAATTCAAGGAAAACATTAACATTAGTGAGAAGAACCACATACTTATCTGCAAAACATATTCATGAAAAAGGAACCAACTCTTCTTTATTTTCATGATTAATTGACCAACTTTAGAGGAACCACATTAGAAGTCATCCAACACAAGTGTTGAGGTAAGGGATACCCTTATCTCCAAATTGTATATATGTGCTTAGGTAAGGGGTACATATATTATATAGGTATGTAATTATATTTTTTTTATGGGGAAAATACCAAATTAATGTTTGAATGAAACACAACTACAAAAAAATGAATGTCTATTGAAAGAAACTTACACCAAAAAATTGGTAGTAAAAAAGGTTGAGTTATCTCAAACATTCACCATTTGAACTATTCACTAGACCTAAAGTCAAAAAGTACAAAATTAACATCAGATTCATACAAACAAATCAACAAAAATACAACCAATAATTATTTATAAATGATCCAACATATTGAAATACATGAGGAAAGTGAAATTATAATGTTTTGAAAACTAACCTTGTTCAAATTTTTCACAAAATCTGAAAATAAATAAATAATTGTAATCACTTTCTTCTAATTTGTACGTATCTTTCCTAGCATTGTATGATCATTTCGAGATTGTTATAACAGATTCAAGTTGTACAAAATCATGATCTATCAAATCATACTTATACATGTGTTGCCTCTTTATTCTACTATACCAACATAATTGAATCTTGATGCCTTCTAATCTATCCAAAATATCGACTTCATTATGGTAATTAGACACCCTATTACCATCCTTATTCCTTATTCTTTGAACCCTTCCAATGTACCACATTCCATAAGAAAAACCTTGTTTTGTACTTCGAGGAACACCTTTTCTTGTAGTACATTCAATGGGGGAAATTGAGTCGCTTTCAAACAACACCCCACAATCTGATCCAATTCCAAAGCCAATTGAAACACCCTTTTGTGGAGCCTTCCCATCTCACCTAAAGTAGACCCCATTTCTCACTTTCGTCAACCTATCTTTGGATAATATCGAATTCCCATTAAACTGACTAACTAAACATGCTTTGAACATATCCTTACCATCAAGATCCACCACTGATTTTATAGTTTTTCTTACATTTTCATCAATGGAATCTAAAATTTCATCCAACTCATGTCTCCACTCAATTTCCATTACTTGCAATTCACTTTCATTGTGTACCAATTAAGAGGAAGATTGGAATATAGAGTTGGAACAATACGGTGGAGAACCATCAACTACTTCATCCACAATTTCGAATGTTGGATAATTTTGATCCTCTATCCATGGTTTAACGCACCAAGAAGATTGAGTGTACTTTTTTGGTTGAATTCTATTAGGGTCCTATAAATATAGTATTCTAGTATGGTTATTTAGCCATTTATCCCACAGGGATATTGTAGAAATTATTTTTCATTTTAAATTGTTTAGCCTATAAAAATAAAAATAGAAAAATAAAGAAAAATAGAAAAGAAAAGAAATAAAAAATTTAAAGGGGAAAAAAAATATATAATAAAGAAAATAAAAATAGTAATAAAACCCCAAAGGGAGCACTAGTCTAAATGTCGTCGATAATCATTTTATTAGAGTTTTTTTTTTTATATTTTAAATAATGTTGATATGACAGTTTGTTGTTTTTTATAAAGAAATTGCATTTGTCAACAGTTATGATTGTCCCTGCCCAGATCAACAGTGGGGGACAAGGTTCACCACCCCACGCCCAACCTTTCAAGACTTAACAAGGGGGGTGGAGAGGTCTGAAAATGTGTGAGCATTAAACCCCTTGAGGTAACATGGCAGCTCCATGTCTTTTTCAGGGGGTCCCTTCCCTTTCCCGCTTACCACTCCTAACCCCCCAACCCGAAAAACCACCTTTCAACGTTTCCTTCCACATGTTGGCTCCCGCTCCATCCTCAACACCCATCATCTGCTACTTCATCCAAATCACTCACCCATCCATGTTGTCTATCTTCCACGACATGTAAGCATTGGTATTTAAATCTCCTACCAACAACTATATAATCATTGCCCATTAAATTTCTCCCACCAACATATCAATTTCTCATTAATTCTATGCTCAAAAACGGTAATAATATTGTTGGTCGCCTTCCAATCCCTTTATAAAATCCTGTATCCACCTATTTTATTCTCTTTTTCTTGTCATTGTATCCACACAGGTTCAGATTGAAAGATCTCCAAGCTCACCAACACCTTTTGCAAAGATCTCCTTCTGTAATTCTCAGTCAACTATAGCCCGGTAACTTTGTTTCCATGATTTTCCCTATGAAAATTAAGATGTGTTTGTATAAAGGGAAGGAAAATATGTCAAATGAAAATAATTTGGTACCCCCTTTCCTTGATTTAGATAGGACGCCCTTGATTGATACCCAATACGAGATAGTTGAAACCTAGTGCAAATTCGATCTATATGAGCTCCATAATTGGGAAAAACAGAAATATTTAGACCAGAGTGATGATTTAAGTATCTGGGAATCATTTCTCCCCCAATTTACCTTTCCTTAAACTCACATTTTCCCTAAATTCTCTATCTGGTGTCATCTCAGTTACCTCCCTAGCCAAAAAGCAGTAATTTCTCAGAACAATGAAGTCCTATTTTCAATTACCCCAGAACACATATGTCAAGCCCTTTAGATAAATCCTCAGACCTCTTTACATCCATTTTGTACTGATGCACTTATGGAGTTATATAAAAATCTTACCTTTCCCCAGTGAGCCCATATTTTCAAATGTTTTTTACTTGAGAATTCTGAATTGCCGAGAACAAATCCCCCATACTCTGCTTCTATCTTCCCAAAGATGTCTAGACAAGTCATTTCCATGGTTACTTATTTATTAGGCTATCATACAGACCAGTGGGTGGCTGAAGTAGTGTTATATTTGTTATCAGTATTTGTAGTTGGTCATAAACCTTCAATTCTTTTCAATTACAGTCAGTTCTTATCAGATGTTATACATGAGCAGTTTCTCAAGTTTAAAGTTGAAGGTGTGTTCAAACACCAATCAGTTTTAGTATATCTCATGCTATTTTACCAGGAAAACAGGTTCAAGTTCCAATTATAGAAGATGGATGATCAGGGTACCCCATTATCAGTCATTCATTGGACTTATTTAGTCAGAATAAACTCAGAGGATTATTTATTCACTGATTTTGTGGATAAGTTTATACATACATCCATGTGTCTACTCAGCAGTGATGTTATACCAAGGATTTCACCAGAGGTCAAGAAGGTTTTCATCTTCCAGAGTAGTCAAAAGTTGGAGATTGGTATTTATACCAGAATTATATAGAAATTATAATCTATGGGTGTGAGATTCCTCCCTATCAATTTCCAGTACTTGTGCGAGTGATAATCTTTGCCCTTGAATATGCTAGACATATGTTAAATATGGATTAGTTACACTTTGTTTCAAATAAAAAAAAGGCACAATTTAAATTGAAGACAAATGTTGGGCCATATATTGTAAATACCAGAGTAGAAACAAAGGAAGTGGAAGAAATATTAAAACAAATGAAATTTAAACCAAGCTTCACTTGGTTTTATGATCCATTAGGGATAATTTCAAAGTTGAAAGTTGAGAAAAAGTATACTCCATATGCACATACACCTAGTCCAGAAATAGAGCAGTATGCTAATTAGGAGTAGTGGACAAAGAACACAGTACAAGAGGTTGAAGAGTAGATAGTCAGTGAATCATCTCTGCAAACTCCTATTCAAAAATACAAAGAAATGAAGAGGCTGAGGGAGAGTATGTCCCCTATAGATTTAGAAACTCAAGCTACAAACTTCTGTGTCTTTAATAGGATGAAGAAGGATCCAAAAACCATTACTAAGACTAATCCTAAAGTAATAAATATTCAAGAAGAATCCTCAGAAGAAAAGGATTCACAGGAGAAAAGTACAATGGTTTTGACAAGTACTCCTACCACTTATTTTCCATATATAGAGGAGACAAATCAGTCTCCTATCTCTTCTACATCGCATATTCTAGCACAACAGAGCATTTTTGTAGGATACAGGGAAATAAAGTTAAAGAATGAAGCTTTGAAGGCTTCAACATTTTTAGATTTTTGGAAGCAAACTGTCACCACCCAACATAGATTGCTATCTACATTTGACTCAGAAAAGGGGCAATTCGAAATGGCCTTTTTGGAACCTACAGTGCTAGCTCCCAGAAGTGCTTCCATATTTTATGTTGATACCAAAAAGGTTCATGCAATTGATCAAATCGATTTGCATAAGCAAGCATGTGAAATGACCTACTCAACACTGACTAGTTCAACCATGGTTGCCTCTAAGTTACAAACAACTCTAAATAATATGAACTCACAGTTGAAGATTGAAATAATGTCTTCTCTGGCCAAAGACACCAAAATCAAAACTTTAGAAGATTTAATTATCAAACTAGGATATGATCCTAGTGATATCAAGGTAGCCAAGGATATTATTAAAAAAAAAAATGTAGATATTCAAGCCCTCAGGAAATAGCTTAAGCTTCCAACAACAGAGCACCCTCGAGCCAAAGAAGTAACCAATCTAGAGATGGAAAAAGAAAAACTGTTCAAAATAGTAGTTGAACAAAGTTATCAAATCCAGAAGATGGAACGAGACATGGAAGCATTGTTGAAGGAAAAGGAACAACTGGAAGAAGTGGGTACATCAACACAACAAGCAACACAGGCATCAACTTCAGATTCTTCTAAGAATCTTGCCCAAGATTTAGGAGAATTATCTTTAACAAATAAGTAAAAGGAGAAGTTAACATCAACACTCACAAAGATGGAGGAAAGCAAGTTCAAAGCAGAAAATACATACCTTGCAGAGGTCCAAAAGAATTTTAAATTAATTTAGCAAATTCAAAAATATGAAGATCAGTCACTTACAACTCAACTGTTAGTAGAAGTTAAGAGCGTCATTTGGCACAATATTAATGCAAATATTATAGAATTGTGGCCATCTATTTAGATCATTTTTTAAGAACAAGAGTCAGTGCAGAATGTTAAGGAAATAATTAAGCAGATAAAAGTTGAAATTGAGAACATACCACCAGAAGCACATAGGATTATAAAAATGTTGAATTCCAAAACTCAAGATGAGCTTGAAGAACTCAACATTCATGATAGAACAGATGTAGTGATGGAAGTCAAAAGAGTGTTGACAAATAAAAATCTTAAGGTGCAATTAGAAAATAAGTGTAAAGAATTATATTTATAGATAAAAAGATTCAACAGAAAATTCAATGTATTACAAGTGAAAGAGCTCCCAGCCATAAGAGCTTCTAATGGAAAATTGATTCCATTAGAAAAATATCAAGATCAATTATGTAATATTGTTGCAGATGCATCTAAATTTGTTAAATTCAGAGGAATTATAAGTGGAGGAGATTTCATGGAGGGCTACATCATGATCTATTTATTCAACATGAAATTCATTATCTATTTCTGAATAAGCCAACTTTTGAGACATACACAGGAGTAGATGAGAGATTCAAGAACATGGTAAAATTTTCCATTCTGAGTGAAGAGGAATGGGATAAGTTACTAGAGATGGTTGAATAAAAATAAACATAAATCCTACATTTTTGGAAACAAAAAGATAGAAGAAGAGAAAAAGTAGCTATAGTCAGCAACAATTCACTTCAAAGTCTGAACAGAAAATCAGAAATAGTCTAGATTTTCTATTACTTAGTTCTATTTTGGAAATATATATATGTTTTTAGTAGATATTATTTTTTAATAAGTTTTGTTTAAAGTTCGAATTTATTCGAGACAAAGTCCATAAATATTTTGTAAAAAGACTCAGTAAGGGTTGGATTATGCAAGAAGAAAAAAAAAAATTGTAATTGTAAGCATTGAAATACATTTGAAGTAATCAATTCAGTAATACAGAGGCAATTTGGTTTCAATATTCTTGTGTCAAGCAAATGGTGATGTTTCCCTCTTTGTAAATTTGTTTCCTTTCAAGTTTCACATGAATTTTTTCCTTCCTAAATTGTTTACAAGAAGATTAAGGGCCGAATTTACTTTCAATACTCTATTATGGCTTGTTAAACAATATCATTGTTTTCTTTCTGATATTAAGTATAGAATTCATCAGTGTATGCTCTATATTTAATTGAACTTAATTCTCATTCACACCACAATAGCTCTACAAGATCCAGTAGTTTTCCTACCTCACCCTGTTTTCTACTCCTCTGTTTATTTTAATTGATTACTGAAGACCTTATGACTCCATGCCCAATGTACTTCTCTTCCATTTTACAACCAAAAATCTAAAAAATCTATCTTATCCTTTCATACCTAGATTAAAATCGAAACATTAAAATTCCTATAGAGAGAGCCCTCTCTAAAGCTGGAAGGGCTAGATCCCAGCTTTGAAAGTGGTTTGTGGTTACGTCTACATTTTCCTTTTCAACCTAGGAAAACTACAGAGTGCTAACACATTCAATGAGTTGATAAAATTTCTTGTGCATCCTTCAATACAATCTTAAGGGCTTCTAAAATTTTAGTGTATGTGGATATTGAATCATACTGCGACAATATGTCAATGTTTTTTATTATTTCTTGGTGCAATATATTCCAAATTCTTTCTTGCTTCTTATGATATTTATTAAAATGAAGCCCTTAGGGATTTGATTCTTATTCAGTAAGTCTATTAAGGGTTCCAACAACAAGAAGCAAGTCATTGAAATCATAGGATTCCACTCCAGCCATTCCACCAACTTTTCTAAGGAAATTCTCACATACATCTGACCCAATCAGGTGAAAAACACATGGCAAGTTAGAGTATTTATCTCGAAACAATTCATCAAAAAAACTGCAAAATGGAAAGAAATTTTCACATCTTGATATGTCTCTCTACTAATGAAATTTATTTTGACATTAGTATGAGATTGTTTTTGTACCCAACATAACCATAATGTGAAGAAATTATGAACTCGTGAATCATTTCGCACTCTTTCCCAAAGGCTCAAACTGTGAGACATAAAGATGTCAATGTAGTCAGCAACAATCATCAAATAAGTCTCTGTAGCTAGTGTCCTCTCTAACTTTTCACTTTTTGTACTTCTCAACTCTTTCAAACACCTTTGAACATGCCTTGAAGCAATGCATTGTGCGGAAACCCAATTTTTTCAATCCATCCTCTCTATATATTCGCCCTTAAGCTTGTGATCATCCACTTTAAAAGTGTGATAAACCATTATGACATTACCAAAACTTATGTACTCATTTCCTAAAATCAATTCTTTTCAACCGCTAAACAAATGATTCATTATTTTTTTGTCGTTTTGGATGTAATCTTTGTCATGCAATCCTATTATATTGCAACCATTGTACAACCTAGTTAGCATCCACCCTTTGCAAGGAATTTCATATCGAATACCTGATGTTGAAGAATAATACATCAACATAAGTTGTCTTCTTATGCTACCCCCATCTGAGGAATGACCAACAATAGGTCCCAAATTTTTTTCCACATATATTCCACCTTTTCCTATTATCGATAAACAAAATCAAGATTTAACCTATTCCATGTTGGATGAACAACCACAACCAAATGAGGAAGCTTTTCATGTAAAGGGTTTGCAATAATAACATGTGCATAATGGCCAATAACATTGTTCTTAAAATAATATATTATAATCTCATAGCCTACAACTCCCTCACCAACTCTCACCAAGAAATGAGATTGGCATTGATTTTCTTCTTTCGTACCACTAAACCCTACCAGTGTATCACTTTTTTCTACCCACCTAACATATTTTTTCACAATTGTTTCATCTTCAACAAAGCATACAAGAATTGGGCCATCTATACCATGTTTGTCTTTATAAGAAGCATAAACTTTTCTGACTATCTAAAAAATGTGTTCATGCTCCCCTAGGATATATGACAATGACTTTGTAAATTTCTTTAAAGTCGTAGATATTGAAGAACCATCCAGATTCAATCTATTAAAGCTATGTAATCTAGGACCTCCCCATAACTTGATCATCTCATAAATGGATTTTGTGGATGTACTATACCTTCTCCCTACTTTTTCATGCATCAAGTTATGAAATATATCCTTGACAAATTCCCAAACTGCATCTTTACCTTGTAATTTTCCTTGCTTATGTGCCTCACACACATCCTTGCAAAACCTAAAGACATCCTTCCTTTTTGTTGATTCAAACAACTTTTCCTTTAGGGATCTCATTCTAATAGAGAGTGTAGCAACCTTTGTCCTCTCCCGCCAAAGAGCTCGCATTTTTTATCTATTGTTAGCATTTGTAACCCTTGCAACATTCTTCAGTTCATTTTGAGTCAAATAGTCCAGTCTTCTACCTTTCCTTGTATCTCATTCAATTCTTTTATTAGTGAACCTTGATTCACGATATAATCGCATCCTGAAGTCATCACATTCCGAAACCAACTTACAAAATCTGCATCTTAATGAATCAAATGGGATCCCTGTTGTAGAAGCTCTCTGGCAATGGATATTCCTATATGTACTATCAATACGGCATTCAATACCCTCATAACATAGCATGATATTGGTATGTTTCTCTATGGCCCATAATTTTCCACCCCTTTGATCATCCATTAGGACCTTTGTTTCCAATCTCTCCTCATTTCTATCAATATAGGAATACCAATACCCCCAACATTGCAGTAACAAGGGAGATAATTGAGCTATAATAAGATGACAACACAATAAAAAATAAAATAAAAATTGAAGTAAGATAAATAAAATAATATACAAATTCATATTCAAGTTTAGTATAAATTGTTAATTAACACACCTAAAGTAGAAGGATTTTCACTTGTAGAATCCCTATGTAATATTGATGGTGATGATGGGACCAAGAACCTAGTCAAACTTTGTTAGGACTTATCATTGGTAGACTTCTTGGATCTCCCAACCATGCCACTCCTCAACCCAATATCCTCGTGTGAAGCCTCATTTATAGTAGTAGTAGTGTGCTTCTTTGATTTCATGTGTTAATTTAGAGAACTAACCATATTACCACTTGTTGGCTATTGCATTGTTTACATTCCACTCTCACTTTTTTCATGTCCTTATAGTCTGCAAGTGTTGCTTCTACGACCTTGAACAAATTAGGCTCTTGTGTCTTGTTGTAATAATCTAGAATTTTTATTGCTTTATCAATGTGAAATCAATCTCCAACCACCGTTCTCTGTCGTACTTCATTACATGAAGGAATTTCACTACCACTTGGCATTGAAAGGCATTGTTGATGGGCCCCTATTTTTATATGATGGTTTTTGAAGTTGCGCATTGTTTGCACTGCCAAGGATACATCACCTATTCTGTAATCAATGCCACAAATTTCACAATGGATATTTATTTTAGATTCTCCCTTTTCTGAATATACTTTGAGAGTAAGTTTCTCATTGACAAACTCTTCCATTAAGATTTTCAATTTTTGTTCCCAAGATGTTAATACACTAGGATCAATAACTATGGCTTGTTCCACTGACAAAGACATACTTTCAACTCTTGGTTATTTATGCATAGGTCCCTCCACATTCTCTTCAATGTTTTCAAAGATTGGTGTTCTTTCCACTACATTTGAACCCTTTGTTTCCACATCAAATGTGCCTAGTTTCCTCTTGATGCCTAAAAGTGTTGTATAAACTTTCCATTTTTTCTCTTGATTTGGATTTAAATTTAATCCATCCTGGATAAAATCAAAATGGTATCCAACGATTTCATCATCCACAATTTCAACATGGATTTCAACAAATGTACAACCTTCTCGACACCTCACCATGCCAATGGTAGATTTCCCTTCACTGGTAGCAATTTTATAAGACAACTCCATCTATTTTTACACATAAATAAATGAAAAAGTAAGTAAAATTCCATAAGCATGTTGGTTTATTATAAAACAAAAAGCAAGGAAGCAAGGTATGAATTTTTAATTCAAACCTCCAAAAAAGATGAATAAATCTTACTATTGGGATGAAACACGTTGATTCAAAATGTATTATTGGTGGATTCCCCAAATGGAGCTAAAACCTACAATAAAACAGAGAACTAAAATGGATTTGAGAGATTATTTATTGATTCAAACATTGACAAACTTATAGGAAAGCTTAGGCCCTATATCTACTTCAATTTTGGCCTTATTTACATCGTTTTTTTGTCTCCTAAAGAGATAAAAACCAAACACTTGTAGCTTTTATTGTTCGCTGGTATGAAATGCATATAATTCATTTTATTGTTCACTGGTATCTAGGGATTGTGAGAGATAAATACATTTTTTGCGCTTTTGGAGCTACCAATGGATAAGGATGATGCTTGATCTCTCGTATAAATAAGAGAAGTAGTCCTCATTTATAAATCATTGATACTTGTGGATAAGCATTACTACTTGTCTACTTAGCTATGGACAAATAACCAATGCACCTTATTAAGGAGATGATATTTTGCATGACTTCACAACTTTTATGGATTTTCATGGCTAGGGTTTGTGGATGCAAATGAATTTTTAAGTAATTTTTCTCTCCGAGACTTGGATTTAGTTTATGAATGATTATTAAGTGTAATTGTACTTCTCTAGTGGAGGTGGTGCATTCTCTTCATGTTATTATTGGACAAATCCTTCCTTTAAAACCTTAGGAATATTTTTAGTGGAGAGTCTTCCCCTGAATTTTCTTGAATTTTGTAAGGTACTAGGTGGATCTTCTAGGGTTTGTGATGGAAAACCCTAGTCATCACCCTAGATATACTTACATCTCTTCCAGGGAATCCTTATTTGACCCCATATACCCAAAAAATATAGTAGGCACTATTCTTCTCCTAGTATTTAATCATAAAACCTAAATTCTAACTTTTAATTTATGTTTAGGATTATATTAGAGTTTAAAACAACTTTACATGCATTCTTAGCCATAAATAGGCTAGAAATCTTAGGTACTTGTGCATTTACATGGCTCAAAATTGAGCCACTTGTCATCATATTTTACTTGTTGGTTTAAGTTACATCCCCTTTGGCACAAAACATCTTGTTTTAATTTATTGTTATATGAAATTTACAATTAAAAATTATTTAGCTAATTAAACCTTGTTTTAAGTCATTGTTTTAGCCCTAGTTTTGGTTAATAATTACATGTTCAAGGAGTTCTTCACCCATAATAAGGAGTGGTTGGGATGAAATGATGAAACATGATTTCAAGGGATCATTCAACCATTAAAATTATGACAAAGTCATCCCAGGATAGGAATACTCCACCATAGGAGGCTTCTAAGGGACTCTTTATAGTAAAATAAAGAGGAAAAAGTCAATCTAAATATCTCTAGATTAAATTTTATTGGAAAGTTGTTAGAGAGAAAAGCTAGAAAAAGAGGAGCACTTCTCATATGCAAGTGTGATTTCAAGTTGGAGAAAATCATTTAACCATTGTTTGGTTGTTAGAGGTTATGGGACAAATTTGGAGCTTCATCAACAAATTTCTAAGGCATGATATATTTCTCTAAGGTTGTCATTTCATGCCTGTATTCATTCCTTTAAAAAAAAATAAGGGTTTGTACTTTGTTGTATTAGGGTGGACAATTTTCTAGCATAAGAGGGTTGTTAAGAAAGATATTTTTGTCCTTCTTCAGTTGTCATGATATCATATTCATTATATATTATGTTATCGCGGTTGTTGTTTAATACAAGTTTGCTTGTGGACTATTTGTTGAATCTATCTAGAAATTTGAAAAACATGAAGTAAAAGGAAATGATGGTACAAAAATACACTAAAGAATTTTATAGGTTGTTCATAAGATATGAACAAAGTGATGTGGGTGATTATATTGTTGCTAGATATATCAATGGAATCTAATGGTTGCTAAGATGAAATCACTAATATATCATTTGAGCAACGAAAAGAATAGAAACAGTTAATTTTATTAGGGTTTGATGGTTTGGTGTCATTCATCTTTATTACCAATAGTTTTTTTCTTAAATTTATTTTCTAAAAACTTAGTTTTCATGTGATGGCCCTAAGGGGTTGCTGGAAAACTTAGTTTTCATGTGATGGTTGTAAGGGGATGCTCCCACTTGTTCTCAGACTTGAGAGTGCCTTAAAATGGATGAACATGGGTTGAAAATTGATTTTACTAACTCAACATTTGCTCAGGTTATTCATAAAAGTAGCCATTGTAACCTGGTTGGGTGGGAAGCTCTACCAAAAATTGTTTTGAAGGTTTTTTAGAAGGTAATAAAATCATTTCTAAATAAGCTCCTATGGAATTTTTTTATATTTATATTCTAGTGCTTATGATAAATAGACAAGGCATTCAAACCTTGAGAAATTTGTCAACTAAATCATAGTCAAGTCCATTATTAAGGTTTGGGTTAGGGAGGTCAAGTAGAGGTATAAATAAATACCCATAACTTGAAAAAAAAAAAAAGGCTTTTCTTTATTTCATTTGAAGAAGAAACTGACTATGTTGGAATTATCTCTTGAGGCCCTTGGATTTATATAACACCTTCGCAATTATGTTTATGTGCACTACAAACTCTTTAATTGAGCATGATGTGTAACTCCAGTGTCCATCTAGGTGGATTTTCTACAATATCCAATGGTATTGCCTTATTTTATAGTGTTTTTGGATCCGCTCATGCTAAGCCTTGACTTGTTGCTTGTTGTAAATTCCCTTATATCCTCATATCTTCAAATCTAGAAATTTCATTCAATAGCCACCTTAAACTCACCTTGATTATTATCTTTCATTAGTGGTGAAGTAGCTATATAAGTGTCCTTACACCTTATTGTCTCTTTCCTTAGGAACGATAGAGACTAGAAGGGAAACATCCTTGTTGGATCCATCCTTCACTAAAATGAGGGGAGTTGATACCAAGGTGACAGAGCTGATGTTGGGTTGTGTTATATTCTTTCCACGACTAGCCCACGTAGTTAACCAGGGGGTTAGAGGGGGGGCGGAGCCCCCCCTTCATTGCGTCGATTGTGTAGCGGGGGGGTCACAGGGGGTTTGAGGGGTGCAGGTAACCCCCTTCTATGGGGTCTAGGGCAGCGCCCTGGAAAAAAAAATTTTGGACCCTATATTAGGTTTGGCTGACCTACCTATGGCTTTGTGCATGTTTTTCGCACATGGTTTTGGACGTGATGGTTTTCAGTCCATGGTTTTGGACGAGATGGTTTTTAGTCCATGGTATTGGATGCTTCGGTATGTATAAATATGTATTGTAACATTGAAAGGAACATAATGAAAAATCAAGCTGGTAGCCCTGGTTTTGGGATCCAGGGGAAAATCTTTGTGTATATGTGTTTTATGTGTTATGCTCTCGCATTGTTTACTTTCTGTGTTTTAGAATTCGTACGCAAGGAATTTTTGTATGGGGTTAAAACCTAAATTTGGTATCGGAGCTATTTTGGCTTCAAGGGGATGGCTTTTTTGCTGAGGAGTTTTGCTCAGGCCTATGGTAGACCAGGTTCAATGGGAGATCTGCGGGATCGATTCTGGTGGTGAAAGAAGATGGTGGGTAGTGGAAAGACAGAGATCGAGAAATTTAATGGTCAGAGTCTTGAGTTGTGGAAACTCAAGATGGAGGATCTGTTGGTGGATAAATATCAGTGGATCGCAGTAGATCCGGGTACTAAACCAACGGGAGTGCCTGATGAAGAATGGAAGAAGTTGGATCATAAGGCAAAGAGCACAATATGATTGTGTGTCTCAAATTCAGTATTGTTGTTTGTATCAAGGGAAGCTACGACAAATCTTTGTGGGACAAGTTAGGTACTTTGTACCAATCTAAGTCTTTGGTGAATAAACTATTCCCACGGAAAAAGTTGTATAACCTGAGGATGAAAGATGGAGACTCGGTGACAGAGCATTTGAACGCATTTAATACTGTGGTAAGTCAGTTATTATCTATTTATATTAAAATTTCAGATGAAGATAAGTGCATCAATTTGTTGTGTTCTCTACCAGATTCATGGGATAGTCTGGTTATTGCAATAGGTAGCAATGCAACTGCCTTACAATTTGATGAGACAATCTCATCCTTACTGACCGAGGAGATGAGACGGAAAAACATGGAGAGCCAGAATGGTGATTCCTTGTCTGTGCGAGGATGGTCCCAGAATAGAAACAAAAATAAGTCATCAAGTGGGAGATCTAAATCTCCAGGAAAACCTATAAAGGTGGTGTGCTGGAAATGCGGAAGGGAAGGGCACTACAAAAGGGATTGTAAATCTAAAGCTCCTAGCAAAGGAAAGGGATCTGATGATGCTCCTTCTCCAGAGGCAAAAACCACCTCAGATGAAGGTGGGGATGTGTACTTGGCTTCTTCAAGTACACATGTAGATCATGAGGCATGGTTGATTGACTCAGGTGCATCCTTTCACTTCACTCCCCATAGATAGTGGTTCTACGAGTATGAGAAATATGATGGTGATGATATCTTCTTGGGGGATGACAGGAAGGCTAGAATCTTTGGTCGTGGAAAAGTAAAGTTGATTTGCAAGGTGGAAGGGTTAGAACACTTCTGGGTGTTCTGCATATTCCTGCATTAGCCAGAAATCTAATTTCTGTAAGCAAGTTGGATGATGCAAGTGTAAAAACAGTGTTCAAGAAGGATACCTACAAGATGGTTCAAGGGGCACTAGTATTAATGTGGGGAGTTTGAATTAGAACTCTGTACAAGCTGAAAGGTAGCATTGTTGTTGATGGGTGCAACAGTTCTGTGGTTCCTAAAAGTGGAGCAAAAAATCTAGTGGTCTCTGAAGAGAAGAACATGTTGTGACATCAAAGGCTTGGACATATTGGAGAGAAGGGCCTTCAAATACTTCATGGTAAAGGTATGGTAGAAGATATGAGTAATAGCTCTCTCGATTTTGATTTCTATGAAAATTGTGTATATGGAAAGCAGAATCGGGTGAGTTTCCCCTCTGGTGGTAAAAGGGCGAGACATATATTAGAACTTGTGCACAGCGATGTGTTTGGACCTGTGAAGGTTCCATCACTAGGTAAGTCTGTGTACTATGTATCATTATAGATGACTTCTCAAGGAATACATGGATATATTTCCTTAAGAAGAAATCTGAAGTCTTTGACAGGTTTAAAGAATTTAAGGCTTTGGTGGAAAACCAGACATAGAAGAAGATAAAGGTGTTGAGGACAGATAACAATGGAGAGTTTTGCAACAAGGAAATTGAATAATTCTGTAAGAAGTGTGGTATAGCATGGCAGAAGACTACTCCATACACACCTGAGAAAAATGGAGTTATAGAAAGAATGAACAAGACGTTGATGGAAAGGGCAAGAAGCATGCTCAGTGGTGTCAGGTTAGGATAGGAATTCTAGGCAGAGGCGGTGGATATTGCATGTTACCTGGTCAACAGATCACCTTCATCAGCATTGGAGGATAAGACTCCACAAGAGGTATGGACTGGTAAGAAACCCTCTCTTTCACATCTGAAGGCATTTGGATGTGATGCATATGTACATGTTCCAAAGGAGAAAAGAACCAAGTTGGATAGTAAATCTGAAAAGTGCATCTTTATTGGTTATAAGGATGGTTTAAAGGGTTATAAGCTTTTGAAACTAGTAACAAGGAAGGTTGTGTACAGCTGAGATGTGGTGATTAGAGAGGTGAAATATGTTATTAAACATGAAGTCCAACCAAAGGAACCTGAGAAGATAGAGTTTGAGCTTAAGGAGGAAGAATCAGACTCTATAGCAGAGGAGGAATTAGAAGATGAAGAGCCACAAACACCGGGTGTGAGAAGATCAGTTTGAGAAAGAAGGAAGCCAGAAAGGTATAGTCCATCTACTTTCTTTTCAAATTTTTCTTTATCTGTTACTGATGATGATCCCAGAACTGTGAAGGAAGCAGTAGATTTAGAGGATGGAAAAGTCTGGAAAGAGGCCATGGTTGATGAAATGGCATCTTTGCACAAAAATGAGGCTTGGGATCTAGTGGAGTTGCTAGCTGGAAGGAAACCCATTAGAAGCAAATGGGGGTTCAAGAAGAAAACAAATGCAGAAGGAAAGGTGGAGAAGTACAAAGCTCGGTTGGTAGCAAAAGGTTATTCCTAGGTGCCAGGAATTGATTTTGGTGATATTTTTTCTCCTGTTGCCAAGGTAGCCTCTATTACATTACTTTTATCTGTTGTTGCTTTTTTTGATTTTGAGGTAGAACAGATGGATGTGAAGACAACATTTCTTCACGGGGATCTGGAAGAGGAGATCTACATGAAGCAACCTGAAGGTTTTGTGGTGAAGGGTAAGAAAGAAATGGTATGCAAGTTAAAGAAGTCTCTATATGTTTCAGGGAAAACTAGTGTCGATTCGAACTGCTAGTCCCACTGAGACGGGTAGCTATCGTAGAAACAAATAATGAAAGCTTTTCAAGAGTTCCTTTAAGTGTGATAAATGGAAGAGAAGAAAAGAGGACCAACCTGGATCTTCCGCTTTGATCCTAGCTTGATTTCTCCTTTCCTTGATAGAATTTTCCACTCCTCTCCTACTTGTCCCGCCTCAAGGAGTACCTGTAGAGTCAAAGTAACAGCAAACTATCAAAGCATCTCTATCTAAAACATCATAAACAATGTGGAATCAGAAACACATTGACCATACAATTGCATTCATAAACAATAAGATTCACAAATACAAGATCATATGGAGGAAAACTCAAAGAACTTTATTAATAGTAATGTAAGAGAGGATTACAACCCAGCTGTTTGATCCAGCATCATCCTCCCAGTTGTAGAAGCCCTCTTCACCTCATGAACAAGCAAATCACCCAACAATGCAATGTCTCTTCTCACCAACAAACCAACAACACTTCCTTACAAAATACAAAATTCCAGCCTTCTGATCTCTCAGATGAGGGATCCATTTATAGATGTCTTGCAAGGGTGTGAGTCAGCTCTGGGTTTTTGATTAGTGTCATTCCACTGATAGTTCTTGGTTCCACTTGGAGATTTCATGATCTCTTACTCATCCTTGGGCGAATTCAGAGAGGCAAGTGTCATAGGAGAAGTTTCTGGAAGATTCCATGATCATCCACCTTGAAAACTATCTCTACCATTTGTCTATTCTCGCTCATCACACCCCATAGAAGGCCATTTAAGTATGCATTGCACCTGGCCAGTTAGACAGTCAGTATGCATCGCACCTTGCCCATGGAGCAGTCTGTATGGTCCAGTTTTGGCCAGTTCTGAGTAGTTTTTCAGGTGGAACTTCTGGGAAATGATGTAATTAGTTGACCATGATCCTTTAGGGTGTGAAACAACACTTTAAGGACTTAAGGAGCCCTTATTTTATGGACATATGAGTTTGGGGTTGCAGTGTCCAAATATGTCTATAACAGCTGCCCCCTAAAGCATGAGGTCGTAAATCTTTCGATGTCAGGTGAAATGCTTTATTCATGAGGATCCGAGGTATTCGAACTGGAAGGTGACCTATATAAGATACAATACAATACATCATCATCATATTATTTTCATGATCTAGCTGAGGCAGGCATTCCCATGCTCAACTTTATAAATTCATTTTCATGTACATAGGATAGACAATCGTCTGTTGTTGCAGACTGGTGATTCTTCGCATGAAGAGTCATCTTCCCTGGTTTAGATGACTATCTGTGCGGCTTCTGTTTACAATTGATGTCTTTATTTTCCTGAATATATTGCAGCCCGGATGGATGGCATGGCAAACCAATGGTGACGGTGAACAGAAACCCAACCCAACTCAATCACGGTGATGGAGTGAAAGTGTCATGTTCAAGAGCGACTTGCTACCAATAGAGTTCTTCAAGTTTTCTTCCCATTTTTCCCCAGTCATTGCTGACCAGTGCGTCTTTATTTTTGACAAGCTTGAGGACGATAACATATGCTTGGTCTATAATTTGCCCTTCGGGCAAACCTGTCGCTTTGTGTTTAGCGAGCCTAGCGTTAGTGAGACTCGTTCTTGTCTGAGTGGACAAGTTTGTCACTATTGTTTTAACGAGTTTAGCAACAAAGAGAACTCGGTCCTTTTCTTATTTAGAGAATCTGAACATGGACGAAAAGGAGACTCCAATAGTCCTTTTTTGTGGCATAATCCCTTAAGTCTGAAAAAGTATAAAATAATACGAAAGGGATGACTTTTCGATAGCTTTAACAAGCCGATAAAGACAAGCACTTGATCTTTTTGTTTAATAATCCCTCAAGTCCAAAAAGATTAAAATATATGAGAGGGATAGTGTTCCCCTTACTTTAACGAGCTGGGAAGACCAATAGCTCGACAATATTTTTATATTTAACAAGTCTAAAAAGAGTTTAAAAGAGGCTCGTTTTTTAGGAACGAGTGGTATTTATGGGGAACAGCTGGTTCCAGGTAAGTTTGGAACTTCTCAAAACATGGCAGTGTGAAGAGGGTGGAAATCAGAATCACTCGTCGCAGATGTTCCTCAAAAGGGTAACAATCAAGTGGAAGCGTATGGTCGGCCGAATGAAATGGAGGTGAAAGAAGGAACACAACCAAAGTTCACAAAGGGTAGATAGCAAAGCGATCACAAAGGTTATTTACCAAAGGCGGGTTTATTTTTTAATGAGCTTGAACCTTGTGCCAACATGTGCTCAGTACAGGTTGATTTTTTAACGAGCTTGAACCTTGCGGGAACATTACTCTTACCAGTCTTTTGATAATGTCTCTTGGTAGATTTATTTTTTAATGAGCTTGATCACTACTATAACATGTGCTCATGACCTTTTTATGTAAGCTAGAAATGACCGAGCTACGAGGTTAAAGGGTTAAGAACTTACAAACTAAGAAAATCAAAGGTCGCTTTTCACTTGCATGCAAACGTTTGCATGCCCCCAGGTTTTTCAGTAAAAGGAGAGTTTCTAGGTTACCAAATGGAAGTTCTTGCGTTAGGCAAGATTGTTCCTGTAGATCGACAAAAACTCTTCCTTTGCTTTGCCCATTGAAATGGACGAAGGTGATTGTTGTGAGCCCCAATCACATAACGTACGAAGATGAATGTTGTAAGCTTCACAATCGTACAAAGGAAATAATCGTGTCAAACTGATCACATAACCTATATGGGAATGTTATTCGGTCCAAGTATTATGCCCTTTCAAGAAAATCTCTCTTTTCCTTTGGGTTCGCCTGCCAAAGCAGACTAGGGTGCATTCACTCACCGAACTACTCGTGGTAATTAGGTGGATGGGATGAAGATGGAAGAGACATTGTTGACGTGAAGAGACCATTTAGGGATGATGGTTGATTTATAGCTGTGTTTGAACCAGGAAATGAAAGTTGGTCGACAAGTTGCACCAGTCTGCCTTCATGTGGAAAACACATCACTCGAAAGAATGTGGAAACAATGGCTTCTATGTTATATATATAATCACGTCCAAGGAGTAGATTGTAATCTAGTGGACCTCGGACTACCATCACGTTCAAATAAACAGTTTTCCTTCTCAAAGTTATCGGTAACTTTGGAAGGATCCTTAATGGTCGATTGGTTCCTTTGTTGAAGCCTGACAAATTTTGTTTTTCAGGCAAAAGCGATGGCGAACCAAGCGCTTTCCAAGCAGTTGAGGAAAGGATACTCACTGAAGCCCCTTCATCTATGATTGTGCCAGACACAATCATTTTGTAAACTTGTACTATGATTCGGAATGGTACATTAGATGGAAGGCGAGGTTTCGCTAGTTGATTCCAATCAAAGAAAACGACTAGACTGCTCGGAGGAGGTACCGGATAAATGTCCAGATAAGTTTCATGAACTGGGGGGGTCTCTTCCTGTTGTGAAGGAATGGGTGGATTTCCCCCAAGTTCATTAGACTCTATATCGAAAAAAATAATTTGAACAGTGTCGTTCTCATCCTCTTTGGAAACTATATCATCTGAAGGTGGATTTTCTGAAGGCAAGACTGGGTCCACTGCCATCTCGACTAGTCTTTGATTCGGTATGGACTCAAAAGGTTCACTTTCAATGATAGATGATTCAATCGACAATTGAGTTATGCCAATCGGGTTTTCAACTAGAGAAGGACTTAGTAAGAGTTTCTTGTATCTAGGTGGAAGCTGCTGTGGTGAAGCAGGACAGTTATCCAAAATGCTTTTGGCTTCGTCCAGAAAAGAACAACGGTGAAGAGTATGATCACCCTCACATGGACTACATGGAACTCTAGCTTTTCCTTTCTATCAATTGACTTCGTTTTCACTAGTTGATGGTGCGCTGTCAACCTGACTGTCAGGGGTTGATGACACCGAATGGTGCAACCGGGGAGACCATTCTCTCAAGATCTATGGAATGCAAGGGCAATCTCGATGGTAATGGTTCTCCTTACAAATTAAACATGGAGTTTTTGGTTTGGAAACTTTAGTGTGCGGATTTTTGCCAGATGATGCATTAGTGTTCCCTTGTTTAGCTGGCCTCTTCTTCTTCTCCTTCCCTTTCTTTTTCTTCTCAGCTACTTGGTTTTTAGTGTCACTAGTTTCACCAAGCGAAGAGGAAGAAGGGGAACGAAAAACAAACGAAGTAGAAGGCGAAGGGGTAACTTCAGTAACATCTGGTTGTTGATTAGATTGTTGAGGAATCGCAGTGTTTTGAACGACAGAGGTCGAGAAAAGCTAGAATGGCAGGCTGATTGTGATTCTTGGAAGGGACAATGTAGCCATATATGGAGAACCAATATCTCCCCAAGAGGAGAAAGGACTAGAATTCCCTCCAAGGGGGATTCCTTGATTGGTAGATTCCATTATCTCAACCTCAGATCAACGTAGGAACAGGGATGTTATTCCGTTTAAAATAAATTTTAAGAAACTTTGACACAACTTGCTTTTTCAATTTTTAAGAGTCAAGAAAAAGCTGAAGGTGACTCTAGTTGCCTTCGATTTTTAATGAGCCTGAAGTGACAAGTGCTCAGATGGACCTTTTCTTTTAAGGAGTCAAAAAGGAATGAAAGTGACTGCTCTGGAAGTCTAGATAGAGGGTTTACCAAATCGATCGTAAAACTGTAAAATACACCTTGGTGATAAATGATAGAGAAATTACCAAGGACTTATGTGCGGCAGTGAATCTTCTCGAATGTTGTGTTCAGTGCATTACTATTAATAGGGCGGCAGACATGGCTTCCTAAGGATAAAGGATATCAGCCTATTGTGGTCTCCCAATATATACTCGACGGTACAGGGAGCACAAGTCTGTACTGGCACTTATCGTATCAAAGAGGAGGAATCGCGCAGCCTTCGATGAAAACGATAGTTACCAGGTTTTACGACGCTGGAACACATCTCTAGCCTAGACTTCTTGATGTGTTGCATTAGATTCCAAAGCGTTTTTTATGTTCATTGAGGTTTATTTTAGAGTTGATCTTGCTTAGAAGTTTGTCTTTCAAGGTTCACCACGTGATGTAGATGTGAAATTCCTAAATATGAAATCTAAAATGATAAACAGTCGTTTATGTTCTTTTAGCAATGAAAATCCTAGCTACAAAGGAAAGAAGGTAATGATTTTCTTTCAACAGAGAGCATAGAGCACACACTAAATGCACTTTCCTAAATCAAATTTCGCAAGCAATCAAAACGCAGATGCACATGCATGTATTTGTTTTTTGCCTTCTTAATGTGTGAATGACAAAAGGAAATCTAAGTACATATTTGAACTATTTTCTTTCAAAGTGACAGTACTAACAATTTTTCTTTTCAAAATGAAAGGAAGACTAAGACGACACTTTTCTATTTCAGAATGAAAACTGATTTCGACAGTTGAAATACTAATAATTTCAAAATCAAGCACAATGACAAAAGTACAATCAACTATCTAGAAGAGGACTTTACAACAATCTTCTTTTGATTCAGAATGACAATTACGACACTTGCATCAAAAACGACAATTCGATTAGGCAACTTTCGACAAAGGAAGATTGTAAATGATTGACAAATACACAAAAAACATTTACAATCCCTAACTGATGGAGGCTGAAATAATGTGAAGGAATATGGTTACAGCAAGAAGGTACTAATCATGAACAACAAAACTACTGAATAAAGCTGAAAACAAAGAGAAAAGCCAAATTTCAAAGAAGAAAAATAGTTCACTCAATCATCGCACCTGCAACATAGGGAAATAGGGATGCATCTCACCTGCAACACACGGGAAGTGCGATGCATCCAGGTTTCACAGTTATAGATAGTACGATGGGCCACGGAGCGAAACTGAGCTTGGTTTTTGCTCAAAACTTGCAGCTAAGTTCAGTGATTTAGGCTAAGTAATGATGGACAGTAAACACAAAGCATAAGGGTAAGATCTGATGAGGTTCTAAGCTACCACAAGGGCACTTAGGATGCTTTGTAAGTCAAATGTTTAGTTCATAAACCAACCCAGAGATTGACTGAAGCAGCATTTATCTACTTCGCAATTGCATAGCAAAGGCATTTCGAAGGCTAGCTGGCTAACTTCAGGCTTTGTCTGTAGTTTATAAAGCAAACAATAAACAAACAAAACAAACTATTTGTTCCCCAGTGGAGTCACCATTTTGTTTCAGGGAAAACTAGTGTCGATTCGAACTGCTAGTCCCATTAAGATGGGTAGCTATCTTAGAAACAAACAATGAAATATTTTCAAGAGTTCCTTTAAGTGTGATAGATGGAAGAGAAGAAAAGAGGACCAACCTAGATCTTCCGCTTTGATCCTAGCTTGATTTCTCCTTTCCTTGATAGAATTTGCCACTCCTCTCCTACTAGTCTCGCTTCAAAGAGTACCTATAGAGTCAAAGTAACAACAAACTATCAAAGCACATCTATCTAAAACATCATAAACAATGCGGAATCAGAAAAACATTGACCATACAATTCCATTCATAAACAATAAGATTCACAAATACAAGATCATATGGAGGAGAACTCAAAGAACTTTATTAATAGTAGTGTAAGAGAGGATTACAACCCAACTATCTGATCCAGCATCATCTTCCCAATTGTAGAAGCCCTCTTCACCTCATGAACAAGCAAATCACCCAACAATGCAATGTCTCTTCTCACCAACAAACCAACAACACTTCCTTACAAAATACAAAATTCCAGCCTTCTGATCTCTCATATGAGGGATCCATTTATAGATGTCTTGCAAGGGTGTGAGTCAGCTCTAGGTTTTTGATTAGTGTCATTCCACTAATAGTTCTTGGTTCCACTTGGAGATTTAATGATCTCTTACTCATCCCTGGGCAAATTCAGAGAGGCAAGTGTCACAGGAGAAGTTTCTGGAAGATTCCATGATCATCCACCTTGAAAACTGTCTCTGCCATTTGTCTATTCTCGCTCATCGCACCCCAAAGAAGGCCATTTGAGTATGCATCGCACCTGGCCAGTTAGGTAGTCAGTATGCATCACACCTTGCCCATGGAGCAGTCTGTATGGTCCAGTTTTGGCCAGTTCTGAGTAGTTTTTCAGGTGGAACTTTTTGGAAATGATGTAATCAGTTGACCATTTAGGCTATGAAACAACACTTTTAGGGACTTAAGGAGCCCTTAGTTTATGGACAAATGAGTTTGGGGTTGCAGTGCTCAAATATGTCTATAACACTATATGGGTTAAAACTGTCAACAAGGATGTGGTATTAGAAATTTGATACATTCATACGGGGACTTGGCTTCACCAGAAGCAAAGCAGATCACTGTGTGTATTCTAAACCAATTGGTGGCCGTGTTATTTATCTAGTCTTGTATGTGCATGATATGTTGTTGGTTGGAAATGACAAAGAAATTATCCAGGATTTGAAGACCCAATTGTCCTCCAAATTCGACATGAAAGATCTTGGTGCTGCAAACTATATTTTGGGCATGGAAATTAAAAGAGACTGGGAAAAGAGGAAGCTCTAGTTAAACAAGAGGAAGTATGTCAAGACAATACTGCAGAGGTTTAATATGCAGGATAGTAAACCGGTGAAGGTTCTTATTCCTATAGGTGTGAGGTTATCTGTTGAACAGTGTCCCAAGACACAAGAAGAGGAAGAGGACATGTCCTGTGTTCCATATGCAAGTGCAGTCAGTAGCCTAATGTATGTAATGGTCTGTACTATACCAAACATTTCACATGCAGTGGGAGTATTGAGCAAGTTTATGTCAAAACCAGGGAAGGAGCACTAGACAGCAGTGAAGCAGGCTTTCAGGTATTTGTGTGGTACTAGTGATTATGGCTTGTGCTACCAAGGAAGACTAGGATTGGAGAGAGCGTTGGATATTCATGGCTTTGTTGATGCAAACTGGGCTGGAGATCTGGATCAGAGAAGATCTACAAGTGGGTATGTGTTTAACCTATTTGGAGGTGCAGTTAATTGGCTGAGTAAGAAACAATCTATAGTGGCACTATCAAATACAGAGACAGAACACATGGTAGCCACTCATGCAAGCAAGGAATCAGTTTGGTTGCAGAGATTGTGTTCAAGTATGGGGTTAGTACAGGGAGCTATAAGGATATACTGTGATAGCCAAAGTGCAATTTTCTTGTCAAAGAACCCTGCATATCATTCAAAGACAAAGCACATTGATGTTCAGTATCACTTTGTGAGGGATATGATTGAAGACAAAAAGGTGTTTCTGGTAAAGGTGGACACTTTGAAGAATAATGCAGATGCATTGACAAAATTTGTGAGCTCTAAGAAGTTCTCTTGGTGTAGAGAAACAATGGGTGCTGCAGGGCTGGATAAATGACTAAGCTCTCTTGTGGCCCCCTGTGGAAAGAAAACAACAAGTGGGAGAATGTTGGGTTGTGTTACATTCTTTCCATGACTAGCCCACGTAGTTAACTAGGGGGTTAGAGGGGGGAAGAGCCCCCCCTTCGTTGCGTTGATTGTGTAGCAGGGAGGGTCAGGGGATTTGAGGGGTGTAGGTAACCCCTTTCTATGGGGTCTGGGGCAGCACCCCGGAAAATTTGTTTTTTGGACCCTATATTAGGTTGGGCAGACCTACGCATGGTTTTGTGCATATTTTTCGCACATGGTTTTGGATGCGATGGTTTTCGGTACATGGTTTTGGACGCGATGGTTTTCAGTCCATGGTATTGGATGCTCCGACATGTATAAATATGTATTGTAACATTGAAAGGAACATAATGAAAAATCAAGCTGGTAGTCTCGGTTTTGGGATCTAGGGGAATATATCTGTGTATATGTGTTTTATGTGTTATGCTCTCACATTGTTTATTTTCTATGTTTTAGAATTCGTATGCAGGTAATTTCTATACGGGGTTAAAACCTACAGCTGACTCTTCGGGCAGAGTTGACTCTTGTTCAATGTGTAATGATTCATGTTAAAGGGAAAACTAGTGTCCATTCAGAGCTGCTAGTCCCACTAAGACGGGTAGCTATCTTAGAAACAAACAGATTAAAGTTACTTATGTTTTCCTTTATGAGAGATAGATGAGAGAGAAGCAAAGAGCACCAACCTCACTCTTTCGCTAGTCTCCTTTCTCATTTCCTCTCTCCTTTGAAAGAGCTTTCGCCACTCCTTTCTCGTTTGTCCCACTTCAAATAACACCTATAGAGTCAAGGCAACAAAATACCATCAAAGCATAAAGATCTATAACCATAAATAATGTAGGATCAGATGTACATTAACCTTATAAATGCATACACAAACAAGATTCAGAGATATACAAGCATATGGAGGAAAACTCACATAGCTTTATTGATGGAAGTAGTAGAAGAGAGGATTACAACCAAGCTGTCTGATCCAGCATCGTCCTCCCAGCATGAAAGCCCTCTTCACCTAATACAAAGCAAGATCACCCAACAATGTCTTCAAAGAGAAACCAACAACACTTCCTTGCAAATTACAAAATTCTAGCCTCTTGATCTCTTGGATGAGGGATCCATATATAGATGTTTACAGGAGAGTGAGTCAGCTTCTGGGATTTTGATTAGTGTCATTTCACTGATAGTTCTTGGTTCCACTTGGAGATTTCAGATCTCTTACTCATCCCTGGGTGAATTCAGAGAGGCGAGTTTCATATGAGCAGTTTCTAGAAGATTCTCTGGGTTTCCACCTACCAAACAGCTTCTTCCATTTGTCTTCTCTCGCTCATCGCACCCTACAGAAGGGCTTTCCAGTATGCATCGCACCCCCTATGTGTAATAGGTGAGATGCATTGCACCCTATGCATGGAGCAGTCTATATGGTCCAGTTTTGACCAGTTCTGAGTAGTTTTTCATGGAGAACTTCTGGGAGATGATGTAATCAGCTGACCTTGTTCCTTTAGGGTATGAAACAAAACTTTTAGGGGTTTAGAAGCCTTGGTTTATGGACATATTTGATTGGGGTTGCAATGCCCAAATATGTCTATAACAGTTGCCCCTTAAAGCATGAGGTCGTAAATCTTTTGGTGTCGGGTGAAATGCTTTATAATGAGGATCCGAGGTTTTTCGAACTGGAAGGTGACCTGTAATAAGATACAATACAATACGTTATCTTCACAATATTTTCATGATTTAGCTGAGGCAGGCATTCCCATGCTCAGCTTTATAAATTCATATTCATGTACATAAGACAGACAATTGTCTGTGTGGTAGACTGATGATTCTGGTAGAGCCATCATCCTTTAGTTTGGATGATTAACTGTGCAGCTGTGATGTACATTTGATGTCTTTATTTTCCTGAATATATCGCAACCTGAATGGATGAAACTAGATCTGAGGTCTTCAAACTCGTTCAATCTTTTCCCGAATTACAAGTCGATCCATGTGAAAAGATGTTCTGATGTCAAACATGGAAATACATTGCCTGATTACCAACCAATGATGTAAGTTGTTAACAGGTGTGAGAGGAATCACCGATAATGATAATGACCCTCAAGGTACTATAGTACAATTCACGTGGTGTGAATACATGAGTTGATGTCGAACACCATGTAAAATCTTTCGATCGAAGGCCATTGATGTAAACCTGTCACCGGAAGTGAGAAACTTGCCATTGAGGCATGCAAGCTTCAAAGTACTAAAAGGGTTGTCCCTAAGTCAACTTCTCGGATAATGAGCTGATGTCGACAAGAAGTGACCCGTCGTAGGAGGGCCTTAATGAATCCCACATCTATGACATGGAACGGAGAAAATGATTTTGTGGAGGTGAAAACGATCTAATGATATAAGGTTCAAGGTGCTGGTCATGAAAAATGGAGAGTGAAGGTATTGCAGCGGATGAGACATTAGCTAGGTTGGTGAATTCTCTTAGCGACTTCTCTTGAACATACCAGCGACACTGAAATGGATTGGTAGCATTAACCCCAAGGTGGATGGTATGGTGGACCAATGGTGATATGACTGGCGAATGGAATAACCCAACCCGAGTCAATCATGGTGATAGAGTGAAAGTGTCATGTTCAAGAGCGACCTGCTACCAATGAAGCAATTCAAGTTTTCTTCCCTTTTTCCCCAGTCATTGCTAACCAGTACCTCTTTATTTTTTTCAAGCTTGAGGAGGATAACATATGCTTGTTCTATAATTTTCCCTTCGGGCAAACCTGTCGCTATGTTTTAACGAGGCTAGCAACAGTGAATCTTGGGCATATGATAATTAGATTTGATTTTCTCCATAATTTCATTATTTACGCATTTATAAAAATTTTCTATATTAACCTTAGAATTAAGTTTCCCTTTTCTAATGTCTAAAAAAAGACCCGTTTTTAACCTTATAAATAATAATGGCATAGTTAACTTTAATATTTTTGGAATAAATAAATATTGATTATTATTAGAAATTTGACCATTAAGTTTAAAGGATAAATTATGGTATATCAACCCTAAATTATGATATTCATCTTGTAAGTATTAATATATTTACCTAAGGTCTTAGTTACCTTTAATAATTTATTGAATAAATAAATATTGGTCTAATATTGATTATTTGACCTTAGGTTTAAAGGAGTAGTTATGATATTAGTTATACTATTATTAATAGACCTAGCTTTAACAACCCTAGATTATGGATTTACCTAATGTAACTAAATTCTAGGAATAATAATAGTTGAACAATTTGTTTGGTATTATTAATTATTAGTAGGTATAGATTATTTAATAAACAGATATTATTTTATATAACTTATCATTTTAATGGACCATTACATTTAAATAATAAATATGATATATTCTAAAGAACAAGTTCTAACTTACCAAGGACCATTAAATAATTATTACACAATTACCTAGTATAACTAAATTCTAAAAATAATAATTGATTACCTTTTCTTGTATTTTATAATTAAACATAGATTAATTAATATATATTATTAATGACCATTATAATTAAAATATTATTATTATACTATGATTTTTCTTATTATTTGGGATAATAATAATAATATACCTATTTATTTTTATTTGACATATGAATTCCTTTATTTACCTAATTTAGCTTTTTCGAGAAATATTAGTTGACTAAGGATCATTAGGTCAAAATTAGCCGTTAGCATTATAGCTGTTGGAGTCTCTGCACACTCTATTTAATCACGCTAAGCCGGATTGGTTCTTCAACTTGTCTTGACGATGAACCACACTGGTTGGTTCGAAACACGTCGACAAAAGATTGGTTATGTGATTTTGCCGAAGATTATCTAAACAATCTCGCTCTTGTCTGCATGGACAAGTTTGTCGCTATTGTTTTAACGAGTTTAACGACAAAGATAACTCGGTCCTTTTCAATTTTAGGGAGTCTAAAAAGGGACGGAAAGGCAACTCTAGTGGTCCTTTTTCATATTGTAATCCCTTAAGTCCGAAAAAGTATAAAATAATACGAAAGGGATGAATTTTCCAATAGTTTTAACGAGCCGAACAAGACAAGTGCTCGATCTTTTTGTGTAATAATCCCTCAAGTCCAAAAATATTAAAATATAGAGGAGGGATGGCACTTCCGATCACTTTAACGAGCTTGAGAGGCCAATTGCTCGACGATCTTTTCATATTTTACGAGTCAGATGAAAAGAGCTTAAAGGAGACACATTTTTTGAGGAACGAGTGATATTTTTGGATAGAAACTAGTTCCACGTAAGGTTTGGAACTTTTCAATCATGACAGTGTAAAGAAGGTGGCTAATAGAATCACTTGTCGCAGCTGTTCCTCAAAAGCGTAAACAATCAAATAGAGGCGTATGATCGGCTAAAAAAGAGTGGAGGTCATGGTAAGAACACGACCAAGGTTCAAAAGCTGATAATTATGCGATCGCAAAGATTATTTACTGAAGGTGGGGTTCATTTTTAAATGAGCTTAAACTCTATGGGAACATTTGCTCATTGCTAGGTTTATTTTTTTACAAGCTTGAAATTCACGTAAAACTGCTCATGGCGAGGTTTATTTTTTAACGAGCTTGAACTTTGCGTAAAACTGCTTGTGTCAGTCATATAATAAGGATGTCTCATCAGTAGGTTCATTTTTTAGGGAGCTTGCCCCATGTGCAACTTTGCTCATGAGCCTTTTGTTATGCAAGCTAGGAATGACCAACCTACGAGTTTAAAGGGTTAAGAGCCTACAAACTAAGAAAATAAATGGTCGCTTTTCACTTGCATGAAAAAAGGTTTGCATGCCCCCAGGTATAATGACATAGAGTTTCCAGGTTACCATACGGAAGTTCTTGCATTAGCAAGATTGTTTCACCCGCATTTGCAAACAAAACACTTCCTTGGATCTGTCCATAGAAATGGACGAAGGTGATTCCAGTTCCAATCACCTAACCTTTGATGGAGGAATCCTTTTCCAAACTGATCCATTATCCTAAACAGACAGGATTGTTAGACTAGTCATATTCCTACGTGGAAACCTACCTTATATCTAGGGTTTTTCTGCCAAAGCAGACTAGGGTGCATGCCTCCTGGGTTTCAGTCACAATCACCAAATCACTCGCGATCATCAGGTGGATGGACTGGAGATTGATTAGACATTCCTTGTGCAAAAAGACCAGTTAGGGATGGCATTTGACTAATAGTTGTGTTCGAACCAGGGAACGTAAGCTGGTCTACAAGCTGAACCACTCTACCTTCATGTGGAAAACAAATCAATTGAAAGAGTGAGGAAATGATAGCTCCCATGCTATAAATGTAGTCACGTCCGAGGAGTAGATTGTAATCTAGAGGTCCTTGGACTACCATCACATTTAGATGAACGGTTTTCCTTCTCAAAGTTATAGGTAAATTTGGAAGGATCCCTAACGGTCGACTGGTTCCTTTGTTGAAGCCTGTCAAATTTCAAATCTCAGGTAGAAGCGATGGCGAACCAAGCACTTTCCAAGCAGTTAAGGAAAGGATACTCACAAAAACCCCTTCATCTATGATAGTACCAACCATGATCATTCTGTAAGCTTGTACTATGATTCAAAATGGTACATTAGATGGTAGGCGGGGTCTACCTAGTAGATTCCAATCAAAGGAAATGACTAGATTGCTTGGAGGTAGGAATGGATAAATAGTTGGATAAAACTCTAACAAACTTCCTTCCTGCGTTTAAGGAATGGGTATATTTCCCCCATGTTCATCGGAGTCTGTGTTTATGAAAGAATTTGAACGGTGTCGTTCTCATTCTCTTTGGTGATAGTATCATCTGAAGGTGGACCCTCTGAAGACAAGATTGGGTCGACTGCCATCTCGACCTGTTGGCTTTGGTCCAATGTGGACTTAGAGGGTTTAGCTTCAATCATAGGTGCTTCGACCAACAACAACAGTGTGTCAATTGGATTTTCAACTAGCGATGGACTCGGCAAGATTTTCTTGTATCCAGGAGGGATTCGCTGCGGTGAAGCAGGACAGTTATCCAAGACTCTTTTAGCTTAGTCTAGGAAGGGACAACGGTGAAGGGCATGACTGCCTTCACACAGTCTACAAGGAAATTTAGATCTTCCTTTTTGTCCATTGACTTTGTTTTCACTAGTTGATGGTGTGCTCTCAACATGATCGTCAGAGGTTGAAGACACCGGATTGTGCAAGCGGGGAGACCAGTCCCTCAAGATCCGTGGGATGCAGGGAAAATCTCGATGATAGTGGTCTCCCTTGCAAATGACACATGGAGATTTAGGTTTGGAAGGTGCAGTGTGTGGATTTTCACCAGATGATGCACAGTTGCCCCCTTTTGCTATTGGATTCTTCTTCTTCTTCTCCTTCCCTTTCTTCTTCTTCTCAGTTACTTGGTTTTTAGCGTTGCTAGCTTCACCAAGCGAAGAGGAAGAAGGAGAGGGAGAAACAAACGAAGTGGAAGGTTGGGGAGCAACTTCATCTGGTTGCTGATTGGATTGCTGAGGAATTGTGGTGTTTTGAACGACAGAGGTCGAGAAAAGCCAAATTGGCAGGCCAATTGTGAGTCCTGGAAGGGACAATGTAGCCACATGTGGAGCACCAACATCTCCCCAAGAAAAGAAGGGACTAGGATTTCCCCCAAGGGGAAATCCTTGATTGGTAGACTACATTTCTCAACCTAAAGACCAACGAGGGAACAGTGACATTATTCCGATTAAAATAAATTTTATGACGCTTTGACACAATTAAGAGTCGAGAAAAAGCTAAAGATGACTCTAGTCACCTTTGATTTTTAATGAACCTGAAGTGACAAGTGCTCAGATGGACCTTTTCTTTTAAGGAGTCTGAAAAGGAATGAAAGTAACTATTCTGGAAATCTAGACAGAGGGATTACCAAACCAATCGCAAAACTGCAGAATACTTTTTACGGTATGGCAGTAAATCTTCCTGAATGTTGTGTTTAGTGCATTGCGATCGATAGGGCGGCAAACACAGCTTCCTAAGGATAAAGGATGTAGCCTATTGTGGTCTCCCAATATATACTTGATGGTACGTGGGAGCACAAGTCTATACTAGAACTTTTCGTCTCAAAGAGGAGGAATCACCCAACGTACGTTGAAAGCGATAGTTACCAAGCTTTACGATGTCGGAATACGTCTCTAGCCTAGACTTCTAAATGTTGTGCGTTAGGTTCCAAAGCGTTTTTATGTTCATTGAAGTTTATTTTATAGTTGATCTTTCTTAAGAAGTTTTCCTTTAAGGTTCACCACGTGATGTAGATATACAATTCCTAAATATGCAATCTAAGATGATAAACAGTGGTTTACTTTCTTTTTGCAATGAAAATCCTAGCTACTAAGGAAAGAGAAATGAAATTGTTTCAACATAGAGCAGAGAGCACACACTAGATGCACTTTTCCTAAATCAAATTTAGCATGCAATCTTAATGCAAATGCACATGCATGTATTGTTTTTCAGTTTCCTTAATGTGAGAATGACAAAAAAGAAAATGAAGTATAGATCTGAACTATCTTCTTTCAAAGCGACAGTACTAACAATTTTCTTTTTAAAAAACAAAAGTAAAGCCAAGACGACACTTTGCGATTTCGAAGTTAAAATTGCTTTCGACACTTGAAATACTAATGATTCAAATCAAATACAATGGAAAAAGTGTAATCAACTATCTAAAAGAGGAATGCTTTGTGACACTCTTTTTCTTGACTAAAAACGACACTTGCGACACTTTCAAATCAAAAGACGACAATTTGATTAAGCTACTTTTTGAAAAGGAGAACTGTAAATGATGAAAAAAAAAAAAACATTCACAATTACTTCTGATGGAGGCTGAATAATGCAAAGGAAGATGGTTTCAAAAAAGATATACTGATCACAGACAGCAAAACCACTGAATAAAGCTAAAGACAATGAAAAAAAACCAAAATCTAGAGGCAAAAACAGTCTTAGTCAATCATCGCACCTGTAACACAGGGAAATAGGGATGCATCTCACCTACAACACATAGGAGGTGCGATGCATCCAGGTTTCCAAGAAGATATAGTGCGATGGACCAGGGACGAGACTATGCTTGGTTTTCACTCACAGTTTTCAGCTAAGTTCAGGGGTTTAAGCTTAACTAATGACAGTCAGTAAACACAAAGTATAGGGGCTGATATAATGAAGTTATTTGAGCTACCACCAGGGCACTTAGGATGTCTGTAAGCTAGATGTTCATTTCATAAAGCAACCTAGAGATTGACTGAAGTAACGTTGATCAACTTTGCAGTTTCATAGCAAAAGCAGTTCGAAGGCTAGCTGGCTTGACTTCAGGATCTATCTGTGGTTTATAAAGCAAACAATAGTAACAAAACAAACAAACTATTCGTTCCCCAGTGGAGTCGCCATTTTGTTATCGGGAAAACTAGTGTCCATTCAGAGCTGCTAGTCCCACTAAGACAGGTAGCTATCTTAGAAACAAACAAATTAAAGTTACTTATGTTTTTCTTTATTAGAGATAGATGAGAGAGAAGCAAAGAGCACCAACCTTAGTCTTTCGCTAGTCTCCTTGCTCGTTTTCTCTCTCCTTTGATAGAGCTTTCACCACTCCTTTCTCGCTTGTCCCACTTCAAAGAACACCTGTAGAGTCAAGGCAGCCAAATACCATCAAAGCATAGAGATTTATAACCATAAATAATGTAGGATCAGATGTACATTAACCATACAAATGCATACATAAACAAGATTCAGAGATATACAAGCATATGGAGGAAAACTCAAATAGCTTTATTGATAGAAGTAGTAGAAGAGAGGATTACAACCAAGCTATCTGATCCAACATCATCCTCCCAGCATGAAAGCCCTCTTCACCTCATACAAAGCAAGATCACCCAACAATGTCTTCAAAGAGAAACCAATAGCACTTCCTTGTAAATTACAAAATTCCAGCCTTTGGATCTCTTGGATGAGGGATCCATATATAGATGTTTACAGGAGAGTGAGTCAAATTCTGGGATTTTTATTAGTGTCATTTCACTGATAGTTCTTGGTTCCACTTGGAGATTTCAGATCTCTTACTCATCCCTGGGTGAATTCAGAGAGGCAAGTGTCATATGAGCAGTTTCTAGAAGATTCTATGGGTTTCCACCTACCAAACTGCTTCTGCCATTTGTCTACTCTCACTCATCACACCCTATAGAAGGGCTTTCCAGTATGCATCACACCCCCCCCCCTGGTGTGTAATAGGTGAGATGCATCGCACCCTATGCATGGAGCAGTCTGTATGGTCCAGTTTTGACCAGTTTTGAGTAGTTTTTCATGGAGAAATTATGGGAGATGATGTAATCAGCTGACCTTGTTCCTTTAGGGTATGAAACAACACTTTTAGGGGTTTAGAAGCCCTTGTTTTATGGACATATGTGATTTGGGTTGTAGTTCCCAAATATGTCTATAACAATTCAGAATTAGAAACTGTGGACTAACTTCCCTGAGTAAAAGGATAATCTAATTCACTCGGAAATTACTCCATAGAAAGTGGAGGAATACCTTGTAGTCATAAAGACCGATGATGAGGTCTGGTGGAAGCCACGGTGAATGGTATAGATTTTTACAAAAAAAAATATTAAGTAATGTTCTTATATTGTCTCAGTAATCAAAACAACACACTCATAGAAAAGAAAAAAAAAATCTATGATATCAGTAAGAAATCAAATTATGTCTGATAGTCACAAGTAGCTAGAGATGAAACCCAATATTGAAGGACTATAAGAGAAATATGGCCAAAATGAGATAGTTATGATTACTCCTAAGCTTCACCTGAACCTCGGTGAGAAGAGGCCAAGTACTATAGTGAAGACAAGCACCCTCCCAAAAAATCAAAAATAGAGTAGGTTCACCTGTCTAGGTACCAGGGCATCCCACCCAAGTCATATTATGTAAGTCCATAGGAATATGGCCACTAAGTTCACGTCAAATCACAAACACCATCGGGGGGACATGATCGTAGACAATATGCTATGTGGGTAGGATACCCACCGAAATTCAATCGAATGTGGGCTACCTTCTTTCACAGTCTGATGTTGTCTCGCATTTGACTCATGTGTTAGAGGAGCAGTCACAAATGATGTGAGTGCAGCAGGATTTTCTCTCTTTAATGACACTAGTTTATTTGTACAACCTTGGGGAGTTGACTTCCATAGCCTAACCCAAGACCCTAACCTAAGCTAATGTATGTTTTTCTAAAGCAAAGAGTTACTGATTTCTTTTATTATTAACTTTATTTTAAAGTAAATTTATTAGTATCTTCTAAAAGGTGTTGATGTATCAAGTTTGTGATACGTGACTCAAACCACGCAGAAAGAATGCTCTTCAATTAACTTTAAATGCAAAAGAGTTTCTACGGGGAGAGTGTGCTAACGTCTTTTCCAAAACAAATAGACCTAATGAAGATTCTAATATATATCAGCAAAGCATACATTCACAACTCAAAATAAACAACTCATCATTAAACTGGTCGAAACAAACCAAAATAACAAAAAATATTTTTTTCTTTTATTTTCAAATAATGCAATTAAGCTACTATTTTAAATGAAAATCACATGTAAATGGCTAAAAATATCATAGTTCAGACAAAATGGACCTCAGAACCAGTAAAGAATCAAAATCCAAAACAATGAAATCCACAAGATGGGTGGAAAATATGGTTTTCAAGGCACTAATGTGGGTTTCTAGATTGTACAATGCATTAACAGCTAAGGTGACGCTCTGTACAAAAAAGGAAATTGCATTAACATGCATTGGAAGGCACTAGTAGGGTGTGTTACTCTGGTTTCGCTCATAGAAAGAAAGATCAAGGCCACAATAGAGACTTCGACCAAAAATTATAGCATATAGACACACCAATGATAGGAATTCAAAGGTGACAAGACCAAATGGAGGCATAGGTTCAGGATCTAGGAGGTAGAATCAAATTCAGGAATCAAAACAATCCCCAGTGAAGTAACCAATTATGATATAGGGATTTTTGCTTGGTTAAACAAATAAGAAAACCCTCTCAGGTTTCTCAGGACCTAAGGTAGACAGATTAATGGATCTATTGCCTTAGTTTCCAGGAAAGCTGAGATGGTTTTCTTAGTTATTTAATAGAGCAAAAATCCCTATAGTAGGGGTTGCTACCACTTTTTCTCAGACTTGAGAGTACCTTAAAATGGATGAACATAGGCTGAAAGTTGATTTTACTAACTCAAAATTTTCTCAGGTTATTCACAAAGGTAGACATTGCAACCTAGTTTGGTGGGAAGCTCTACCAAAAAAGTGTTTGAAGGTTTTTCAGAAGGTAATGAAATCCTTTCTAAAGAAGATCATATGGAAAAAAATTATATTTATATTATAGTGGTTATGATAAACAGACAAGGCATTGAAACCCTGAGAAATTTGTCAACTAAATCCCAGTATAGGCCATTATTAAGGTTTAGGTTTGGGAGGTCAGGGGGAGATATAAATAAATACCCATAACTTGAAAAAAAGAATTTTTTTTCTAATTTCATTTAAATAAGAAATTGACTATGTTGACATTATCTCTTGAGGCCCTTGGATTTATATAACACTTTAGTAGTTATGTCTATGTGCACTACAGACTCTTTAATTGAGCATGATGTGTAACTCCAGTGTCCATCTAGGTGGAGTTTCTAGGCCTACAAATGTTGTTCTAGATGTTTGAGGGCCATATTTCAATATAGTACATGTAATTTTATATCCATGAGCCAACTTGCATTTTTAACCCCAGGCCCCCAAAGAAGAGATTATCTCAAGTTTATTCTATCAAAATGCTTGAAATAAATTGTTTGTATCTAGATTAACATTAAAGTGTGAAAAGTAACTTGTGAGGTATATTAACCTTTGAAACAACTACTTTGATTCCAAAGTCCTACCAATGGTTAAATTTGATTCATGTCCCACTTAAGAAAATCTTTGTCCTCAACCTCAATCCTGGCATGATCTACACCTCAATTTTTGAATTCTTAAATGGATTTAAATGTTGAGGAATTTTTTAAGTTCCTGGAGGTCCATATGCTTATAGATTGGTTACGCACTACTTTTGGTATGTCTAATGGATGAAAGAATGCAATATTTGATAAAATAATAGAGAAGATCAACAAGATGAGTACGAAGATGAAGGCTAAGTACCTGTCTGTGGACTATTTGTAATGCCAAATACCCTTACTGCCACATAAAGAAATTATCCCTTGTGATGCAATATTTGATAAAATAATAGAGAATCTCAAGAAGATGATTACCAAGATGAAGGGTAAGTACCTGCCTGTGGACTATTTATGATACCAAATACTCTTGCTACCTAAACAATGTTGAGAAATGGCAACCAGAAATTCTAGTTTAATTTTTCCTTGAATTAAACTGAGAATTAAAATCGAATTATATTCTCATAGCAACTTGTAAATAGTTAATTAACTTAATTAGCTTAGTAATTTTGAGTTGGAAGTCTTTTTGAAGTCATGTATATGTTCTCCCTAAATTTTAGGGGTCCAGTATGATTTTAAATTGAGTTGTAAATTAGATAACTCAGTTTACTGAGTTATGGTCAGTTAAATTAGTTCTAACTGTTTGTGGAATTAATAGAGGACTAACAGTCAGTTGGTGCACTAGTGCATCCACAAGTGTCACTCTAGTTCACTACAGATTCCCTATTCAGAAATTCATGCATGTCGATTTCGAGAAAGACCCAGTTGAGACTAGAGTGTAGGGACAGTGTACTATCAGTTGTATGATTTATTGAGTTGTATAGATCATGCATGCAATAAGAGAAATACCTATGTTTGGATTACCCAGTTTTGGAAGCATGATTTCTCTTTAAATATGGGTTATTCATCCTAGGAATTACACAAGAGCTTAGGGGTTTGGAGAGCTGCAGAATTGGCTAAGTGTTGGCCAAGAGATTTCTTGTCAGTTAAGAGAGTTGAGCATACTTGTGCGGAATTGTTCTAGTCAGAACAAGCTTTGTATATTCACTCATATTTATGATATATACAATATAGATAGAGGGGTTTTGAGTAGTGGCTTTCCCAGATACATCTTGTGTTATGTGTCATTGATTTATCTTCTTCTTGTTCATATTGTTTTTATCGATCTATTGGCTTCCGCTGGTTGAAAGTAGAAGTAGATTCTTGTCCTGTGCCTTAGTACATTGCATGAAATTGTGAATCTACACTAAAATGATACATGGTATCGGAGTTGAGAACAATATACTAGAGGAGATTTCGAATTTTTGAGTTCAGGGTTACAGGTGAAATTCGAATTTGCAATACATACTTCAGGATCGGTAGATGGCGTTCTATGGTTTGCGGCTTGAGTATGCCTGGAAGGTAGCTCGAATTTTATATCCTGGAGGGACATAATGGAGATTGTGCTAGAGGATAATGGGTTAGGAATTCGTTGATCAAGAAATTCCTAAGCTAGCAACAATGGATGCACAAAATTTGGCCGAATGGAAGAAGTGTGTGGTGAAGGCGAGGTAGATAATTCTTGAGGGAGTTCGAGACCACATTGTCTTGAGTCTCCATGGAAAGGAAACTATGTATGCTATGTGGAAAACATTCACGGACTTGTATCAAAACAACAATGACCAAAGGAAATTGGCACTGAAGGACAAACTTCGAAAAATCAAAATGGAGAAAGACGAGATGATTCCAAAATACTTGACCAAGTTCACTCAGTGTTGTGATGAACGTGGAAGTGTTGGAATCACGATTTCCAAGGATGATATGGTGAGTCTTTCTCTTCTATAACTCCTAAAGAGTTGGAATAGTTATCAAGACTCTGCCAATGGTCGGGAGAAGTTGCCAGATTGGGAATGAATGTGGTCGGATTTGATGCAGGAAGAGATCAGGAGGAACACCAGGGATGGCTCTTCATCAAAAACTGATGATGAAGAGAACGTACCTTAGCGATTAAGGTGAAGAAGGGGAAAGGGAAAGCTTCCCATTCCAAATCGAATTCTTATCATGGAGGTAAGAAGAAATACATGACAAAAATTAAGTGCTTTCATTGTCAAGAGCTAGGCCATTTTGCTTCAAATTTTCCACTCAAGAAGTCCAAGAGGAAGTCCTCAGGAGGAGCGACGGCTGAGGCTTTGACCTCTCAATTTGAATTGGACTTTTCCTTCATTGAACGCATGGTGTCATCAATGATGGGAAGTGTATGGTACTTAGGCAGTGGATCTTCATTCCACATGACTGGCAACAAAGAGTTATTCAGTGACCTAGAGGAGAAAGATCTCCATATGCATATCGAGATGGGTGACGATGGGAAGTATAATGTTACTGGATTGAGCACAATTAATTTTTACCAAGAAGCATGGGGCTCCACTCACCTTGAAGAATGTTATGTATGTGCCCGGGATGAAGAAGAACTTGGTATCTGTCAATATGCTTGAGAATAGAGGCTAGGATGTGATCTTCTCGAAATGAAAGGAATTCCTTTGACACATAGCCACAGGTCAAGTAAAGAAGATATGGATTCAAGTGAAGAATCTCTATAAGTTATAGGTAGACAAGTGTGTTGCTTTGAGCACAAAAGTAGAAATGGTGTAGAGCTAAGACGTTGGCGAGTTCTGGCACAGGCGATTGGGCAACTTGCATCATGGGGCTTTGAATATATTGCAACAAATCTGTACTGGCCTTCCCAAAGGTACGCTTAAGCAAGTTGATATATGCAAGGGGTGTACTTCGTGAAAATACACCAAGTCTTCCTTTCACGACAGAGATAGTCGAGAAAAGGCTATTCTAGAGCGAGTCCATTCAGATGTGTGTGGACCATTCTTGAGAGCATCCACGTCTAAACACATGTATTATGTTATATTTCTTGATGACTTTTCTCGAAAATGCTGGATATTTTTAAAGCATTGGTGGAGAAAGAGTCGAGCAAGAGGGTTAAATCTCTACGGAGTGATAACAGTGGTGAGTATGTCTCAAATGAGTTTAAGAAATTTTGTGCAGCGGAAGGGATTAAATGGGAGTTGACGGCACCCCATAACCCTCAACAAAATGGGGTGGCCGAGAGGAAGAACAAAAGCATAGTAGGGGCAGTGAGGGCAATGTTACATGATTAGGTCCTACCACTACACTTGTGGGATGAGGCATGCAACACAACAATTTATGTTCATAACCATAGCCCACATCAGATACTTGAGATGAAGACACCAAAGGAGGCTTATTCTCGTAAGAGGCCAGATGTTGGTCACTTTAGGATTTTTGGGTCATCGATATATTTCCATGTGACAAAAGATGAATGGAAGAAGCTTGAGCTGATAGCAGAGTTGGGGATATTTGTGGGATACACTTATATACCTCACAACTATCAAGTGCACTTGACGACCATCAGGATGACAATGGTTCACAGGGATGTCAGATTCAATGAGGAGAAGGCCATGTGAGTTTCCCTTGAGAGGGATCTTGAGATACATCCAGATGAGGAGCTTTTAGCTCCTAAGATTGAGGAGCCTCAAATTGATGTGGAGCAACCACATGTAGAGGATTTGGGAGTGGAGACATCCACTCAAGCAGAGTCTTCCAGAGCGGGAAGAAAGCGCACCAGAGAGGTTGACAGATTGTTGGATGATGCATGGGAGAATGTGGGAGCACCCACTTCTTAGCGTAGGCAGAGGAGGTCACCTAAGAGGTACACTGGATACATGTATCTTATGGGAAAATTTGTTGTGATAGAGTCATCTTCCTTTAAGGAAGCAATGTAGAAGTCGGTTTGGGTTGATGCCATGGTGGAGGAGTCTGACTCCATAGTTCGTAATAGTGTTTGGGATGTGGTCGAAGGACAAGTCAGTGGTGAGCTCTTATTTGTTTTACAAGGTAAATCAAGCTGCAGATGGTAGTTTGGAGAATCATAAGGCTAGATTTGTGGCCCGTGGCTTTTCATAGGTAGAGGATATTGAGTATGATGAGATCTTTGCTCCTGTTGCAAGGTACTCGTCAATCAGATCTATATTGGCCCTATCAACACAGATGGGTTGGAAGATGCATCAGATGGATGTAAAGACAACCTTCCTTAATGGCATGATTGAGAAAGAGGTGTACATAGAGCAGCCTGAAGGTTTTGAGACCTTCGATCGTGAGTCGCATGTGTGCCAGCTCAAGAGAGAATTGTATGGACTAAAGCAAGCACCTCGTGCTTGGTACACCAGGATAGATAGCTACTTCGCCGAGATGGGCTTCACGAAGAGTGAAGCATATGTGAACCTGTACCACATAGTGGTGGAAGTTAAATTGTTGATCATTGTACTTTATGTTGATGATCTCATACTGACAGGTGATAATCAATTGATCAAATCTTGCAAGGAGGACCTTGCAAGAGAGTTTGAGATGAATGACATGGGGCTTATGCATCACCTTCTTGGCATGGAGGTATGGTAGGGTGATGGGGAGTTGTTTGTGTCTCAGGGAAAGTATGCAAATGGGATACTCAAGAGATTCTGCATGGAGAGCAACAAACCCATGGAAACTCCTTTAGCAGGTAATTGGAGGAAGGAGGATGCTACTTCAAGGGAAGTAGTGAAAGCTATTGTTTATAGGTAGCTTGTGGGTTCACTCATGTACTTGGTGAACACACGATTGGATATGTGCTATGCAGTTAACCATCTTAGTCAAGTGATGGTTAGGCCTACCAATTTGTATTGGAAGGCAAAAAAACATGTGATGAGATACCTCAGGGGCACTTCTTAGTATGGATTATGGTACATACAGATAGAGGGAGTGAAGCTTCAAGGCTTCACCGATGCATATTGGGTAGGGAGTCCATCTAACCAAAAGAGCACATCAGGAGCGATCTTCAGTATTGGGTCAACGACAGTTTCTTAGTACAACAGGAAACAGAGATCAGTTGCACTCACTCAGTAGAGGCAAAGTACATGACTTTGAGTCAGGCAGCATGTGAGGCCATATGGATGAGAAAGATCCTGGTTGGTTTGTTTGGTCAACAGATGGATCCAACTATGATTTACTGTGATAATTAGAGTTGTATCAAACTCTCTAAAACCCAGTTTTTCATAATCATTCCAAGCATATTGATATCCGATATCATCATCTCAGAGATTGTGTATTGAGGAAAATTATGTTGTTAGAGTACATTCCCATGGAGGAGCAAATGCTGACATTTTGAAAAAGGCATTGTCAAGATGTAAATTCTAGTTTCACAGAGATAGGATTAGAGTAGCAAATAATCCCTTTCTTGTTAAGAGGGAGTGTTGAGAAATGGAAATAAGAAATTCTAGTTTAATTTGCCCTTGAATTAAACTGAGAATTAAAATTGAATTCTACTCTCATAGCAACTTGTAAATAGTTAATTAAGTTTAATTAACTTAATTAGCTTAGGAATTTCGAGTTGGGAGTCTTTCTGAAGTCATGTATATGTTCTCCCTAAATTTTAGGGGTCCAGTATGAGTTTAAATTGATTTGTAAATTTGATAACTCAGTTTACTAAGTTATGGTCGGTTAAATTAGTTCTAACTATTTGTGGAACTAATAGAGGACTAAAAGTCAATTGGTGCACTAGTGCATCCACAAGTGTCACTCTAGTTAACTAAAGATTCCCTCTTCAGAAACTCATGCATGTTGATTCTGAGAAAGACCTAGTTGAGACTAGAGTGCAAGGATAGTGTACTATCAGTTGTATGATTTACTGAGTTGTATATATCATGCATGCAATCAGAGAAGGATCAATGTTTGGATAGCATAGTTTTGGAAGCATGAATTCCATTTAAATATGAGCTATTCATCCTAGGAATTACGCAAGAGATTAGGAGCTTGGAGAGCTGCAGAATTGGCTAAGTGTTGGCCTAGATCTTGCTTGTGAGCTGAGAAAGTTGAGCATACTTGTGCAAAATTGTTCTAGAGAGAAAAATCTTTGTATCTTCACTCATATTTATGATATATGCAATACAGATAATGGGTTTTTGAGCAGTGGCTTTCCCCAGATACATATTTTATTATGTGCCATTTTTATCGTCTGCTTGTTCATATTGTTTTCATCGATCTATTGGCTTCCATTGGTTGAAAGTAGAAGTAGATTCTTGTCCTATGCTTTAGTACATTGCATGAGCTTGTGAATCTATAGGAAAATTCTACAAACAGATGCCAAATACCCTTGCTGCCACAAAAATTAACCCTTGTGACGCAATATTTGATAAAATAATAGATAAACTAAACAAGATGATTACTGAGATGAAGGGTCAGTACCTTCCTGTGGACTATTTGTAATGCCAAATACCCTTGCTTCCCAAAAAGATGCCAAATACCCTTGCTACCCAAACAAATGCTAAATACCCTTACTGTCATAGAAATTAGCCCTTGTAATGCAAACTGGGAGTGCAAAGGCATCTCATCAAACAATGATATAAGCACAAATATAGTGTAAAATAATGTGTTGGTACAATAGAAATACTAGAAATGTAAGAATCTGAAAGTCTTAGTAACTTACTTATTTTGCTTATTTTGCAACTTTTGATACAAGAATATGACAAAAGGTGCAACTATTTACAGATGAATTCTGACCTTTAAAAAATGAATTTATACAAATTTTGCATTTTAGTACTTGCCTATCATAATGACAAGTTATTTGAATTTCTAATGTTTTAACATAAGCAAAAAAATGTCCAAAATTCCACCCTATCAAGCTTAAGTTTCAACTTTACGGAAGAATACATAACATATAGTTTTGACAAGTCAAGCATATCGCAGGCAAGACCCGATAGTTTCAGAATGGTTCCAACCTCATAGGACTTCACATGGAGAAATAAGAATGTCTTATCTCATTCAGAATGCAGCAGAATTAGTAATTTTCATGATTTTATAGTTCGTAGGATTACAAAATTTCCACTAAATTTAGTCATGAATGATGATATGGGATTGGCCTTAGTCAAGACCACCAAGCTATGGAATTTTGTTTCATGTAATCACCTACAATAGTTAACATAAACATGGGTTTCCTTCTAAAATGTCATTTATGTGTATCACACATATTTTCGTATGAGATAATGTGTTATTTAATGTGTGTGTGTGTCTCATTTTTATTTTCTTGCAAGATAATGTGATACACACACACACACACACAGTGTTTCCCCAACGTATCCATTTCTTATGAGATAATGTGCTAGTTAATGTGTGTGTGCATATCTCATTCTTCTTTTCTTGCAAGGTAATGTGATATAAACAAACACACACTATGTTTCCCCCGTGTACCCATTTCATTTTAGGGGGGAGGGGGTGTCATGTGCCACATTTCCATGTGTCCCCATTTCTAAAACTTGTACATGTTTTCCATGTTTCGTATAACTTAGCTTGAAATTGTAAGGCTCTGAAAATCTCTATGTTGAGAATTAGAGTGAGAGAGAGAGAGGATGTCAATGCCTGTTGGAGCTTGCATCCAAGGATGAGTGATTGTGCCAAGAAGCAAGCTCGCCATCAAAGTCCTCAAGCACTGTGAGAGGACTAATGCATTTGGTAGATGGTGTCCTTGGGGGAGTGACTTGTACTAAAAAAACCTAGTTCTATGATACCAGGGATGGTGGTCACAAGAACGAGAGAACCCATTGCTCCTAACATCAGAGACTGAAGGGAGAAATCACCTGGTAGAAACCACGCTTACTCCACTGGACCTACTAGGTGGTATTTGGGTGGGGGGAGCCCAACTCTTGAAGAACCTGACACTGGTTTGTTTGCTAGTATATTTCTTCTATATTTTACCATTTACAAAAAACATTCTTCTATATTTTAACCTTTTCAATTTTGGTATTTGGTATAAACATTTGATTTCGGAGCAGATCAGGGAGAAATTGTACTATGAAAGCAATATTGTGAGCACGATAAAATGCCAATGGATGCAACTAGGAAGAATGGGAAGCAAAACAGTGCCAAAGAGGCAAAACAATACAAGACATTGAGCAAGATTGGAAGAAAAATGGAGTTAACTATTTGAAAAAAAACATAAAGTGGGGAAGCATCTTGAGCAAAAGAAAATGAGTCAGAGTAACAACATAAAGATGCAGTAGGTAACAACACAGAGGGGAATTTAGCATTAGATCAAGCAACTTTACCCCTACAAAAGATTGAGGAGAAATATAATTTGCTCATTGTGTAATTTTGGATGCAAGAATATGATAGTAGGTGCAACTGTTTACATATAGTTAAGTCTAGTTAGATTAGTTCCAAATAGTTTGCGGAACTGATTGTGGGTTCAGTTAGTTAATGCATGCATGCATGCAACTAGTGTTCTCCAGATAACTGAATATTCTCTCATAAATAATTCATGCATGTCAGTTCAGATAGACATCCAGTGGAGATTAAACACAGGGCCATTATACTATCAGTGGAGGAATTTTCCTATAAAGGAAACTCATCCATGCAGAAGGAATTAACTCCTTCAGGATTGCGCAGTTATTTCAGAGGTCAGTGTTGTGTGTGAGGTGAGAATCATACAGGTTGCAGCTAGAGGACCCAGGAGAAACTGCACAAGGAAATAGGAGGCTTGGAGGACTGAAGGAAGGCACATGTGTTGTCTATTCTGTCTATGAGTAGCAGTGAGGGATTGTACTGAGAGCTGGATAGATTGTGAGCTAAAGCTTTGTGTAATCCTGAGACATTTCCACTTGTATGATAATACAGATAGCGGGGTTTTTAGCTGAGGCTTTCCCCAGAGTATTCTTCTGTGTTTCATGAGTGATTGAATCTTCTTCTCTATTATATGTGTTCTGTTTGATCTTGCTCAAAATCGATTAAGCTTACGCAAGTTTGATAGTATAAGTAGATTAAGTATTTTGCTTTAGTACATTGCATAATCATAGTGAGAATTTCTACATGGTATCGAAGCTAGCTGATTTGTAGAAATTTCTACATGGTATCAGAGCAAAGGTGATCAAAGCAGAGAATAATATACGAAGAAGAGAGAAGTTCAAAGTTTTGAAGTTCTTGATTGTAGGTACAGAATCAATTTCTTATCACATCTCAAAATTCACCAATGGCGTTCAATGGCTTGAGACTTGAGTAGGCCTTGGATGGCAGCTCGAATTACATAGCTTGGAAGGATCGCATGGAAGCGGTATTAGAGGACAATAGTTTTAAGGACTTCATTGATCAAGAAGTCCCCAAGCCAGTAGCAGCTAATGCCCAAGAATTGGCGGAATGGAAGAAATGTGTGGCAAGAGCAAGGAGGATTCTTCTGGAGGGAGTTCGAGACCATATTGTCTCGAGTCTCCATGGGAAGGAGACATCATTTTCAATGTGGAAGACATTGAAGGATCTATATCAGAACAACAGTGATTAGAGGAAGCTGGCGCTGAAAGACAAGCTTCAGAAAATCAAGTGTGAAAAGGGCAACACAATCTCTACATATCTGAACAAGCTCACCACCTGTAGAGATGAGCTTGGAAGTGTAGGAATCACGACAGCTGATGATGACATGGTGAGTCTTGCTCTCCTCAGTCTTCCTAAGAGCTGGCATAGCTACCATGACTCAATGAATGGAAGAAAGAAACTTCCAGATTGGGAACAACTGTGATCAGATCTGATGCAAGAGGAGATCAGGAGGAGCACCAGAGATGGTTCTTCATCCAAGGAAGATGAAGAAAATCTAGCCTTAGCCAGTAAGGCAAGGAAAGGGAAGGAGAATGATTCTCATTCCAAATCGAGTTCTTCCCGTGGTGGGAAGAAGATTGACAAATATAAAGTGTGATGCTTTAATTGTCATGAGGTGGGCCATTATGCAACAAATTGTCCATTGAAGAAATCCAAGAAGGGATCCTCGGAAGGATCTGAAGGTGAGGCCCTAGCCTCTCAATTCGAATTGGATTTTACCCTCATCACATGCATGGTTTCATCGATGATGGGTTGTGGTTGGTTTCTTAACAGTGGAGCCTCATTCCAAATGACCGACGATAAGAGTTTGTTCAGTACCTTAGAGGATAAAGACCTCCAAATGGGCATAGAGATGGGTAATGATGAAAAGTATAGTGTTTCAGGAGTAGGCACAGTTGCTCTTCAAAGGGAGAATGAATCTCTCATTACCTTGACAGATGTGAAGTACATGCCTGGATTGAAGAAGAACTTGGTATCGATCACGATGATGGAGGACAAAGGCTACGATGTTGTCTTCAGTACGGGAAAGGTTTTCCTTAGACACATCACCACAGGTCAGGGGAAATAGATTGGTTCACGGGTACAGAACCTGTATGCACTTGAGGTTCAAGATGCATGCAAAGCCTTGAGGAGCAAGGAAAATGTTGGAGACTTTGTGGTTGAGAGGGAGAGTAAATTACCTCTCAACATATAGCGCCAGAAGAAGTCTCAGACAATTGTGGAGGAGCCACAATTGAAGAAGTCAGCAAAGGGATCACATGCAGCCATACCTCCAGGTGTGAGGTGGGGCGATGTGAAGAGATAGTCCCAAGAAGGCTGAAATAGGGGCAGGATCCTTGAGGTACCCAGCCTCTTTGATTAGACCTTGCTACGGGAGCCCCGACGAGGAGTAGCAGGACTGGCTGAGTGGGTAGAGACAGATGCGAATGGAGTGGCAGAGGGAGCTTCAGCATTAGAGGGTGTTTCTAGCCCAACAAGGAGGTCAGTTGGGAGATCAGTTACTTACTTCTCAGTAACTGAGTTGCAGTGCAACATTGGGCAGCACGATGCAACATGATGAGAGGAGGTGTAGTGAGGATGCAGTGCTGGGAGATAGGACCAACAGCAGCATGGATACAGTAGGAGGAATCAGTGGGATTGATGCAGTCAGATATCAAAGTGACAGAGGCTAGGGCAGCCAGATACTGAAGAGCATAGAGGTGCAAAGTTTTCAGTCGACAGAGGCAATAACAATCAGAGACTTTGATGACAGATGCATCATACTAATTCAGGTTGGATATTTTTTGTTTCTGGAGTTGTTGGAGCAACAACACTTGAGAAAAGTGTTGCATGCAGAACATTCCAAAGGTTCAAGATCGGGTTCGAGTTGAATGCCTTTCTTGTTGAGAGGGAGTGTTGAAAATAGCCGCAAGAAATGATAAAAATAGAAATGCTACAAATAGCATTACTATAAATAGAATTTTAGGATATACTCCAACTCTGTTGGAAATAGCAAAAAATGGAAATGCTAAAAATAGCATTGCTATAAATAGCATTTCAGAATATATTCCAATTTTGATTTTTCCTTGAATCAAAATTGAGAATTAAAATTCGAATTTAGTCTCACTAGTTATTTGAAAAATAATTAATTAATTCATCTTGAGTTAATTAGTTGGAGAAAATCAAACATGAAGTCTTTGTGAAGATGTGCAACAATTATCCCTTTGATTGAGGAAGTTATCCCTTAATTAAGGAGATAAGGATGAGTTGTATTTGAGTTGTAATTAGTTAGCTCAGTTAACTGAGTTAAGTCCAGTTAGATTAGTTCCAAACAGTTTGTGGAATCGATTGTGAGTTCAGTTAGTTAATGCATGCATACATGCAACTAGTGTTCTCCAGATAATTGAATATTCTCTCATAAATAACTCATGCATGTCAGTTCAGACAGAGACCCAGTTGAGATTAAAGACAGGGACATTGCACTATCAGTTGGAGGAATACTCCTACAAAGGAAACTCATCCATGCAGAAGGAATTAACTCCTTCAGGATTGCGCACTTATTTTAGAGGTCAGTGTTGTGTGTGAGGTGAGAATCACACAGGTTACAGCTGGAGGACCCAGGAGAAACTTCGCAAGAAAATAGGAGGCTTGGAGGACTGAAGGAAGGCACATGTGTTGTCTATTCTGTCTATGAGCAGCAGTGAGGGATTGTACTGAGAGCTGGATAGCTTGTGAGTTAAAGCTTTGTGTAATCCTGAGATATTTCCACTTGTATGATAATACAGATAGTGGGGTTTTTAGCTGAGGCTTTCCGCAGAGTATTCTTCTGTGTTTCATGAGTGATTGAATCTTCTTCTCTGTTATATGTGTTATGTTTGATCTTGCTCAAAATCGATTAAGCTTCTGCAAGTTTGATAGTAGAAGTAGATTAAGTACTTTTCTTTAGTACATTGCATAAGTAGATTAATCTACAGTGAGAATTTCTACATGGTATTGGAGCTAGCTGATTTGTAGAAATTTCTGCACATTGATTTCGGTGGGTTGTGCAGAAGAAGGGAAAATTTCTCCTCTATTATGCCCAAAATGGATTGAATTTGCATTATATATAATTTAATTTCTATCTCATTTGTATCTTGCATTGCATGAGGCATGATTGAAGTAAATCAAAAGCCATGAGAATTACAGCTCAAATTTTCTTAACATTTTTTTAATGCAATTATTGATTTCAGTGGGTTGTGAGGAAGGAGGGCAAAGGCATTTAAGTGAATGGCTATTTCCTCTACTCAGTTGGAATTTTCTGGTTGGAATCCTGGGAATAACACATATTTAGTTTCTTCAAATGAGACATTCATTGTCGGTTTTTATAATGTTTCTCCAAATAGTTACCCTAGTTTACCCTCACTGACCCTCGCTTGTTCACACACCTATTCGTAGTGGTTTGTAGACCCTCGTCTGTTCACACACATGTTCGCAGTGGTTCACAGACCCAACAAAATTACACCCCCACTCTCACGATAGTTGACCCTTTTTTTGCCTTAGCTCACCCCTTTCTTTTATCCGCCTGACCAAACTATTGAATAAATAATACCCAATGGTACATATATTCATATATAAAATAAAAATACCCCTATTATATAGTCAATATATTGTTTTAGGGTTTTTAATTTTTTTATACCCCAATATGAACATGTGATATAGTATTGCTTTGTCGATGAAACCCTGTGCTCTCATCTCCCCCTCCTTTTACAAGAGGTAGGAAACACTACAAAGAAAGGAACTCCAACTCCTAGAAATCTTCAAGCTTTTTTGATTTACTAGGAGTGTCTTTTGATAATTCTTGATCATACTATGCTTTTGTACTAGCTTGTGTAAAGGGCCTAAAGATGTGATCCCACTTCATGCGAATTAGTATGTGTTGTAAATTTTGTCATTTGCTACAAGATTTTTGGTGTATTTATACATATAGGCATAATGGTTTAGATATTCAAAAAATTAGGCTTTTTGATCCTCTAAAGAGCCCTATGTGTGAGTTAGGTAGTTGGAATAACCCCTATTTTGTTGTAATTGCTATATCCACAATGTAAATTTCTATAAATACAATACTGTCGTTTTGATTAAAAAAATACTATCCAACAAATTACTAAAACATATTATAATGAAAAATTATAACAAATTAACATTCAAAAAGCATAATATTTTTTCAACAGTGGGAAAATCTATCATAAGAAAAACATAATATTATGAACACATACAATGAAATAAAAAATTACAACAAATTATAATAAATAAATCAATATTTTGATGATAATTGCAACTTCATGGTGAACCTAAATATTAACATTATCTTAAAGTATAGATTTTATATAACATTTTTTTAATTAAAATTAAAATAATTAATTAATTAAAACTTAAAAGGAAAATGTTAAAAGTTAAATTAAGAAATAAAAATATTTTAGAGATTTGATCTTTCTTAACATTGGGTAAATTCATATTTAAAATGAATCTAGGTTGGTTTAATTTCTCCCTTTTAATAGGTTATATTCTAGATAAATACCATAAATTCTCAATACCATGGGTCATTTTTATTTTTATTATCATTATTATTTTTATATTGTTATTTTTATTTTAAACAAGTTAAAATATTTACATTACATTAATATTTTTATTTATTTATTTTTATGTAATTTGATTTAGTGAAAATATTAAATATTATCTTATAACTTTTTTTTAGCAATCACGAAAACACAACTTTATATAAGAAAATAAATTAAAAACCGAAAATAAAATAAAATTATAAACTAAAATATTTTCAAAAATAAAATCAAAATATGAACCTATGTTGTGGTTCTTAAAGATGACAAGAGCCCCCGAAAAAATCTTTAGGCACATGATAGTTGATATGCGAAAGAGTTAAATTTATAAAAACAAATCTGAGTGGGTATTTTTTTTATTATTTAAAAAATAATTTTAGTTATTCAAATATTATTGTTTAAATGTGTATTTGGATTTATAGTAGTGTGTGGAGAGGTTTTTTTGAGTTTAATATAAAAGAGATGTTGTAATATAGTGTCTTGTTCACTAAAAAAAATAGATTCAGGAAAGTTACATACAAATTAAAATTAAAATTAAATAAAAAAAATTAATAACATGAAAACACTTTGCATCAATCAATGGTAAATATCAAAACACTTACTTTATTTCAAAAACATGTATTAAGATTCTTAACTATGGAGATTTACAAGACTTTATTATGGAGATTTTTAACTTGCAAATATGTTGCCTTACAATACTTTATCAAAACCACATGCTCAAAAAACCATAACTCATTTTATGTGACATTTTTCTTTAATATTTGATTTGTGAATATTATCAAGAATATTTTAAATTATTATATGTTAGTGAAATCCCTACTATCCACTCAATGATTATTGACAATTAAATTAAAATCTTAAAAACTCTATATTGCAAAATTAACACTATATCTATAAAACTATAAATTTACCGCTTTACTTTTTGTTTTCTTATTTTTATAATATAATTTTTTTTATTAATTGATATAAATAAAATTTAAAATAATTAATTTCATACCTTTAAATAATGAGGTATTTTAAATTAAGAAATTTCTAAGAGAATCCCTAGTCAATTAAATGTTATAATAGTAGCAACAAATTACTCTTACTATTTTCATATAAATACAAAAAAGTACTTGACGATTGCCGTTTTACAAAAAAAAAAAATATACTATTAAAAAAAAATTTACTATAAAAAAACATATTTAAAAAAATAAAATTTATTGTATCATCAATCTTTTATTAATGACTTTATTTACTATATAGTTCTATAGTTAACGTTTCCTCATTTTGTTTACACATGCAACAGGTTTGGAAAATTAATCATTAATTATTTTTAATAAAAATGCGGTATACATTATATAAAAAATGCATTAATAAAGTCTAGTGAAGTTCCAAGGACATCTAGTGTATAACACAAGTTTATTTCATAAAACCCCAAATTAGGATTTTTCTGGAAAGATGTTTGAATACCTTTGACGTTGGGTTGTTGGCATTATTTTAATGTACATCGTAAATAGGTTTTTTTGGGGTCATACTTAAAACCATAGAGTTGATATTTTAGCAATTTATTTAAATTCATTGTAACATGAGAAGATAATCCAGCTATAAATAGCAATGATTTTGTTAATATTGAAAATTTAAATGGTTATCTTAATTTTTTTTTAATTTGAATATATATAGAGTAAATGAATGTATGGTTGAAGTAATCTTTGGAAAAAGTCATTTTTTTTTAAGTGTAATCATTCTTATCTGTCAGTTTTAGTCAAATGCAGAGAAATCTAAACACCATGTCTACATTGAGGAATCATGGATCATCTTTAGGATTCATCACTTCCTTTATAGGAAGTTAAGAGAGACTATTGAGATTGAGAAACATGCAATAAATCTCAATAGAGACAATGGTTGGAAATTAAGTAGGAGTTGGATTCCTGCCCTCTCTTCTTGAATTTTCTTCCCTGTCTTCTTTTTTATTTATTGATTTATTATTATTATTATTATATATTATTATAATTAACATCCACTAAGACCTATATGGTCTATTAGACCTTAAGAAAGAAGCAATTAATTGACATTATTTAAAAATTTATTTCTGTAATAAAAAAGGAGGGAAAGAAGCATTCTAAGGTCAATATAGTTTTGCTGACTAAACAAAGTCCAAGAGGTTGGTAGTGGGGAAAATGTTTTGGAAATAAGAGTGGATGTGAGTAAGGGTCGAAAAATCCAAGAGAAAATGCTTTCCATCTTCGACTCTCTTAGTATCGCAAAGGAGACATATTCTCTCGTCCCAAGGTATCTTGGGAATAGACCAACGTCTGGTTTCACTCCGAAGTTCATGAGAATTAGCTCTAATCCTTGCAATATTGATTCTCTTCTTAGCGTTGGTTAAGACAAAAAGGTAATTTTGGGTAGCAAGTGTGGGGTTAGTAACCTTTGTATAGTATCTTAACTTTATTTTCCCCTCCAACTCGTTATCACCCCACAACTTATCCTTAAATTTGGAAGTAATGACGTTCTTAATATTATCCTTATTCTCCAAGATGATCTCCTCCTTTATCTCCCAATGGTCGAGCCAAGACTTGGCATCCTTATGCCACCCTCGCTTGAGTCGAAAGTGGTTTTGACTAGAGTTAGAAGCAATTTTTGGGAGTCCCTTGGCTTCCATGTTGTACAACTTCTTCTTATACATCAAATAACTAAACATAGTCGTGCATTCAATGGGAGAAAGGCTAGCCTCAATTAAGAGAATAAGGTAGGGAGTATTACCTTTAATCTTGAGGTTGTAGGTTATGAATTGTTTTTGGATCATTTCAATCTTCCTCCATGGATCCCTAGATAGACTACAACCCCACACCTCACATCCATATAAGATAACAGGGGTGACGAGAGTCTTGAAGAGGAACTTTTTTTTACTTCAAACCCAAAGATCAATTGTCTTACATTTGTTTTGAAGCTCATAGTAAGCTTTCCAACCTTCTATAATAATTTTCTCAATGCTATAGTTCTAGTTGAGTTGATGGTGGATGCCAATACTTAAATATTTGTACGAAGAAACATTCTCTAAGAAATTTTCATCATAAATGAAATTATCATAGGCGTTCTTTTTTTATTTAATAACCATAACTTTAGTCTTGTCAGTATTAACAGTCATACCCATCTTGGAACAGTAATCGTGGAGGGCTTTAAGTTGCTTATTGAGATTTTCAGGACTCCTAGCAAGAAGAACAATATCATTAGCATAGAGGAGAAGAGTATTAACTATACCAGTGAGCTTGGGTCCTTCACAAGCAACAACTTCTAAGCATTCCTCAAGATTGTCAATGTAAATGCCAAAAAGGGCAGGGGATAGGGGACAACCTTGCTTAACATCAATGTTGCATTTAATATTAGTAGACCAACCCTTGGCGGTCTTAAGCTTGGCAATAAAATTCTCGTATAATATAATAACAACGACCCTTAACTCGGGAGGAACCATTATTTCATCGATCCTTTGTCATAACTTCTCTTGAGGAATCGTGTTGAAAACTTTTCTAAAGTCAACAAAACAACAAAATGTATTAGTCTTACTAATATGGCAATCCTCGACAATGGTCCTAAGAGTGACAAGGTGGTTGATCATAGAGTGATGCCTTCTAAAACTAGCTTGCCCAGTGGCTCTTTTACCATGGATTTCAAGCCAAGTGCTAATCTTCTTTTCTAGAATGAGCCCATACAACTTGGCTAAAATGTGGCTAATCATGATAGTCCTATAGTTAGAGGGAACGTTTTTATCCCCACTTTTAAATATAGGCACGATAAGGCTTTGCGCACACAACTTAGGGAAGCCTTGTTTGACTACCAAATTGAGGAGATTGTGCAAGTGCGGGGTGAGGATGGACCTTCCAATTTTGAGAATTTCAGCTTGTTACCCTTCAATATCCCAATTTTTCCCGTTAGTAAGCTTCTTAATCCCAAATTCCACGTCTTCCAGAGAAAGGTATCTTCCTCTATAGGAGAGCTTTTAATGTAGCTCATGGTGTCCGAGGAGTCATAGAGATTTCTAAGATAGACATCTCATTCCTTTAATGGGATTAGATAGTTTTCTTTCAATTTACAGACAAGAATGTTCCTCCAAAACTTTCTAGGCTTAATTTTATAGAGGTTAAGGAGATGATATTGCCTCTTGTTTATATAGTCTCTTTTTTCCCTTTTGATAAGAACTTTGTACAACTTGATTTTTTCATCCTCAATAGTTTCGTTGGGAGTATCTCTAATCGCTTTCCTGGCAAATTTTCAATCATTGTCATGCCATGGGTCAGAAGTCCTATTGTTCTTATTATATGATACCTCCTTAGAGAAGTTGTTAGTGGTAGTGGAGAGGATAGTAGTAAAATTATGGTATATGTGATCAATGTTATCATTATGTTAAGGAACCTAGATCCCTGGTTAAAACACACAATTATTCTTTATTTTTATATTTTTTTTATCCTAATAATTTATTCCTTGATTTATAATATTAAATAAATCTTAAAACTAATGAAAAGTCATTTTTAATAATTTATATATATAAATAAATAACTTTTTTAATTATTTATATATTTATTTATTTATTTTCTCTCAAAATCTTACCCATTTCTCTTCTTTTACCTTGCCATTATCCCTAATTTTATCATCATGTGTAGTAAATTTTATTTATATTATTAAAATAAAATTAATTAAATAGTTAAATAATAAATTAAGATAAATTATTTTTAAATTATTTTGATTTTCTTATTTGCTAATTCTTAATAGCTAACTAAGCAACTTGATGCATCTATACTATTTAAACCTTTGATTAGATTAATTTTTTCACCTTTGTCTTGAGGATGAACTACATTAAATAATTCAAAACATCAATCATAATTTAATAATGTGATTAATCCGAAAATCAATCTCATAATCAATATAAATAATAATAAAAAAATCTAAAATCAAATTATCAAAATCTACTATTAACATTATTAAAACAACAATATTAACTTACTTAAAAATAATTTAAAATAAAAATTAATCCAAAATCAATAAAATAAATATTTAAAAATATGTACACCCACTAAAAATATGTACACCCACTATATATGTATGTATGATGGGGAGGGATGGATCATTTTTCAATGGACAAACTAATATTTTGGAGTGTAGGCAACTAAGAAAAATAAGTAGCGAATCTTATAAATTTTTAATCAACTTAGAGAACGGTATAAAGGATCAAATCTTTTTCGATATGAGGTTTGCAATTTAGATTATAATATTAAAATTTAGTATGGAGGTGACATAAAAGGGAAAGACCTGAACATATCAAACAAATAACTTTGACATATCTATCTACAGTGTTCAAATGTCATAAGGTGGGCCAAGTCACATCAATTCACACCCCCTCAAGTACATACTTTACAATTTTCTTCAAAAACACATTATCCACCATATGTCTTAATCAATGTATTTGGCATGGGGTCCACAACACCCACTTGGTGTTATTTTAACACCAACTTCATCCCTTCTAAGCAATTTTTAGATCACAAATCATTCACCAAAATCAGATTCTTTATATCATATCAATATGCTATACTCTATGAATCAATTTTTTCTATGTTAGGTGGTGGGGCGGACTTAAAATGATTTTTGTTTGCAATATCTTATCCATATTATATGAGAAATCACTAGTGATGGGCAAATGACAAATGCAATGGGGCAGTAAAGGAAAAAAATGGGTTAATATTTATATAAAGAGATGTAATTTTGTTTTATGTTTTAAATTAATTTAATATTAATAATTTATCACTTATTAATTGAGTGGATTAATCTATTAATAAAATGAGAAAAAATATTTAAAATTACTATATATATAATTAAAAAAATATTAAATAGAATATTAATTTTTTCTTTAATTAAAGTGTTTTACATTGATATTTAAAAAATTTAAATCATGGATATCAAATAAAATGATACATCAACATTATTGAAGACCAAAGAAGAATGTGACATATTGACAATATGAAAAGCTAAGGGATAATTTGATATAGTGACAATATTGAAGGTCAACGGAGGTTGTGACGTATTGACACTTATTGTGTCAATAATGTATACATTGTATTTCATGATTGCTGATTATGATTAAGAAAAAATGCTACCTCAAAATGGTGTGAATGAGAATAATTAGTCATTCAAAAACATTGTGAGAAGGTGATATCCTTACATTATATTAACTATGAATTTTATAGTAAAATTACCTCCATGAAGGTTAATCATACCATTGAGTAGGATATTCTTACTCAACTTTGAGACAAATTGCCTCTTTGCTCATTTTAATAATGAAGTTACTACTTCACATCATAATACTTCCAATGTTTATGAATGAAGATTTTCACTCCAAGAAACTAATAGCCAATGTCAAGATAAATATCAATTTTTTAATCCAACTTTTTGAGTAGATTGTTCACTTCAAAGTGACAATGCCCATATTTTTTTACAACATCAAGACTTGAAGCATGATTGTTATCTTGTCCTTATGTTGAATAAGAAGGACATGCCAATCCATAATCTAGTAATAATGCCTCAATCAAGACTTATCACAAAAAGTCAAGTGATATGAAAACTACTAAAAGTACTTTAGTTGTTTGTTTTAGCAAATTGGAAATATATCTCTTTTATTTTTTAATATGACAATAATTTTATTGGGAGTAAGATCTATAGTATTATTGGGGTTGAAGAGAACTTCCTAGATGAATTAAAAGAGCGTGAAGCATTCTTTGACTATTGGAGACATGTGTTCACCATATTTTAAGAATCTCTCCTTTATTGATATATATATATTATTTTTTATTTTGTTGTTGAATCAATTCAACCACTTTTAATCATTCATAAGTAATATTCTCCTCTTATTATTGATTTTGGAATACAAAAAGAATTAATGAATCATTCTTGACTATTACAGAAAAATGTTCACCATATTTTAAGAAGAAGTTTATCTTTTATTGATATATTTATTTTAAATTTTGTTGTTGAATAAATTCATCCACTTTTAACCCTTCATGAATAGTCTTCTCCTCTTATGGTTGATTTTGGAATACAAAAAGAATTAATAAGCTCTTGACTTTTTTTACGTCACTTCTTTTCATGCATTGATGATTACTTATGAGTGATCTTCTTATGAGTTTCAAAGGCTTACTGAAAATATTTGTTTTGAATTTCTTTGCCATATAGACTATATTTGTGTTAGACTTAGTACAAGTGCATATATGGAGATGTCATTGCTATAGTGTTTAGGATGAGACCAATCCAAGCAAGCCTTGTATATTGGAACTACACCACTAAATGCAAGAACCCCTCATTTATCAAGCACTTTCAATTCACAAAGCTTGAATCCAATAGTAATTTGTAGGAACCAAATCTTACACCTTCTTTTCAATCAATACCATATTATTAACAATCCACATCTTAGTTGTACAAGCATCCCAATAATTTTGATGAAAGGTATTCTAAATCTTGAGATTCTTATTTACATTCTAACAAACCTTCTTGGAAATATTTAATTAAAAAAGTAAATGAAAAAATTATGGATTGGTACCAAGTATTCACAGTTATTGTGGTTGGGTTCATAATTGGCCATGATATTATTTGGGCTCATGTTTAAGGATTAACTTTTTTTCATCAATGTGTAACCATATAGTCATAACCCCAGCAACAATGTATGCACTTTTATGGTTTTTTTGGCAATCTTTATTTGTTTCTTTTAGTTAGCATGCACTTTATAATAGGAAGACTACATCATTGTATGCAATATTCATAGTTCATTTTTTAGCCTTGAGCACATAGTTAGGCTCATGAATTATTTCTTTGGAGTAATCTTATTGATCTTCAACACTCTTGCTTTACTAACATCTTTGTCATATCACATTCATCTTGAGTGTGATATTCTTCTATGTCATTTACTTAGATAATGTTCTTAGATAGTGTGGAACCCACTTTGACCACGTAGTGTAGTTAGGTTGACAATTGGTTCTGACATTACTTGAGCTCATGTTTAAGGATTAACTTTTTTTCATCCAATGTGCAACCATATAATCCTGACCTCATCAACATTGGATGCACTTTATGTTCTTTATGGCAACCTTTATTTGTTTCTTGTGGTTAACATGCATGCACTTTATAATAGGAAGCCTACACCATTGTATGTAGTCTTTGTAACATTTATTAACCCTTTGACTACATAGTTATGCCCATGGTTTGTTTCCTTGGATCAGTTTTATTGATCTTCAACACTTTTGGTTTACTAACATCTTCATCATATCACATTCATCTTGAGTGTGGTATTCTTCTATGTCGTTTACTTAGAGTGTGGTATTCTTCTATGTCGTTTACTTAGATAATATTCTTAAAAAGTGTGGAACCCACCTGGACCACTCAGGCATACAAACATTAATGGAGATGCTCTCGTGCCTTCACCAATTTTGAAAAGCTTCGCTTGAAAGTTATATATTTGAATTCATGAAAATTTTATTCTAAAAAATTCTCATTAAAATTTTATATAAAACTTATCATAGTGAGGATATAAACCTTACATTTATTTATATAAATTTTGTTTCATTAGAAATTGAGAATAGATTATAACTAGTTTAATTTTATATTTAATTTTATGAAAATTTTCATCATTTAAATGAAGAGGATAACAACTTTGTTCTATCTAAAGATGAATCTTGGACTAATCCATCTGGTTAACATAAACTGCACTGAGCAAGTAGTTGAGAAAGGACATGGAAGCTTTCAATTTATTTTCCATTGAAGGATTTTATCTTTAAAAAAATGAGATGGGGGCCAGGGGAATACTTTCCTAAGTTAAATCAAAGTGGGGCCACATATATTTTATTTAAAAGAGTGCCGTACCTTTTATGATGCTTGTGCCTGCCAAAATCTAGCTACGCCACTAGATTAGCAGAGCATATTTGTATTTATTATTTCTAGTGGGAAGAAACAGTCTCGGCCCCTCCAATTGCAAGATTCCTTTGGAGCCTTACACCCCCAGATATTCAGTCGGTAAAAACTGGCCAATCAGTGGAGACGCTGAATTTTACTGACCCCTTTGACTGGCGTACGTGCGCCTCTATTTTTTTTAATAACCAGTGGAGAATCTCGCGCCGCGTTTCACTTTCGCAATAATTTACTCTCTAATAATTTTGCATACGGAGGACAAGAGGTGGGCCCATCCATGGCCCACTTGTCTCGTACGACCCAATGGATGCTGGTAGACGTGGAGGGAGCCTAAAGGCTTAGAGGCCGCTGACGTTGAACTTTCCGCCACGTGGCAGGTGAAGGCGAGCGCTGGTGGGGGGGTTCTTCCGTGCAGACCATGGCTGTGCTGACGTGACAGTGCTGGATCATTGAGTGTGTGGGGCCCGCGAAAGGGGATGGATGGTTCCTGTTGGAGGAGATATTATTGTGTGGGGGAGGTGAGGGTTTCTCTTTTGTAGTTGCTTTAGTGGCGTAACGTTATATCGCTTCATTTGGTGTTAACGGAATCCATCACGGAAAGTAAGGGGCATGACGACACCGGCGCACAGTTGGCAATTCGCGAGGATAACAGTAAGGACGGGTGAGCAGCCAAATGAAGCGAAATTAAGGGAAATTAAATGAAATGAGACGTTGCGATCGTCAATAAGAAGGGGGGCGTCTGCAGGAGGAAGCCAGAGGGAGTGGAGGCCGTGGTTCTTGAAAGGAAAGAAGGTCGAGGTCCCGGGATCGAATCTCGATCCATATGGGCGAGGGAAAGTATGGTATCCAGGCAAGGCCCAAGGCGTTTATAGCTTGGCTCTGGAAGCGATCCGGCATGAGGATTCGCGGAGTTTCTTGAAAATATTTTCTTGTAATTGCAAAATCTCGAATCTGCATGGCCCTAGTTAGGTATCCAACCAAGCGGCGTGTAATCTTTGAATGTTGTGCAGGTTTTTCTGTATTGGACGATTATCGATCAGTTCTTCCACTGCTTTCTTTCAATTTTCATCCTATGTGACCTTCTTTACCTAAAGGCAGTTAACTGTGCTTCAAATATAATCCCGACACTGGTTCTTGTGGTTAGGGTTTGTAAATTTTTTGTTTAAATATGATGACGAGTGTGCCGAGCGTAAACCCCGACAGTTTCCTCATGGCTGGAAGTCTCAATAATGTTTCCAAAGACCGCCGTCTGATGGCCGCCGGGGCGAGCTGTATGGAGAAGCTCTTGGGATTTTCCCCGCAGAATTTGAATTCTAATTCTGCTGCCTCCGATGCAGGCGATTTGAATGAGCTTAAGGAGGAGGATGTCTGGGGAATTTGGCCAGACGCGGGATCGAGCCCGGCACAGTACGAGACAAAGGAAGAGAATTTCCAGTCCCGTCACAAGACGGACTCTGGCAGCAATGGTGGTGGCAATGGGGCCGCCGTTGAGCCTGGCAGGTCGCTGCAGAGCGGCAGCATCAGGCGCTGGAAGGAAGCCGGTGGACTGTCCGTTGCCTTCGAGGAATCCAACCGATCGCGCCTCTCGCCTCTCACACGGAGCTCCGCCTTCTTCAGCGTGACCCCCGGGAATCGAATCTCTGTGAGGATGATACCATCGGCGGACCAGAACGGCAATAGCAGCAGCGGCAACGGCAGTAATAACAGTAGCAACAACAGGCACGTGATGATGATGCACCACCAATCGGCTCCCGTGAACGTCCCGGACTGGAGCAAGATCCTGGGAGTCGGAATGGACAGCCTGAAAGACAATAGCCCCAACCTTTTCTTTTCCGCAGCCGCTGACGAGGACGACGACGGCAGCGACATGCTCCCCCCGCATGAGTATCTCGCCCGCGAGCAGGCCCAAAGCCAGATGACGACCACCTCTGTGTTCGAAGGCGTCGGAAGGACTCTCAAAGGCAGGGATATGAGCCGGGTTCGAAACACAGTATGGAGACAAACGGGCTTTCTTGGATAACGGCTGAGCCAGAAAAAGCCCTGCTGATCAATTCCTGAGCTCTTTTCTTTGGCATTGGTTTCCGATTTTGTGTTGTGATTTGCAGAGTGATTAATGAATTAATCAGTTGCCTTCCGAGTAAGCGCTACTATGCAGTACTGGCGTACAGGCGCGGCATTAGCTAGCTTATATTTATACGACTTCTATGCATGGAGTGTGGTTAATTTATCCAATTAAAGATCAGTTTCCTCATCAATTCAGCTTCTCCCAAATTCCGATGCATCATGAGTTCGAAACACCTATATTGGATATTGAAAGTTCGTTCTGTAAATAAATATCAATGTCCGTTAATTTGGCCCCTCGTATTAATTTATTGCAGAGAAAAATGAACAAGGTCCGCGAAATCTTATTCAGATTTTAGCTTAATAAATGTGGGATTTCGATACGCCAGAGTACAGTCGTGCTGCAGCTTATCTTATTAGTTAAATGGAAGTCTGCTTAACAGGGCAATTATGGAAATGAGATACTTTGCAATTATTTTAGGTGCTTTTGTCGTTTTCCAGGAATGGGGAGTTATAATTTGTGATTGTGAGATATTTGAATTCTGCAGATAACACTGTTTCAAAAAATTATTGCTGGATTTCTTGAAAAAATTGAACCAGTAAAAATACCATGATAAACTGCCCATAGTTACAGTACACTATTAATTTATCATCATTTATGGTAAAAAAATCTTGAATTTAAAAATACTAACGTCGCAGCTACTCGATCTCCTGCTAAAAATTCTATGAAATTAAAAAAACGTCGTTGGAAATTTGTCAACTTCATAGCAAAGAAGCTTCTAACCAGGGTATACTGGCCCCCCATAAAATGCTCTTTCCAGTGGCAACCATACCCCATTTGGAATTCAGTTTCCCATCAATTTTGTCCTTGTTTCTGTGGTTCCTCTTTGAAACAAATGTGGACTAATAAATGGATTCACGTCATGCTTTCGAAGCCTCTCCTTTAAATAGTAAAAAGCTTTCTAACTCGTTATTAAAGTTCATTTTTTCCTTTGAAAAAGAGATACCAGTCTTTATGAAACCCTTCCATTTACTGGTGTCTATCATATTGTCAACCTTTTGTAAAAATACTTTAATGAATAAAGTCGAAGAAACTTTATTTCAAAGCTGTTAAAAAGGAATTTTAGTATTCAAAGTTAGTTTGGTTGCGTCATTGTTGCGTTTCGAATAATATTGCAATTTAAGTGTATGGGTTTTATCAATTTTCGGTTGGAAGAATTTTAGAAAGCTAGTTGAAAATTGGGTTATTTGAGAGTATATTGTAAAGTTCAGCAAGTAAGGTTTAGATGTGTCACGAGTGTGTATTAATACACACCTAAATATCTTAGGTTTTTTTGTTTTTTAATAAATAAAGAAGGCATTTTATTTTGTTTTAATTTTCAAATAAGGACAACATAGCATTATTGAAAGTTATTCAGTAAAATGTTAATTGGTCTTACAATCATGATCACTTTCAAAAGTAAGGATAATATACATTTCCAAATCAAAGGTGTCTAATCTAGGTGGTCATTTCAATTCATTGATGGAGCTTTTTGTTTGAATAATTTGTACAATAGGCTTAGAAGTAGATCTAGATTCGATTTGCATAATCAAAGTCAATGATCTATCTCTGGTTGTCGAAGGGGTGGTTGGGATCTAGGTTGAGGCACACAACTTAAAACAAGCAACATCCTTTTTTGGAGTAGTTATAGAATTAGTCTCAAACTATAAGTTTGGTAGGGTTTCCATGCATTCTTCAAATCCTTTGTAATATATTCCTTAACTAAGGAGAATCACCCTATTTCAAGGCAATCTTAACTAAGATATTATGCCTCAATTCAAGTTGTATATAAATCCAATAATAAAAATCTCATTTTGGTTGATGTGAGTGCTTGGATGCTTCCCCAAGGCATTGCCAATTAATTTGAACACACTACAAAACCCACCTAAAAAGTAACATACATGCTCAGTGGATTCAAATATAGAAGCTAAGGTTTAGTGAAGAGGCCATGTCAACCAATAAACCACTGGTTCTTTTCGAAAACACTTTATGTGATCATTAAGGAAGGTTATTAAAAAGTATCATAAAAACTCTTGGAACACAAAGAAAGCCTACATATGTGGTCCATGTAGAGTTAGTCCACTTAGATAAAGTCAATGCTTAAAATAAGACATTGTGTAAAACAAGATGTTGCGAGGTCATTGATTCTACAAATAAATGCCCAATCCAAAGAAATCCAAGGTGTTGTGTAAAACAAGATGTTGCGAGGTCATTGATTCTACAAATCAATGCCCAATCCAAAGAAATACAAGGTTGTATATGCTCTGGAGAACATGCTGTAGAGTTTTACTTGAGAGAGAAGGCATGCCTCAACAAATCGGAGGATATTAGAGAAGAGAAGGTTGAGATAGGTTTACATACTCTGGAAGAAGTCATGCAGCGATAATACTTTAGAGAGGTGAAGTTCATCGTAGTCTTGGAGCATTCACCTTAGAAGAAAAGGAATGGCAAGAAGATACTTTGCCATTTTCTCTCCTAGGACCATTATGCGAGTGAGTATCCATGGAGAGGCTAAGGAGAAGAGTTGAGTGGGGATGTGACCCCTATAGCCCAAGGAAATTCTGAGAGGGACTATTCATCCATTTTCATAATAAAGAAGGAGAATGAGTGGTTTATGTGTGGAGAACCACACATTATGTGAGATTGTCTAACGGTGGGGAAGTTTTCCAACTTGGTTCATGTAGAAATTTGATAGAAATTGCAATTGCTCAAGAATTCTAATTGAAAATCATGAGACATAATTCTAATCTACTGATCTGTGGAATGAAATTCATAATTAAAACAACATGCAATAAGCAAAACCACAAATACACAGTGATTTCTAGGGGAACCCAACCGGGAAAAACCCCTCAAGTCTCTTTGCATTAATCAAATAAATAAAGAATCTATTAAAATTGCTAACTCCAACTCCGAGCTCAGCCTGCAAAAGAATAATTATTCTCCTACTCATGACAGACTCTAGCCAACACTTAGCCAAATATCAGCTCACCGAGGCTCCTATTTCCTTGTGCAATTCCTAAGGAAATTAACCCCTATTATTTAGGAATTTTCCTCCAATTGATTGTGTAATTCCCAAGGATTGATCATCTGACTGGATGCAACACCTGTACACTCAAACTAGTTTACAATTGCTTGTTACACTACCTTGTCATCTCCACTTCAGCTGAGGAACTCGAATTATTTGCATGCACTAGCTATTTTAGGCTGATTGATCAGTTAAGTAACATATCTCTGAGTTAGATTGTTGTCCCACTGCACAACTAACCTTCAACTAACTCTAACAGTAGTTAAAGGTTAGTTAACTGAATACAATTGAACTGGATTACTAAAATTTAGCAGTCACACATGCTTAACTGAACTCCAATTCCTCTAACTTGAATTTACTGAGTAAACTAAGTGACACAACCCATGTCACACTAGTTGACTACTTTCAAGTGGTCCTATTGATGTGGAAATTCAATTTACTCAATTTGACTAAGGCTAAAGTCAAATTGAGCCTTTCTTGCTACATTTTTTCAACACTCTCTCTTCCACCACCCCTATCCCATGCCTGTGGAATTCAAATTTACCTCTTGGAAATGACTTTGTCAAGATGTCAGCGTCTTGCTTCTTAGTTGGAATGTTCTAGCAACATAATTCTCCTCTGCACATAGTCCGACAAATGATGATACCAGATATCAGTTTTCTTGGACCTGTCATGAAATACAAGATTCTCAGAGTGCTTAATGTAATTTTGATTATCACAATATATCATTGTTGGATCCATCTTCCAATTGAATAGTCCCAAAAGTATTTTCCTTATTCAGATTGTTCACATGCTACTTGACTTGCAACCATGTATTCAACGTCTGCTGAGCTGAGTGCCACAAACCTCTGTTTCTTGTTATACCAGGAAATAGTTGCGGACCTAACTCTAAAGATAGCCACTGATGTACTTTTCCTGTCGGATGGACTTCTTTCCCAATTTGCATTAGTGATGTCTTGCAGCTTCACTCCCTCTGTCCATTTGTACCATAAACCATATTGGGTAGTGCCTCTGAGGTACAATAACACATGATTTGCTACCTTCCAATATAATTTGGTAGGCCTCACCATAACTTGACTAAGCTAGTTGACTGCATAGCAAATTTCAAGTCGTGTGTTCACAAGATACATCATTGAACTCACAAGCTGTCTGTTAATGGTAGCATCAACTTCCTCACCTGAAGAAGCATACTCCTTCCTCTAGTTTGTAGCAAGAGGTGTGTCCATGGGCTTACAATTATCCATGTGAAATATCTGAAGTATCTCGATAGCATACTTTCCTTGAGACACAAATAATCCACCATCACCCTGCCATACTTCCAACCCAAGGAAGTAATGCATGAGGCCCATGTCTTTCATATCAAATTCCCTTGCAAGAGTGGATCAGTTGCTCGTCACCTGCCAATACTAAATCATTGAGATACAAAAAAAGAATAAGAAACTTACCATCTACCACAATGTGATAGAGGTTTGCATTTGCTTCACTTTTGGTGAAGCCTAATAATCTAAGATAATTGTCGATCCGAGTGTACCATGCTCGGGGCACCTGTTTGAGACCATACATTGCTCTCTTGAGTCTACACACATGCGACTCTCGATCATATGTCTCAAATCGTTTTGGCTGCTCTATGTAAATTCCTCATCAACAACACCATTGAGAAAGGTGGTCTTCACATCCATCTGGTGGATTTTCCACCCCATCTGCGCAACCAATGCTAGAATGGATCTGATTGAGGAATACCTTACAACTGGTGCAAATGTTTCGTCATAGTCCACTCCCTCTACCTGAGAGAATCCTTTTCCCACAAATATGGCCTTGTACTTACTTGATGCTCCCATATGCTGCATGCTTCACTTTGTAGATCCATCTCGAACCAACCACTGATTTCCCTTCTCATCTTGGAACCACCTCCCATACATTGTTCTTCATGAAGGATTCATATTCTTTCACCATGGCATCAACCCAAATAGGTTGAGCAATTTCTTCCTCAAATGAAGAAGGCTTTGTCTCAATGAGCTCTGTCATGAGAGCCATGTACCTAATGTACCTATCTGGTGGCCTCCTCTACCTATGCCATGATGTGGGGGCTACCACATTATATCGTGCATCTTGCAACCATCTATCAACTTCTTTGGTTCTATTTCTCCCCTCTCTGGAAGATTCTCGTTGAGTGGGTACCTCCACTCTACCTCCTGTCTACTCCTCTGCATGTGGCTGCTCCACAACTTCCCAAGTCTCATCCCAAGGCTCTTCCTTTGGAGCTAGAAGCTCATGCTCTAGTGGGATACTCAACTCTCATTCCAAAGAGCATATCATAGCCTTGTCCTCATCGAACTTGACATATCTCCTCACAACTGCCATCCTTAGTGAAGGAAGATACACCCGGTAATTATGTGGAGTTTCAGTGTATCCTACAAAAATTCTCAACTCTGTTGTAGGCTCAAGTTTCTTCCTCGAAACTTTGGAGACATGGAAATAAACCGAAGCTCCAAAAATTCTGTAATGGGACACATTAAACTTTCTCCCAGAGAAAACTTCCTCTGGTGTGATCATGCCAATAATTCTATGAGGACTCTGGTTTTGCAAGTAGACTGCGGTGTTGCATGCTTCGGCCCATAAATGAAATGGAAGCCCTTGATCATGCAACACAACCCTTGCTTCTCCCATTATGCTCTTGTTCTTCCTCTCAACTACCCCATTCTGTTGTGGGATATGAGGTGTTGTCATCTCTCTTCAAATGCCTTCTTTCACACAAAAATATTTGAAGGCTTGCGAAAAAAATTCACCTCTATTATCGCTCCTAAGAGCCTTCACCTTCTTCCCAGTCTCCTTCTCCACTAGTGTCTTGAATTCAACAAACTTGGAGAAAACTTCATCCTTCTTCTACATGAAGAATTTTCGACACTTTCTAGAGAAATCATCAATAAAAATAACATAGTACTTATGTCTTACTGTGGAGGATATAGAAAAGGGTCCACAAACATCATAGTGGAATTGCTTCAAGATTGCATTTGCTTTGCTCTCATGATCATGGAAAGTGGATTTAACATATTTCCCCAATGTGAAACCCTTGCAGACATCCTTCTGGTCAAGGGAGCCTTTAGGGAGATTGGTGGTAACTTGTTGCATGATCATTAAGGCACCATTGTGTAGATGACCTAATCTCATGTGCCCTTTATCACCCTTGTTTCTCAATGCAGCACAATCTCATTGTTTCTCAATGAAACACAATCTCCCATTTCTATTTTGTATAGGTTCTTCACTCAAACCCCGATCTACTTCACCTTCCTGGTAGCTATGTGTCTCAAAAAGGCTTTCCCTTTACTGAAAATTACATCATAGCTACGATCCTCCAAAACTACTACATAGATCAAGTTCTTTTTATCCTGAGTACAAACATAACATCTTTGAGGCAAAGAGGAGAGGCTTTCTCCCTCTCAAAGGTGACATTACCAATTTCTATAGCACCATACCTCCCATCATCCCCCATTTCTATATGCATTTGGATATCCTTGTCCTCCAGGCTACTGAAAAAATCCTTGCACCTTATCATGTGGAATGAGGCACTAGAATAAAGGTACCACACACTCCCCATAACAGTGTTGGCCATGCATGTTATTAGGGTGAAGTATAATTCAAATTGTGAAGCTAGTGCTTCACCTATTTATCCTCCTAAAGGCTTCTTGGTAGAACTTTTGTGCGAACATTTTGTTGTATAGTGCCCGAACTAGTGGCAGTGGAAGCACTTGATCTTGCTCAAGTCTTTCTTATTGTTGGAGAGGTAAATCCCCTCTACGGATAGAGGCGATCCCTACTAGCCCAGAATGGGTCTAGCAACAATCAGTCAATGCTACTATGCAAGTTCCTAATTGCAAATAAAAGATAGGCAATGAACACCTACTTGGATTCCAACGCTATTGTTTGATGAAGAGATGTCGTTCTCGCTCCTTCGCTTTGGCCGGTCACGATCTTCCACGATCCCCGTAGATAGATACCTGCAGACATGAAGAGAAACACAAACACAAGCGTGAAATCTAATAAATGCAATTATACATCAGTCAGAAAGGATGTAATTCACATTAACCATTACAAAGACAAATGAGAATGGAACCATAATAGTAGTCATCTATTTATTAATCAATAACAGAGAAAGGTACAACCAAAGTTCTGACGTTGAGTCCTTCTCAAGAGGGTCCAGCCAGCAAGTCTCTTAAGCATTCACCCTTGGCGGTAGATCTCCCAAGACAAAAACTCTCTCTCACACAAGCAATACTCACAACCTTCCTTAAGCTCTCTAGCAAATCCACACTTGTCACACCAACTACCTACTAGCAGCAGCACTCTAAGCACTATGAATTCCACACTATCCAAAACTAGCTGCTTATGGCCATGGTAGAGGCTTAAATAGGAGAAGGAGTCTCCATGAATGGTGGGAGGATGAGCTTATCTCCAAGGAAGGTGGCTCAAATGACGAATAGACATGCCATAGAAGGGAGGGCGACATTCACAAGGCCAACAACCAGGTCTGGAGTCATCTGGAAGGCTGGCTGTTAGAACAAACTCGCCCAAACTGGATCAGCGCGGGTGTATAACTGCACTGGAGCGCTGACATCGCATCTGAATAACGGAGAAGGTTGTGTCAGCGCGACTCAATACAAACATAGGATGCGCTGGCTCATGAAATTCGACCAACGCGGAAAACCCGTGTGCTTTTGCGCTGGCAGCGCATTCGTTGCACTATGAGGCGCCAGTCAGCGCGGTTATTTTAATAACAGTCGCGATGATGGAATAAACTTTGGCAAAGTGGGTCATTTGGCCAGATTAGAGAGCATGAGCATGATTGATTTGATTTCATGACATAGTAGGGAGACTGACAGAGAGACAGTGACAAATTACTGTGTAACAGATGCCCCCTAAAGCATGAAGCCCGAGAGAGTGGGAGGGGTGAAATGCTTTACAAAACTTGCTGAACTGGAACACCACCAGGAAGAACCTGCACGTATGTACAACTGATATGTCTATTACACGTAGTCTAGGCATGGGCGCAGCCATCCAAAAGACATACGAAAAGGTCTATGGTATGGACGTAGCCACCCAGCTGAAGAGACCATGATGACAAGAAGGTATGGTCGCAACCATCCCAAAAGACTCAAGTATGGGCGCAGCCATCCATCAATGAGTCATGTAATAAAAATCCACAAAATCGCAGCCTGGTTCGCAACAAACAAAAACCAGGGTCTTGCGCTCCATCCCAACCCGAACAAAGTACAAGCCCAAGCATGTGAATAAATGAGCTGAAGTCGAACATGCATGAACATCGTCTGATTACCAGCCAATAATGAAAACTGTTAACAGACGCGAGAGGTACCACCAATAATGACAATGGTCCTCAAGGTACTTATAGGTACAATCTGCGGCGTGTGAATCAATGAGCTGGTGTCGAACACCCGCAGAATCATTCGATCGGAGGCCAATGATGAAAACCTCGCGTCGAACACAAAGAACCTGCCATTGAGGCATGCAGGCTCTAAGGCACCTGAAGGGAGTCTCTAGGTCACTTTCCTGGATAATGAGCTGAAGTCGACAGGAAGTAACCTTGATCGAAGGTGGGCCATAATGTTTCCCACATCATCGACACGAGACAAAGAAGGATAAAAGATTTTGTGTGAGACATCAGAGGGAGGTGGTAAGTTTGCAGAGGTCAACTTCTCTTGAACATATCGGTGGCACGACAGCGGATGACGTTGAGTCCTTCTCAAGAGGGTCCAGCCAGCAAGTCTCTTAAGCATTCACCCTTGGAGGTAGATCTCCCAAGACAAAACCTCTCTCTCACACAAGCAATACTCACAACCTTCCTTAAGCTCTCTAGCAAATCCACACTTGTCACACCAACTACCTACTAGCAGCAGCACTCTAAGCACTATGAATTCCACACTATCCAAAACTAGCTGCTTATGGCCATGGTAGAGGCTAAATAGGAGAAGGAGTCTCCATGAATGGTGGGAGGATGAGCTTATCTCCAAGGAAGGTGGCTCAAATGACGAAAAAACATGCCATAGAAGGGAGGGCGACATTCACAAGGCCAACAACCAGGTCTGGAGTCATCTGGAAGGCTGGCTGTTAGAACAAACTCGCCCAAACTGGATCAGCGCGGGTGTATAACTGCACTGGAGCGCTGACATCGCATCTGAATAACGAAGAAGGTTGTGTCAGCGCGACTCAATACAAACATAGGATGCGCTGGCTCATGAAATTCGACCAGCGCGGAAAACCCATGTGCTTCTGCGCTGGCAGCACATTCGTTGCACTATGAGGCGCCAGTGAGCGCGGTTATTTTAATAACAGTCGCGATGATGGAATAAGCTTTGGCAAAGTGGGTCATTTGGCCAGATTAGAGAGCATGAGCATGATTGATTTGATTTCATGACACAGTAGGGAGACTGACAGAGAGACAGTGACAAATTACTGTGTAACAGATGCCCCCTAAAGCATGAAGCCCGAGAGAGTGGGAGGGGTGAAATGCTTTACAAAACTTGCTGAACTGGAACACCACCAGGAAGAACCTGCACGTATGTACAACTGATATCTCTATTACACATAGTCTAGGCATGGGCGCAACCATCCAAAAGACATACGAAAAGGTCTGTGGTATGGACGCAACCACCCAGCTGAAGAGACCATGATGATAAGAAGGTATGGTCGCAGCCATCCCAAAAGACTCAGGTATGGGCGCAGCCATCCATCAATGAGTCATGTAATAACAATCCACAAAATCGCAGCCTGGTTCGCAACAGACAAAAACCAGGGTCTTGCGCTCCATCCCAACCCGAACAAAGTACAAGCCCAAGCATGTGAATACATGAGCTGAAGTCGAACATGCATGAACATCGTTTGATTACCAGCCAATAATGAAAACTGTTAACAAACGCGAGAGGTACCACCAATAATGACAATGGTCCTCAAGGTACTTATAGGTACAATCCGCGGCGTGTGAATCAATGAGCTGGTGTCAAACACCCGCAGAATCATTCGATTGGAGGCCAATGATGAAAACCTCGCGTCAAACACGAAGAACCTACCATTGAGGCATGCAGGCTCTAAGGCACCTGAAGGGAGTCTCTAGGTCACTTTCCTGGATAATGGGTTGAAGTCGACAGGAAGTAACCTTGATCGAAGGTGGGCCATAATGTTTCCCACATCATCGACATGAGACAAAGAAGGATAAAAGATTTTGTGTGAGACATCAGAGGGAGATGGTAAGTTTGCAGAGGTCAACTTCTCTTGAACATATCGGTGGCACGACAACGGATGACGTTGAGTCCTTCTCAAGAGGGTCCAGCCAGCAAGTCTCTTAAGCATTCACCCTTGGAGGTAGATCTCCCAAGACAAAAACTCTCTCTCACACAAGCAATACTCACAACCTTCCTTAAGCTCTCTAGCAAATCCACACTTGTCACACCAAATGCCTACTAGCAGCAGCACTCTAAGAACTATGAATTCCACACTATCCAAAACTAGCTGCTTATGGCCATGGTAGAGGCTTAAATAGGAGAAGGAGTCTCCATGAATGGTGGGAGGCTGAGCTTATCTCCAAGGAAGGTGGCTCAAATGACGAACAGACATGCCATAGAAGGGAGGGCGACATTCAAAAGGCCAACAACCAGGTCTGGAGTCATCTGGAAGGCTGGATGTTAGAACAAACTCGCCCAAACTGGATCAGCGCGGGTGTATAACTGCACTGGAGCGCTGACATCGCATCTGAATAACGGAGAAGGTTGTGTCAGCGCGACTCAATACAAACATAGGATGTGCTGGCTCATGAAATTCGACCAACGCGGAAAACCCGTGTGCTTCTGCGCTGGCAGCACATTCGTTGCACTATGAGGCACCAGTCAGCGTGGTTATTTTAATAACTGTCGCGATGATGGAATAAACTTTGGCAAAGTGGGTCATTTGGCCAGATTAGAGAGCATGAGCATGATTGATTTGATTTCATGACATAGTAGGGAGACTGACAGAGAGACAGTGACAAATTACTGTGTAACAGATGTCCCCTAAAGCATGAAGCCCAAGAGAGTGGGAGGGGTGAAATGCTTTACAAAACTTGCTGAACTGGAACACCACCAGGAAGTACCTGCACGTATGTACAACTGATATCTCTATTACACATAGTCTAGGCATGGGCGCAGCCATCCAAAAGACATACGAAAAGGTCTGTGGTATGGACGCAGCCACCCAGCTGAAGAGACCATGATGATAAGAAGGTATGGTCGCAGCCATCCCAAAAGACTCAGGTATGGGCGCAGCCATCCATCAATGAGTCATGTAATAACAATCCACAAAATTGCAGCCTGGTTCGCAACAGACAAAAACCAGGGTCTTGCGCTCCATCCCAACCCGAACAAAGTACAAGCCCAAGCATGTGAATACATGAGCTGAAGTCGAACATGCATGAACATCGTCTGATTACCAGCCAATAATGAAAATTGTTAACAGACGTGAGAGGTACCACCAATAATGACAATGGTCCTCAAGGTACTTATAAGTACAATCTGCGGCGTGTGAATCAATGAGCTGGTGTCGAACACCCGCAGAATCATTCGATCAGAGGCCAATGATGAAAACCTCGTGTCGAACACGAAGAACCTGCCATTGAGGCATGCAAGCTCTAAGGCACCTGAAGGGAGTCTCTAGGTCACTTTCCTGGATAATGGGCTGAAGTCGACAGGAAGTAACCTTGATCGAGGGTGGGCCATAATGTTTCCCACATCATCGACACGAGACAAAGAAGGATAAAAGATTTTGTGTGAGACATCAGAGGGAGGTGGTAAGTTTGCAGAGGTCAACTTCTCTTGAACATATCGGTGGCATGACAGCGGATTTGACAGTATCTGACATCAAATGAGCAGAGGTCATGGTGACAAGGCAATGAGAAGATGAGAGGTCAAAAGAGGATAACCCAAACCCAAGGAGGCTAGTGCAAAAACAAGATGAGATGTCCCCACCCAGACATGAATGCAGACAAGTGCCATGTTCAAGAGCGACATACTGCCGACACGACAATAATTATGATCCCATTTTCCCCACCATTCCTGGCAAGTACCCCGATTATTTTTGGACGACAAGCTTGACGGGGATAGCATATGCTTGGAAAGTGTCATTTCAACGATGTCCGATGTCATTAAGTTTTAACGAGCCTGACAAAGGAAGAACTCGGCGTCTTTTCCTGTTTAGAGAGTCTGAAAAGACAGCGGAAAAGAAAACTCCAGGGGGGTCCTTTTTCGTAAAGTTGTGTCTCTCGAGCCCGAAAAAGTATAAAACAATGCTTGAAAGAACCGCCTGACCAGTATGATCGAGGAGTACTTTTCGTAAGTAGTGACATCGACCCGAAAAAGTAGAAAAGCGGTCAGAAGCACGTCGTTTTGGAACCAATAACGAGTTCGAAATGAGAAAAAACCGACAATCTTTTTAGTTTAAATGGTCGAAAAAGAGCTTTAAAGGCGACCGCCTCTCGTTCTTTTTAACGAGTTGAGAGGGAGACTCGGCTATCTTTTCGTCTTTAAACGGTCGGAAAAGAGCTGAAAGCAGACCTCCATTTTTATTCTCTTTAACGAGTCAAAAAGGGAAAATACTCGACAACCTTTTCATCTTTTACGAGTCAGAAAAGAGCTTAAAGAAGACTCGTCCTAGAGGAACGAGTGGTATAAAAGGTAGCAACTGGTTCCAACAATGGTGGAACTACTCAAAACATGTAATGGTCAAGAGGCTGGCTAATAAAACCACTCATCGTTGCGGTTCCTCAGGAAAGGATAAACAACCAAGTGAGAGCATATGATCGGCCAAAGAGATGGTAGCAATGGAATGAAACAACCAAGGCTCATCTAGCAGAATTCAGCGGATAAAAATGGCAATCACGAGATGTAAATCGGGTATGGGTTCATTTTTACACAAGCTTGAACCATGGAGAACTCTGCTTGGTTTCGGTTTCATGTTTACACAAGCTTGAAACGAAAAGCTATGCTTGGTATAAGTTCGCATGCCCCCAGCATAATAACGCAAATCGAGGTACATGCCCCCCAAGCTTCATTGCATTCCACAAAGTGGATGGAATGAAGGTTCACTCTCGAGATCGATGAAAGACTCAACTTGTATTTTACGAGATCTTAATCAAAAGACTCGATTGGGAAAGGGAGGTGTTTCATTTTTTAATGAGGTTGACACAGTAAAAGAACTATCCTCATCACCCGTGTTTCATTTTTTAATGAGCTTGACACAAGATCAGGAACTATGCTCGGGACACTTTGTTTCATTTTTTAACGAGCTTGACACAAGACAAGGAACTGTGCTCCAACCAAACCTAGTTTCATTTTTTAAGGAGCTTGACATAGGAAAGGAACTATGCTCCGCCAAACCTAGTTTCATTTTTTAAGGAGCTTGACACTGGAAAGGAACTATGCTCCAACCAAGCCTAGTTTCATTTTTTAAGGAGCTTGACATAGGAAAGGAACTATGTTCCGCCAAACCTTATCATAATGAATAGAAAGTCGGGGCTTCCAAGATTGCCACTCCCGGTGGAAGGGAAACATCTTGGAAGTCGGGGCCCAATGCCCCCAGGACACTATGCACGACGGTGGCATCAATGGATCCAGACATGGGATAGGTGGCCACGTAGTTGATCTGTAGTGGGGTAGATGCAACTAGTGGATGAAAACTAGGAGGGGACGACAACTGCGCAGGAGGCATTGGGGGACTAACGAACGACAATTGATCAATAGTCACAATTCTTCCATCATGTGGAAAGCAAACCACATGGAAAAGCGAAGAAACGGGGCCCCCATGGCGTAAATATAGTCGCGACCAAGGAGAAGACCAAAGTCTAAAACACCTTGGGTAACCAAGACGTCTATATAGACGGTTTTGCCTCCCAAAGTAATAGGGAACTTTGGGAGAACTCCTAGAGATGGACAGGCTCCTCCGTCGAAGGCCAACAGATTTTGAGTGACTGGCCCAAGCTGCGGGGAACCTAAGGCTTGCCAAGTAGTGTATGACATAAGACTGACAGATGCCCCTTCATCCAAAACAGTGCCAGGTACTGCCTTAGCACAGGCATGTACTGTGATCTGGAAAGGCATATGGGATGGAAGGCGACCGGCGATTAGGCGATTCCAATCAAAGGAAGCGACCAGACTACTTGGTGGGGGAATCGTATGATTACCCCCATTTGCTAAAGGAACTGAAGGAGAACCTTCGGGAGCAGCTGGGTTAGGAGAGTCATTTCGGGACTCAGGAGAATCTGAAGAGACGAAAAGAACATGGGCGTGATTCTCTTCCGAAACAGAGTGAGCGAGCGGCGGACTCGAGTCGACACTCTTTCCGACCAATGGTTGATCTGGAACAGGTTGGGCACATCCAGGTTCGGGAAGAGGAGGCTGTGAACCAATCTCATTGTCGGGAGGCGGATGATCTGCAGCTGCAGAAAGACGTTGATATCCAACGGGGAGTTGGGGTGAGGGAGCTGGGAGACTTTCCAAGACCCTGGAGGCTTTGTCCATGAGTGGACAAAGGTGAAGGGGATGATTGCCTTCACAAATTCTACAGGGGATTCGAATCTTCCCTTTTCCCTTACCATTCCCAACTGATAAGGTAGCATCGCCGTGGGCTCTAGAGGACGATGAGGGGTGGGCCGGATCACGAGACCATACTTCTAGTACCCTGGGAATGCCAGGACAATCGCGAAGAAGATGGTCCTCCTTGCATAATCAACAAGGAAACTTAACCCTCCGCAGAGGAGCAGAAGGTGGCCCGACTTCAGGGGGACTCGAAGGAGGAAGAGTTATACTTGTAGCCTCTCCCTGAGGAGACTTCTTCTTCTTGGTCTTCTTCTTCTTCTTCTTAGCCACCTAGTTATTCGAATCGAGACTTTCACCAGGCGAAGTAGAAGAGGAAGACGTAGAAGTAGGCGTCGAAGGGGAGAGATCCACCTTAGGATCAACATGATGTTGTTCAGGTGGAGGGACTGATGGACTAGCAGCCGATACGGTAGGGACCAAGGAGGTTGAAAACAACCAAACAGGCAACCCAACAGTTAACCCTGGAAGGGATAATGTTGCCATATAAGGAGCACCAACATTCCCGAGAGGAGGGAAATGACCAGGATTCCCATCAGGAGGGGAACTTGGGTTGGTGAACCCCGGAAAAGTTGCCATTGAGAAATAAAACGAAACCTACTCAAGCTAACGCACACAAGATCTAACCAGGTAACGTTAATCGTGGCCAAATAAATTTTAAAATGCAAAGACACAACTTGACCTTTTCATGTTTTAAGAGTCGAGAAAAGGATGAAAAGATGACTCTAGTCTCCTTCGAATGTTTAATGAGCACGAAGTGACAAGACGCTCACTGGCACCTTTTCTTTTAAGGAGTCCGAAAAGGATCAAAAGTGACTACTCTGGAGACTCTAGGAAAAGGGTTTACCAAGCAATCCGTAAAATTGCTTATACACCTTGGCAATTGTATGAGAACCAAGGACTTTCCGTACTGCAGTCAATCTTCCCGAATGCTGTGTTCGGTGCGTTACGGCTCGCAAGGCGGCAGACACGACTTCCTATGGATAAAGGATGATAACCTAGTGGGGTCTCCCCTATATACGCGACGGTACGTGGGAGCTCAAGTCCGTGCTAGACCACTATCGAGTCACAAAAGGAGGAATCACCCAACCGTAGTGTGAAACAACATTGACTAGGTTTAACGACGCCGGAGCACGTCTCTAGCCTAGACCTCTAATTAGCGAGCATTATGTTCCAATGCGTTTTTAAGTTCATTCAGTTGATTTTATGGTTGATCTTCGATTAAGTTTCAATTTCCAGGTCCTACCGTATGTAATCTCTCACAATTCCCTAAATGCAAGCTATAATGAATGAAGTATCCTTTTCTTCGATGAACACCTACCTATGGGAGGGTAGAAATATCATTCCCGAACCATGACAAGCGAATGAAAACACTAAGAAACACAATGCATCAATACACTAATCTCACGACGCATCGATACGCCTAATGAAAGATTTAAATTTTGCTTTCAATTTCTCAAACATGAAAATTCGTAATGCAAATGCACTTTCACTTTCGTATGCTAAATGAATGCAATTTTTTTTTTTGTGAATTCAAGAAGACAAACAAGTAAGTGTGAACTAATCGATCCAAACAATTGTGATCTATGCTTGGTAGTGAAGAAATCGAATCAACATAAAAAAGTGGTTCAATAATCGACACTAAAAATCAACCAGCAACAAGCAGTGAAAAAGCCTCAAGCAAATCAATAAGAGGGTTGTGGATGAACCTTGAATAGACAAGTAACCCAAGCAAATGGTTTCTCGATGAAACTTCTAAAGGGCTAGGTCACAAGGTCTAAAAAACACAAGACTCACTCGAATGAAATCAAAGAGAGAGTGCCCCTAACCAAAAGTAATCAAAACAAGCTAGTGAGAGACAAGAAACAACAGGGGATAAGAAAGATTGATGAATTCAGGAGATAAAGTTATAAAAACAACTTTTCAGGAATCAGCGCAAGTTACACACTGAGAACCCGAGATGATCACAATGTCAGCGCAATTTTTACACAGACAACCCGAGATGTCAGCGCAATTTTTACACAGACAACCCGCGATGATGCGATTTCAGGAGTCATCGCGGGAATTAAGCTAGCAACCCAAGATCATCGCGGGTAAAAAGCTATCAAGTGGCGCTGACATCACGACTATACACGTCTTTTCTGCGATGATCCGATTTCCAGGATCGTCGCGACTATTAGGCATAATTCCGCGATGAACAGGATGTTGCAAAAGGGTGAGCGCGATGACAACGCGACTGTTAAAATTAAATCCGCGATGGAGCTCAAAAATAGTGACAGGCAAATCAAAACAGCCAATCTTTCAATCAAACAGGGGCATTTCCCAGATCAACCCAGGAAACGTAAAAGACTGATAATTAATCTCCAAAGCTTCAAAAGAGACCAAAACAATCAAACTCAAAGCAAGAATGAACAAAAAAGGACAAAGGCTATGATCCCCAGCGGAGTCGCCAAATTGTTGGAGAGGTAAATCCCCTCTATGGATAGAGGCGATCCCTACTAGCCCAGAATGGGTCTAGCAACAATCAGTCAATGCTACTATGCAAGTTCCTAATTGCAAATAAAAGATAGGCAATGAACACCTACTTGGATTCCAACGCTATTGTTTGATGAAGAGATGTCGTTCTCGCTCCTTCGCTTTGGCCGGTCACGATCTTCCACGATCCCCGTAGATAGATACCTGCACACACGAAGAGAAACACAAACACAAGCGTGAAATCTAATAAATGCAATTATACATCAGTCAGAAAGGATGTAATTCACATTAGCCATTACAAATACAAATGAGAATGGAACCATAATAGTAGTCATCTATTTATTAATCAATAACAGAGAAAGGTACAACCAAAGTTCTGACGTTGAGTCCTTCTCAAGAGGGTCCAGCCAGCAAGTCTCTTAAGCATTCACCCTTGGAGGTAGATCTCCCAAGACAAAAACTCTCTCTCACACAAGCAATACTCACAACCTTCCTTAAGCTCTCTAGCAAATCCACACTTGTCACACCAACTACCTACTAGCAGTAGCACTCTAAGCACTATGAATTCCACACTATCCAAAACTAGCTGCTTATGGCCATGGTAGAGGCTTAAATAGGAGAAGGAGTCTCCATGAATGGTGGGAGGATGAGCTTATCTCCAAGGAAGGTGGCTCAAATGACGAACAAACATGCCATAGAAGGGAGGGTGACATTCACAAGGCCAACAACCAGGTCTGGAGTCATATGGAAGGCTGGCTGTTAGAACAAACTCGCCCAAACTGGATCAGCGCGGGTGTATAACTGCACTGGAGTGCTGACATCGCATCTGAATAACGGAGAAGGTTGTGTCAGCGCGACTCAATACAAACATAGGATGCGCTGGCTCATGAAATTCGACCAACGCGGAAAACCCGTGTGCTTCCGTGCTGGCAGCGCATTCGTTGCACTATGAGGCGCCAGTCAACGCTGTTATTTTAATAACAGTCGTGATGATGGAATAAACTTTGGCAAAGTGGGTCATTTGGCCAGATTAGAGAGCATGAGCATGATTGATTTGATTTCATGACACAGTAGGGAGACTGACAGAGAGACAGTGACAAATTACTGTGTAACACTTATTGCCATTATTTTGGTTGGATTCAAGATTTTTCTGATTCTTCTTCCAATTATCCTTATTCCCCTTTCCAAACAAGGAAAAATTTTCTTCATCTTGTGCTCTAGATGAAGTTCCATCTTGATTATTTATCCTAAACTCTTCTTGAACCAAATCGGACCACAACCGTTTCCAATTTTGTAATTTTTCCTTTCCATTTATAGATTCCTAGTAGTTGTGCTAGGATTTTGGAAGGCCTAGAAGAGTTAGGCTCACCAGGTCCTCTCTTGCAATAGTCACACCAACCCCTCCAAGCTCATACTGAACTTGTGTAAATCTGGTGAGATACTGCAGAATAGTATCATTCTTCTGCATCTTAATGTTTCGAAGTTTATCTTTTAGGGCCAATTTTTTATGGTCATTGCTATTTTCAATTAGCATAGTCAGTTCCTTCCACATAGAAAATGGTGTCTCTTTTCCATGGAGGTTTGAGACCACATGGTCCCTCACACCTTCTAGAATAATTCTCATGGTCTTTGCAACATCCTTCTTCCATTGGGTTAACTTTTGAGCATCCGACTGTGGAGGTTTTGTAATGCCAGTTTTAACATATTCTAACACACCATTTCCATCGAGCACCGCTTCCATTTGATCCTTCCATGCTATGAAATTCAATCTACCCTCTAGGGCATACTCTAATATTAGTCCATTGAAAGACATTCTCCTGATCCTGAAGGAAAATTGCTGCAAGAAATCTGCAAATTTGAAACTCTTAATATACATGTTTGAAATATTGGTTCTAATGTGAATTCAAGGCCCTGATACCATGTAGAAATTTGATAGAAATTGCAACTGCTCAAGAATTCTAACTAAAAATCATGAGACACAATTCTACTCTACTAATCTGTGGAATTAAATTCACAATTTAGAACAACATGCATAGACATGCAATAAGAAAAACCATAAATACACAATGATTTCTAGGGGAACCCAACTGGGAAAAACCCCTCAAGCCTCTTTGCATTAATCAAATGAATATAGAATCTATTACAATTGCTAGCTCCAGCTCTAAGCTCAACCTGCAAAAGAATAATTGTTCTCCTGCTCAATGACAGGCTCTAGCCAACACTTAGCCAAATATCAGCTTACCAAGGCTCCTATTTCCTTGCACAATTCTTGAGGAAATTAGCCCCTATTATTTAGGAATTTTCCTCCAATTGATTGCGCAATTCCCAAAGATTGATCATCTGACTGCATGCAACACCTGTACACTCAAACTAATTTAAAACCACTTGTTACACTGCCTTGTCATCTCCACTTTGGTTGAGGAAATCGAATTCTCTACATGCACTAGTTGTTTTAGGTTGATTGATCAGTCAACAAACATATCTTTGAGTTAGACTGTTGTCCCACTGCACAACTAACCTTCAATTGACTCTAACAATAGTTAGAGGTTAGTTAACTGAATACAACTACTGAACTGGATTACTAAAATTTAGCAATCACGCATGTTTATCTGAACTCCAAGTCCTCTAACTCGAATTTACTAAGTAAACTGAGTGACACAAGCCATGTCACACTAATTAACCGATTCCAAGTCTTCCTGCTGAAGTGGAAATTCAATTTACTCAATTTGACTAAGGGTAAAGTCAAATTGAGCCTTTCTTGCTACATTTTTTCAATAGTTCAAGAGGGGCGAGAGGAGACCTTAGTGTTTCCACACAAGAGGTAGACACTATAGGAAGGGACATTTCTTTGTTAGTTGTAGACAAGGCTTCATCTGAGCCTTTGGCAGGAGAAGAACTCGAGGCAACTAGAAAACTTACAACAATAATGAAGGAGGGGCAACAAAGCGGAGTTGGATTTTCTTTTTGTACATGGGGAATAAGTTGGCTACTTTATTTTTTATTAGAGCAATCCATAGCTTCATCAATGAAAATACAACCAAGACTTTCATATGTTAAAAAGAAGTATATGGGGTCTCCTACAAGGTGATGAATTCAGAAGTGAAGTCGACCATAGGGATACTTCAAGAAACACATATTTGGATAATAAATTGGTTTGGTAGCCTGGATTTGAAGATATTTCCATTGGATGATTGTGCCATGAGATTGGGACAAAATTTCTTCATGGCCACCAAATAAGTTCCATTGATCACAGTTGATCAACCGGTTTTCCTCCGGGGGAGGGGATATCTTTATGTGTACCATTTGTAAGAAAGAGAAAGTTGGGATATAGGTTAGCGTTGTCAGTGATTGAGGTTTTTGAGGAGGACCCTCAAATATAGGTAGCGCAACATGAGGTCAATCTAATCCCTTATGACCATTAGGAGTTCATTAATAATGTTATGGATACTTATGCCTTGACATGAAGGTTGAGTCATATGGAGGGTAGGGGGAGGAGGTGAGGCCACACCCTCCCCATCAACAAGAGGAGTACGCAAAGATGGCTTGCTTGGATGCATATACTTTCAAGATGGACTCTTCTGTGATAGGATTTGACCAAGGAGATGAGATAGGAGAAAATGACCACGATCTCACTATTATCATAGAATATTGCATACATGTAATGGATATCGATGACTTTCAGTTGACATCAAACTGACTTGAGAATTTGGGATGTTCAATGAGGGAGATACACATGATTCATAAGTTTCTTGAGGATGCATAAATCATATATTGTGGTTGCTCAGAATCTTTGAGGATACTTCCAAGCCATTAATGTTTGAGGAGTTGATAGGTGAGGGGGTGATGCCTCTAAGAAGGGACTCGCACCCATTGATTCCTTGAGCAGGGGCATCAAGTTTTGAGAGATGATATGAGGGTGAGGTAGACTGCTAATAGAAGATGACATGAGAGATTTCACTTTGGCATGAAGATGTACATTCTCAGAGATTGGGTGATGATGGTTGGATTAGATACCAAACTAGTATGATATATGGGGTGCTATGTTTGTTGAGTCATGATCGAAGTTAGTCGAGTATAGATTGTGGTAGCACACCATGAGAGTGGTTGAACCAAATTCATTTTGATAGTTGGTCTTCAATCAATGACGTGAGTTTGTTGGTTGGATTATTTCCAGGGACAATATTTTTTTTTGTGGGGGAGGAGGCCAGACAGTCAATGTGATGGGAGCATATGCCTCATCCATGGTGGATATGGAGAGTGTAGTAACGTCATCACCGAGTGTGGGGAATTTGTAACAAGTATGTCAAACACTTGTATTTTGGTGTTTAATTGGAAATTTTAGGTTTCTGGTATGGATACTTGCAATATTGCATGGCACGACCAACTTGGGTGAGTTCATTTTTATTTGAAGAGATTTTCTTTTGGTGATGGAGTTCGGTTATTGGTACTCCCATGACATGGAATGACATGCTAGTTAATTGCTCAAGAAAGAAAAAATGGACAAGACATGGGACATTGGTTATTAACAACATATGCATGGGATGACCTAAGTGAGAGTTTGGTGTCCCTAGTTAAAGTCATGACTCATACAACATAGCAAGTTAGGTTGCATTGGATGCATCTGATTAAAGGCATGCCCCATGACATGGTGAAGTGAGACGATTTTAGATGCAATTCATTAAAGGAGAACCCTGTGACATAGATTATTTATTATTTATATATTTGGAGTGTGACATGTAGCATTATCTTGGGCATGTGGGTGTCGACCCTCACATGGGAGCCATGTGTCAGCCCCATGAAAACAAAAGGGTGCAACCCTTTCCATCTGATATGAATTGTATATATAAACCATGCACACAAGGGAGAGAACACAACACTTGGAGGATCACATATCTAGCTCACATAACCTGGTAGAGAAGGATTGAAGTCACAGACTACACTTAGCAGTGAATCAAATTATATTGAGGTTTCATTTTTGGTCTACGACAATGCAACTGAGTTTCCTCTCATACTAGAGTTCTATATTTGGGTAGATGAAAATATATGTCCTATGCATCTTTTGATAGGTATAGTGTATCTAAGTTAGGACTTTGGTTTTGGTGTGCACAATCAGGCAACATGGGCTGGTGTGTGAACCAAGTGGTATACTGTAGCGAGTAGGGTCGGGTGGTGACCCAAGCCATTGGCTCATATGTATATTGTATTATTTCATATGTTTGGAGAGTTAGGAAATGGGACACCACTTATAAATGATTTTCATACATTGTATATATGTTTCATGGCATGCTTCTTGTACTTTTACCATAATTGAAGATTGCTTTAAATTCATGAAAATATTAATGATTGATATTGAAGGAAAATGATACACCTTTTTCTATTAAGAAAGCGTTAATTGTATAACTTAACTAAGATAATTAATATGTGTTGAAATTATGATGTGTGATCTTGTTGAAGTAAAACCAAGTGATCTTGCCATTAAGGAGAAACATGTCAGTGTTGCCCAACTAGAGTGCGACTAGAGAGTGCCAGTGAGCCAACCTAAGTTGATTCTTTAGCATTGTGAAACATACCCTCCCATATAAAAGTCACCATTCACCATCCCACTATTTATCATACACTCCCATATAAAACTTATCATCCCACTATTTACCATAACCTACCACCTAAAAGTCACCATTCCACTCTCTGCAATAAAATTTAATGAAAATACTAAATATTATTGACAATTATCCCATTATCAATATCTAAATTCTATTTTAAAATTGTAATATTGTAGTGTTTTGAATGTATCAAGAAAGTAAGAGACAAAAGCTTCCTTGAAATTTAAAAAAGGAAAAAACCATTACCATTCCAACATTGTGTGGTATGGTTTCATTGAAATATTTGCAAATAGTTTCAAATAGTTGAAGATTAAACCTAAGAACTATAGGCCCAAACGTAAAAGGGATATTGAACCAAGTGCTTGCATTACTAGCTTGTTGTCACTGTGACAAACACCCTCGAAAATTTTGTCTACACTTAAATTTTGGAGCCTACTATGGACCTTGTGATTATTTGTTCCATAGTCACTTTATGGTTGATTAATGTTTTGTTAAGTGTTTGAGCCTTATTCTCAGATTGTAAGTGTCAAAGTCACTTTCTCACACATGCTTAGTCCACAATGAGTTCATGAGCACATTCCTTTACACAAGCTTGAACAGGCTGTTGATTTTTTGGTAGCATAGGGTGTACTATAGCTCTGAAATTTCATGGAGGGGCTAGAACACATGAGATCTCCAAGGCCCAGAAATCGTTTGGAGAAATTCCACCCGGAGTGCATGTTATTCAAATAATTAATTATTTTTAATGGTGCCTAATTTAAAACTTAGGAAATAAAAATAATTAAAGTGAATTAATGTAAATATGGGTGAGAAGCTTCTAAGTGACGAGGATCAAGTCTAATTTAATCTTAGCCACTGAATAGAGATTAGATCACGACTATTGATTTCTCAATAGGAAAAGTATAAAGGAGGCTTAGGGTCAGTTAGAGAACACACAGTGAGAGCAACACTTGAACTAGATCGAAATTATGGGGCGTAGTTTGCTAAGAATTTCAGAGTGAGCTTCTAGTGCAAAGAGGGGTAGTTCGGTAGTGGGAATTTCATCCAAGGATGAGAATACATATCAGAGAGGCAACGTAGCACCAGGGAGAGACAACGCAACTCTAGGAGGGTGACACAGAGGCTGGAGGGCTGACACCATCATTTAGAGGCAATGCTGGGGTTTCTGTGAGGCAGATCTGGCATCAGTTCAACAGATCAATTTCTAAGCAAGAAGGATCATTGGGAGGGTAACACAGCCCTAGAGGAGGTGATGCAGGTCCAACGCAGATTTGGGAGAAACCATCGCTGCACAACACTGGGGATAACACAGTCACCTATGGGGTTTGTTCATCCAATTACTAGATCAGCCAAAATATATGTCTCCGGATAGAGGTACTTCTGTTGGTTTATTCTTTGTTGGGTGAGCCAGATTTGGAACCCTAGTTGTATTAAGAAATCCATTTAATAATAAAACCCTCATATCTGCTGCACCAATTTTCCCACACTGGGTTATTTTGGGGACGTTTAGTCCAAAAATAATTGTGTCCTTTCTGTGATTGTCTCATTTATTTTTCAGTACTTGATCTGTATATTAGTGTAGGTTGCAGTGTATTTGCATTAATATTTTCTGAATATTTCTGAAAATAACTTATTAAAATGAAAAACACAAGTAGGTAATGCAAATCATTTTACTGCAGTAGGATTTTTGGTTTTTTAGATTCAGAAATTTTCACATGGTATCAGAGCAATTGCAGATCAAGAAGGACTGAAGCCATCAGAGAAAGGACAGAGGAAAAATATGTGCGTGAAGACAACTATCTCGAGAGACAGTGTAGTTTCAGGCCAAGAGAGTAGAGGAGGGGTGACACAGTCACCAAGGGAGGCTCACAAAGAGTCTGCGTCAGCCTGATTGGGTGACGTTATTGCTGCAGAGGGCAGAAGAGTGGTTACTGGGCCAGTGCAGAGACTGTTGAGTCTTGTTTTTTTTTTGTATTTTTGTTTTTTGTTTTTAGTTTTTTTTTTCCTGGTTGCCATGGCTAGAGGTGCAACACAGATTTCATTTGGAGTTGCTGGTGGGTGCTGATTCTATTGGTGCAAAACGATACCTAGTGGGGCAGAAGCAAAGTAGAGGGAATCAACTCCTCAGAAGATTTCTTGCTAAGAAATCTAGATCCAGTGCTGAGCAGCGGCAAAGAGAGATCAAATAGGGGTGATTTGATAGTAGTTGGTAGAAGGATTTCCATGAAGGAAATTGAAATTCAGAGGGATCTTGTTCCTTAGAGGATTTCTAGCGCCAAAGAAATCTAGATCCAAGTTTTGTTGGGGCAACATCGAAAGAGGGAGAATAGAACCGGTTCAACATTCATTTGAGAAGAGATGGGGACATTAACGAACTAAGGGATCAGGATAGGTTGGATGAAGCATCTAACTTTGTCATCTGGAAGGCCAGGATCCTGGTAGTTTTGGATAAAAATCGCATCAAGGATTATGCCTTGAGGATGGTTGTTGTTCCGGTTGATCCTGATCCTCTCAAGAAGTATAAGGAGCCTCAAGCAAAAGCAAAGTGCATGATCTTGGATGGGGTCAAGGATCATGTGATCCCGCATATTGCTGAGAAAGACACAACAAGGGTTATGTGGGAGGCCTTGACCACATTGTACGAGGGAACTTCCATTCAGTGGAAGATGTTGCTTGAGAGTCAGCTAAGACAGTTTCAGATGCAGAAGGAGAAGAAATCGGTCCCTTCCTTCTCAGGCTGGAAAGGATCCGTGAGCAACTAACTTTCATAAGAGCTACACCAGATGGTGAATTTATGGTTAGGACAACCCTGAATGCAGTCACTGAAGGCTGGGAAATCTTTGTCCAAAGCATCTTGGGCAGGGCTTCTCTTCCCAATTGGGGGGAGATGTGGGAAAATCTTCGACGAGAAGAGATCAGACGATTAACCAAGACAGGAAGCAACAACAAGGGGATCAGAATCAAGAACGAGGAAGAGGAGGATGTGGCTCTTGCATCAACAAGACAACAAGGGTAGCAGAAATGAAAGAAGAAGGACATATCTAAAGTCAGATGCTTCAGATGTGGAGATATGGGTCATTTCGCCATGCAGTGCCCTCAGAAGAAGAAGGGAAAAGAAGAGAAGTCTGACTCAAAGGTTGGTCCAACGCAAGCTGACAAAGAGGATGATGATGATTGCACCATGAGTGCTCATGCACCTCTAGAGAAGAGGTGGGGCGATATTGAGCTGCAGTTGGGAGGACTACATAATGGGCATGATTCTTGAGGTGCCCAAACTCTTGGATCACATACAGCTACGAGAGCCCTTAATGACAGTAGCAGAATGACGGGAGTCAGTTGGTGTTGAGCCCGAAACTTGCATCTTTCCTATACACCTTTCTAGACTTTTTCCATTTACCTGGACCTCCTAAGCTGTCAACATCATTGCATATTGAGTTTAAAAGAGCACATAAAGTGGTTTTCTAACTATGTCTTGTGTCTGCTGTTTGAATTAGATTTTTGCTTATAAGCTACGGAATCTTGTCACTTTCTACAGCCAGTTCAACTTTCCGCAGCCTTTTTCTTAAAGTCTATATTGCAGGTGTCTTCAGGAAAATCAAGCCACATGGGCAAGTTGGAAATGACTTGGACATGGACCGAGTCCTATTGGCTCAGTCGAATTCATCAGAGGAGGCCATAGTCAACGGTGGTCAAGCAGTGGTCAAAAAAAGAGTCCTACGGTGACAGAACTCTGTTTTTCACCACGTGAAGACTTGCGTGGCCGTTCCTAGATCTCTGGGGACATATCAACACCTGTGGACTGCGCCATAAGGCAAATCCAACAGCCACCCTCAATAGATTTAATCACCACGGCAGCCACGATTCTAGATCCCTGGACATCGTTGTTCACATGCCCTCTATCAGCACAGTTCTTAGGAAATCAATTATGTAAACGTTTGCTATAAATAATGCGTTTCCATATGCATAGTAGTTAGTCTTGGTAATGTAATTTTGCTGTTAAGAAAGCCATTGTGCCGTGACACTATTTTGTTGTTATGACTGCGTTTTGAATACATGAGAAGACTCTGTTTATAAGCACAATTCGTGGTTGATAGTTGTTGCCCGAGGTTGTGCAGAGGGCCCCTGCACACACCGAGGTTTTGTTTCATACTGCTGTATATTTTCACACTGTGTTTCTTTACGTTCATTTTTCCATAGTTATTCACTTGTATATATTGCATTTCTTATGGTATTAAAATGTTATTTCTGTTTTTATATTGTTGTTAACTGATCAGTGTGTATGTTCCAGATTACAGTAGGCAGCCCGAGAATTTGCACATAGTTTTACAATGACTAATGACATGGAATCAATCTTGTCTTTCTGCTGATTTATTTTTCTTAATTTTTAATTCCAGACACTGTTTTGTTTATTTCAGTTCTGTTCATTGACTTTATTAGTTAGATTAGATATTAAATTATTCATGTCATTATCAGTTACCTCCGAAAGCCATAGCGAGACTAATGGTGAGGGATTGAAGTATGAGTGTGTAATTTGATATTAGTTTGTTTTTCTGCAAGTTAGTTATTGAATTGCTAATGTCACTATCAGTTACCTTCAAAAGCCATAGCGAGACTAATGGTGAGGGATTGAAGTATGAGTGTGTAATTTGATATTAGTTTATTTTTCTGCAAGTTAGTTATTGAATTGCTCATGTCATTATCAGTTACCTCCGAAAGCCATAGTGAGACTAATGGTGAGGGATTGAAGTATGAGTGTGTAATTTGATATTAGTTTTATTTTCTGCAAATTAGATATTAGATTGCTCAAGTTGTTTATGATTACCTCCGAAAGCCATAGTGAGACTAATGGTGAGGGGTCAGAATATGAGTTGATGTAATCTGATTTTAGCTTTACTTTGCTTGCAATTTTTGGATTTCTTTGAGTACAGTTTCTTTTGTATTTAGACAGCAAAAAGGATAATTGTTTCATGATCAATAGTTCACTGTTTGTTTAATTAGAATAGTGGCACATTTTCATTCTCTTTTAGGAATTAATTTCATCATTTCATGTTTTAAAACCCTTTTGAAAAGTTTGAAGTTCTGGAAATCATTTTAAAAGGACATCATTGCCTTGGACATTTAGATCCATACTTGTCTTTTAGAATTTCCATCTCACATTAGGAAATCAACGAAGATAAACCCAAAAACAAAATAAAAACCAAAAACGACAAAAAGTAAGAAATAGGTTATCTTGCACATATAGTGTGCCGCACTTCAACAGTTTACGACTCTCGAATTGAAAATTAATATAGCAATTTAGGACACTCTAAATTGACCAAACATTTTGACGCCGTTGCCGGGGAAGTGTAACTAGGTAGCCAATTTCTTAAAAAAAAAAAGAGAAAAAATTTAGAGAAGGGAAAATTTTTTAACTTCTCAAAGTATGCTCTCCTCTTGCACCTAGTGTGATCTGGAGGATCATAAAAGAGAGTTATTGGTTCAATAATTTCTTAAGTATGCTCTCTTCTTGCACCTAGAGTGATCTGGAAGATCAGAAAGAGAATTATTAGCCTGACTTGAAGATAAAAAATAAAAAATGACATGCATAGAGCAAGAGATTCTAGGGGAAGGTTTATAGCTAGGGCCAAGAGTTCGATTTTTACAACTACATCTACTTCAAGGCATATACAAGATACACCTCCATCATCTCCAACTCACGCTCCTAGCCTTAGGATTCCTGGAATTCAAGGGGCAGCAACTGAATTAGGAGACACTCCCACACTATCCACCAAATCTGACTTAGGAAAGAACCTTTCTTCACTTTTACAGGGGAACATATTGTAATCAAAGAAGTAGAATCACCTGAAGAAGAAGAGGGAGAAATTCCTCCTCGTTCACTATTAATAGAAGAACTAGAGGACTCTAAAATCTTTGAGGAAACTATCATGATAGAAGAAGTAGTAAACGGATTAGGAGGTGGAGGTAGTGTTATAGACATTTTTGTGCCTTACAGCATGAAGCATGAAATGTCCATAATCTAAGGGATCCAAAGTCCCTAAACATGTTGTTCCTACCCCTAGAGGAACAAGGTCAACAAACCACAACACTGAATAAAAGTTCTCCACCTGAAAACACTCAAAAACAAGGCAATTCTGGATCATGTCAACTGCTCCACTGAGCATCTGCGCTGAATGTCAACTGCTCCACTGTCTACCTGTACTGAATGTCAACTGCAAAGAAGGCTACCTGCGCTGGGCGAGTTGGGACATGTGGCACAGTCATTCCTCAAGGTGTCAATGCCCAGGAAGCTTCCAAAATGACACTTGGATCAAGGAATTCGACTGGTGATGAGTAAGAGGGTCTAGATCTCCAAGTGGAAGCAAGAACCTCCAAGTGGACTCAAGAACTGAAGAATAACTGAAGTGAGAAAGGACACTAGTCAGCTTCATGCCAGCCTCAAGCTGACTCATCCTTTCTCCAAAACTCCTATATATAGATCTCTCTCATGAGGTCTAGGGAGGCTGGAATCTTGTGAATGTAAGGAAGTGCTGTTGGTTTGAGTTTAGAACTATTGGGTGATTTTCTTTGAAGGAGGTGAAGAGGAGATTTCTTTCTGCTGGGAAGGTGATGCTGGATTGGGCCTCTTATGGTTGTATCACTTCCTGAACTTTACTTCTTCCATTAATAAAGCATATGCATGTGTCTCAATGATGTATTGTTATACTTGTGTATTTGATTTATTCTAATCCTTGAATCAATTATGAATGTATGCTTCTTGTAGTTTCCCTCTCTTACCATTTTGCAGGATCTTGGTGTAGCTGGGCCAGTGAAAGAGCAAGGAGCTGGGAGCAAGCAGCAAGGAGAGAAGATTGGATCAACCATTAGCGAAAGACATCGGTTAGTGGATCTCTTTCTCCCCTATTTTACTTTCATAAAGAAGAAATCTTAGATAGCTTTGCTTCGATTGTTGCTGAGGTACTATCACCCTTAGAGTGGGATAGGGTCATTCCGTATTGGATACTTTTCCCAACAACAAATTGGTGACTCCGCTGGGGATCGTATCTTGTTGGTTGTTTGTGTTTTTGCTATTCATTTCCTAAACACAGGGAGTACCGAATCGAACTGCATTTGGATCTTTCAAATGCAAAGTAGAGGGCAGCTACTCTAGCTCAGTTTCTGGGCATGTTTATGATTTGAAGAGCTGATCCACAAGGACTCTAATAAGCTCTTAGTGATAGCTTTTCATCCTCCTTGTCATCCCTTAGTGTGTCCTTGACTGATAGCTTCTGATTTGGCCAAAAACTGTGAATTTTTGAGCAATCTGTGACCCGGAAACCAAGAGAAACGAAAGTTTCGTTCTTCAGTGCAACTGCTGTGAAGGTTGTCTGCATTTCAGCGCAGTTCCCAAAGGGGCTACCTGCGCTGAATGTCAAACTGACAGTGTACCACCTGCGCTGAACTAGTTTTGCCTTGTGCTACTGGGGTTCCTTGTTGTTCATTGCCCTGTTTTCATCCTTGTTTTTGCAGCCTGTTGTCAGTCAATGTACCTATCTGAAACCAACTTTCCTTGCCACTATTCCACCTCGGTTGTATAAAGAAACTGTGTTTGTTCTTTGTGTATTTCTTATATCATTTGCAGTTTCCCATAACGAAAAGTGAACTAGTCTTGCTGTGACCTCTTAGATCTAGACCTGTGATAAGTGTCGTTTTGATCTTAAGAGTTAGTTTGTTTGCTGTTCATAGCTGATTGAGCTTTTGCTTTCGTCATATGGTTTGAATTTATGCATTTCTAGTGTTGAAACAAGTAAATCTTAAGGTGTCTTTTGGTTTTGGACAAAAGCTTGTTTGCTTTCACTTGAAATTGAATTCAAAGTTATACAACAGCTTTCTTTTTGTAGTACATCAACATTAAGAAAGAGAAAAGAAATACCTGCATTGTGCATGTGCATTTTGATAAGTTTGTATGTTGATTTAGGAAAAAGTGCATTAGTGTGTGCTCTATGATCTGTGTGAAAAGATGATGTCTTTCTTTTCCCTCAGTAGTTAAGATTTTCATAAGTCGAAAAGATTGAAAAAGCTTGCTTATCATCTTAGACTGCATTTAGGAATTTGTATCATACATCTCGTGGTGAACCTTGAAAGGCAAACTTTAAAAAGATCAAATTAAAATATATTGAATGAACCTAATAACGCTTTGAAACATAACGCAAACAGATATAGGTCTAAGCTAGAGACGTGTTCCGGCGTCGTTAAACGTAGTGACTGTCGGTCTCGAAGAAGGTAGGTGATTCCTCCTGAGAGTTGGTGGCACTAATACGGACTTGTGCTCCCACGTACCATCGCGTATATATTGGGAGACCCCTATAGGCATATATCTTTTATCCTTAGGAAGTCGTGTCGGCCGCCCTACTGATCGCAATGCAGTGAACACAGCATTCACGAAGATCGACCACCCATACCATAAAACGTATTCTGTGGTTTTGCGAAAGGTTTGGCACACCCTCTGCCTAGATCTCCAGAGCAGTTTCTTTTGGCCTTTTTCAAACTCTATAACTGAAAAAGCCCACCCGAGCATTTGTCACTTCGGGCTCGTTAAAACATCGAAGGAGACTAGAGTCATCTTTAGCTTTTTCTCGACTCTTAAAAAGTGAAAAATCAAGTTGTGTCTAAAAGCGTCTAATAAAATTCATTCAATTCGGAAACACAAATTTCCCCTTTTAATATTTTGGTTGATCGAGTAATCCACAATCGTGGAAGAAAGTCAATTGAAACCCCGTCGTTCGTGGAGGCTTACGAGTCAACCGTCTTTGTCTCCGGAATCGAAAACAGTACGGACAAAGCGGACTCGTTTAACCGGTTCAAAATCTCATATAAAAGTTAGAACAAGTGTTCCAACTACATCTGAGGTTCCGGTTACTCCAAACATTTCTGGAAACCCTGCCTCTATAGAAGAAGTTCAACAGCCACAGAAGGACAGTAATACTGATCCTAGTCTGGGGGCAAATACTTGTATAACTGAACCAGTTCCATCTATAACCGGTCCAGAGAGTTTTGTTCCTCAAACAATTGTCGCTGTCGAAACAACCACTTCTTCGGCACCAGAAATATTTTACGGACCTGACGGTCTTCCTCTTCCACCGAGTTTGATTGTGATAGAGGAAATTGCAGAGGATCCGCAAGCAAGTACTCCAACTCATTTTGGAGTCGGGGTCACTCTATTTCCTTCATCAGAAGTTAATCCACCACAAGTGGAGGTTCTTGTAGAATCGCTAGGCAATCTATTGGATAGACTTAAAATGTCTGAACAACCATCATCATCTAGGACTGTGTCAAACGGCACAGCGAAAGCAGAAGCCCCTGCCGTCACTCCGACAATGTTTGCCGGCATACCAGCTGTCCCGACTAGCTCACAACAGCTAGAAGGAGTCCACCAAGGGACTATTTCGACAGTATGGTCTATTCCAGTTTGTTCATCCGGAGTAATACCCGGCAACTCTTATGTTGAGACTCACCAAATTGATCCATTTGGAGGTCAATTTGGGCAATCCAGTCCCCAAGGACAATCAATCCCCTTGAGTTTCGGATTGCTACCGTATGGGGGGCAGTATGCCCTTTCATTACCCCCTCCGGGAGGGTACCCATACGTGAGTTCACAACAGTATTCAGGTTATACTGGGATTGCATCAAGTAGTTGGGTACCTATGCTACCTCAACAACCAAGGGTTGTATATTCTATGCAACAGTGTGTACCTATGACGAACATCCCAACCACACCGACTATTGTAACAGTGTCACAAGTTCAAGCGATGCCTGTTGCATGTCAACCTCAGGTTGTAATGCAACAGCCTCTTGACCATGGGTCACAACCACAATCGCCAACTGGTGGGGCGACACAGGTCCAAACGGGTACAATTACCCCACACCTCGGTCCAACGATTAGCATAGCGCAACAGAACATGGCTTCACAACCATGGTTAGTGCAATACCAACAACCACAATTCCAGCAGGTGTACCAAGGTTCTGAGCAGCAGATCTTTGCGAATAGTGGACAACCGTATATCCAAAACAGTCAAAACCAACCACTTTACAGTGGTCAAGTCCATCAACCGTATCAGTCATACCAACATCAATTACATTACGCTGGTATGCAAAGGCCCACTGCTCAAGCGATTCCATCGTACCCTGGTTATGCTTCGCCTAACCTGAATCAACAGTTACCATTCGTGGCGACTTTAGAGTTACCCGATTTACACCGGTTAACCAACGATCCGATTGCTTATGCCCCTTGGTGGCCAGCGATTCCTCATAAACTTCCATCTGACATTCCTAAATTCAATGGAAATCCAGGTGAAGACCCATCGAATCACGTGATGACTTTCCATCTGTGGTGTTCGTCGAACACCCTAAACGATGATTCGATAAGGCTTCGCCTTTTTCAGAGGACATTGATAGGTCTAGCGGCTAAATGGTATATTGAATTACCTAAAGCCTCTTTCGACAATTTTAGTTCCCTTGCCACGACTTTCTTAACCCATTTTCAATTACCGATAAGGTATGAAACGGGAACAAAAATATTAACCAACTTCAAGCAGACAACTACCACCCATATATCTGATCATATACATGAGTGGCGTCATCGTCGTAGGATGGTTAAAACATACGTTCCCGATCAGCTGTTAGCTGAATGGTTTATAAAGTCGTTACTTCCTGCTATAACGGAAGATGTGGCAAAGGGGGGAGTCGTAACAGAGGAGCAAGTTATCGCTCGTGCACAGTATTTGGACTTAGTTTATACTCAGTCCAGCACGCTCTACGACAAAATACCTAACGCCCCTAGACCAGAATTTTCAATTCCTCCTCCTCCTAAATCAAATAATGACTCTCATGCCGGTGACGGTGTGATTGGCATGGCAAACGCGAAATCGGTAAAGGCTTCGTCAAAGAAAGCCCGTAAGAATTCGGATCAAAATGCAAAAGAAGAAATTCTTGCTTCAGAAGTAAATGCCGTATCAACAGATAAAGGCAAAGAAACCAATCAACCAGGAAGCAAGAAGAAGCAAAACAAAGGGAAGAAGAAGAAACAGGGTGAATCATCTCCTCGAAAAAATTCTTCAAACCCTCCTGGGAAAGGGAAACAAAATTATCCATGTCAAATATGTGATGATGAGGATCATAACACAAAGAATTGCCCATTCAAAGCTGAGTTAAAGAGGTTCTTTAAAAGTTCCCAAACCTCAGCTGTGTTAACTGATCCATTTCCCAACCCAGGTCAAAATCTGGTTGATAGTGGAAATGCTTCCCCGTCATAAGTACTTATGTTGTCGAATTCAAAACAGCAGAATGATGCTTTGATTTCGACAAGGAACAAAGATTACGGGAATCCTCAGCTGTCGAACGACAAAGGTAAAGATCAACCAAGTAGTTCGACAACAACTTTGACAGAAGTTGTACCACCCATCATTCCTGAATTAACAATAAAACCGCCAAAGGGTGTAGTACACAAGTCGAAATTTAATCCTCGCGCCAGAGCGGCACAACATTATAACATAGTAGAAGATTTGGCACAATCGCCATCCGCTATGTCGACTCTTGAGGTATTACAAAATTGTCCATCCCAAAGGCAGGCGTTGTTATCAGCAATTGATGGGGTTGATCCTAAGGATTCCAATCTTGTATCCTTTGATCACAAAGGATATGATCCTCAGTTACCAGCTCAACTAGCTTTCCTTATTCAAGTGAAAGCCCTCAACAAAACTGTTCACAGAACAATTATTGATGAGGGAGCATCAAAATGTATTATGTCGATGAGTTGCTGGAAAACTCTAGGATCTCCAAACTTGTCGCGATCTTCGACGACATTAAAAGCTTTCGACGGAAGGACTTATACCCCATACGGTATCCTTGATAACTTGAAAGTTGAACTAGGAGGAAAAACAGTAGAAATTGATGTGGAGGTCATCGATGGAAATCTTGACTACAACATCCTACTGGGTAGACCATGGATTTATGCCATGGCAGCTGTCGTGTCGACTTATTTTAGGAAGATCGCATTCCCGTTTGAAGGAGGGATTACGGTCGTCGACCAACAGAACTTCCTCCCTAATGGTTCACAAGTTACAGGAAGCATTCCCATGATCCATGAGAGCAACCATTCGCTTCAAGATATCGGAGTAGGATTATTGAAAGACCCCACATTGATGGGAACTTTCGCGCTACCACCTCCTATTTATACAGGAAATGTACCGTTTGTAGCAACCTGCAACATGATATCTTCCACGAAGGTCGCAAAAGACAATGTCAACATGGATCATGCAGTTGTTTTGCCCTCAAGCCCTTTAGAAATATTGTAGCAATCAATGTTTCAAGCATGGGAGGAGAACCCAAATCAACGCTCGTCAAGTGTTTGGGTAGATAGGTCTAGAGAATATGGAACCCCATTAGATCCTTGGTCGAAAGTACATCGGACTGACGAAGGAATCTTACAATCAATGTTGATTGAGGGGGCACCATGGAATGATCACCACCATCGTTCCCTTCTTCCGGAATATGAAGAAGATACTCAAAGTGACCTTTATCACCCTTCAGTTTTTGAATTCCTAACAAATACTGTAAACACGGTGGATTCCGAGCGAAACCTATCCAATATTGAAGAGACTATAGCCATAAATATCTCGACTAAAACAAATGTTGTAGAGAATATTTATGTCGGCAAAGGTTGTTCCCCTTCAGAACTGGAAATATATAACACTCTTTTTCGTGAATTCAGAGATGTATTTGCTTGGTCATATGATGAAATGCCAGGCATTGACTCGAGTATCATTGAACATGAAATTAAAATGTATCCTGATGTCAAACCAGTAAGACAACAACTTCGGCAGGTGCAACCCAAGAAAGCTGCTGCCATTAAGGCGGAAGTTGAAAAACTTCTCCATGCTGGATTCATCTACCCGGTTCCTCTAACCGATTGGGTATCGAATATTGTCCCTGTTATGAAGAAACAAGGGACGATTAGAGTGTGCGTCGATTATAGGGATGTAAACCAAGCTTGTCCAAAGGACAACTACCCTACACCCTTCATCGACCAGATAATTGATGAATGCGCCGGATGTGAAATCTTTTCATTTATGGATGGATTTTCTGGGTATAATCAAATAAATATCCGCCCACAGGACCAGTCAAAGACTGCATTTATTTGTCTGTGGGGCACATTCGCTTATCGAAAATTACCCTTTGGTTTAAAGAATGCAGGGGCGACGTTTCAGAGGGCAATGAATTATGCCTTCCATGACATCAAGAACATTTTTCAACCTTATCTCGACGATCTTCTGGCTCATTCGCGAAAGCGGACTGATCATCCGCAGCATTTAAGAGCGATATTTCTACGTTGCCGACACTACAAGATAAGACTCAATCCACACAAATGTGTGTTTTGCGTCAGTTCTGGTCGTTTACTTGGCTTTGTAGTCTCTGAGGATGGGATTCGTCTCGACCCCTGTAAGGTTCAGGCAATCATTAATTTGCCTCCACCTTCAAATTTGCTTCAGATTCAGAAACTCCAAGGGAAAGCGAACTTTCTGAGGAGGTTCATTCCAAATTACGCACAACTTGCTAAAGGTTATACTCGTCTTTTGAAAAAGGATGTGCCTTTCGTCTGGGACCAGGTGGCGCAAGCTTCCTTTGATGCTCTAAAAGATTGTCTAGTAAAAGCATCATTAATGTATGCCCCGGACTATCAAAGAGACTTTAACCTGTATCTGGCTGCAGCAGATACGACCATTGCGATGGTTTTAGTTCAAGAAGTCGATGGAATTGAACATCCTATATATTATTTAAGTAAAAACTTAAATGATACAGAAAGTAAATATTCTTATGTGGAAAAACTAGCGCTTGCAGCTGTTCAAGCGATTCAAAGGTTTCGACATTATGTCCTCTTTCGGAAAACTACCATCTTGTCAGATTGCAACCCCATGACTTATATACTGTCGTGACAGTTGCTGGGGGGAAAATATTCAAAATGGATAGCGATCCTTCAAGATTTTGATCTGGAATTTGTAAAATCCAAATCAAAGAAAGCTCTAGTTTTCGCAGAATTATTATGCGATCTCCCATCATCGTCCAACGATGAAACATCAGAAGAGTCAATCGTGGACGAAAGTTTGTTTCTGATATCTGTAAGCGATGAATGGTATGGAGATATCATAGTTTATCTCCAAACCCAAAAATTCAGGCCTAACACCTCTCACTCTGAACAAAAACGTATACGATACCAAGCAAAAGACTACATGATCGTCGGTGATACACTTTACCGTCGTGGTATCGATACAGTTCTGAGGAGGTGCCTTACCCATGAGGAGGCCGAAAAAGCCCTGAATGAGTGTTGTTGTTGGGAAAAGTATCCAATACGGAATGACCCTATCCCACTCTAAGGGTGATAGTACCTCAGTAACAACCGAATGCAAAGCTATTCAAGATTACCTCTTTATGAGATGTAAGAGAGGGGAGAAAGAGACCCACTAACCGTTATCTTCCGCTAATGTTTGATCCAATCTTCTCTCCTTGCTGCTTGCTCCCAGCTCCTTGCTCTTTCACTGGCCCAGCTACACAAAGATCCTGCAAAAGCACAAGAAAGGGAAACTACAAGAAGCATACATCCATAACTGATTCAAGGATTAGAATAAATCAAATATGCAAGCATCAATACGCCACAAAGACACATGCATATAGAAGAACCTAAAATGCTTTATTAATGGAAGAAGTAAAGTTCTGAGAGTGTTACAACCATAATAGGCCCAATCCAGCAACACTTCCCAGCAGAAAGAAATCTCCTCTTCACCTCCTTCAAAGCAATCACCCAATAGTTCTATACTCAAACCAACAGCACTTCCTTACATTCACAAGATTCCAGCCTCCCTAGACCTCATGAGAGAGCTCTATATATAGGAGATTTGGAGAAAGGATGAGTCAGCTTGAGGCTGGCATGAAGCTGACTAGTGTCCTCTCCCACCTCAGTTATACTTCAGTTCTTGAGTCCACTTGGAGTTTCTTACTTCCACTTGGAGATCTAGATCCTCTTACTCATCACAAGGCGAATTCCCTGATCCAAGTGTCATTTTGGAAGCTTCCTGGGCATTTGACACCTTGCAGAATGACTGTGCCACTTGGCCAATCTCGCCCAGCGCAGGTAGCCTTCATTGGAGTTGACATTCAGCGCAGGTACAGAGTGGAGCAGTTGACATTCAGCGCAGATGCTCAGTGGAGCAGTTGACATGATCCAGAATTAGCTTGTTTTTGAGTGTTTTCAGGTGGAGAACTGATATTTAGTGCTGTGGTTTGCTGACCTTGTTCCTCTAGGGGTAGGAACAACATGTTTAGGGACTTTGGATCCCTTAGATTATTGACATTTCATGCTTCATGTTGTAAGGCACAAAAATGTCTATAACAGTTGCCCCCTAAAGTATGAGGTCGTTTATCGGGTGAAATGCTTTATCAGGAGGATCCGAAGTTCATTCAATCGCTGAGAGGTGACCTGTAATAAATACAATACAATACATTATTTTTCATTCTGCTTTCATGATCTAGCTGAGGCGGGCATTCCCATGCTCAGCTTTATAAATTCATTTTGGTACATATAACAGACGACCGTCTGATGGTAGACTGATAATTCTCTGCTGAAATTATCATCCTTTGAGTAGGATGATCATCTGCTGTAATAATGTACATATCAAATGTCTTTGTATTTCCTGAATATATATCGTAGCCCAGATGGATGAAACTAGATCTGGGGTCTTCAAACTCGTTCGATCTTCACTCTAAGTACAAGTCAATCCATGTGAGAATTGCGCTGAAGTCGAACATGGAAAGACATCGCTTGATTACCGGTCAATAATGTAAACCGTTAACAAGCGCGAGAGGGATCACCGATAATGATAATGACCCTCAAGGTACTGCAGTACAAATCACGTGGTGTGAATAAAGGACTTGGCGTCGAACACCACGCAAAATCTTCTGGTCGAAGGTCATTAATGTATACCTGTCGCCGGAAGTGAGAAACTTGCCATTGAGGCATGCAAGCTTCAAAGTACTGAGGGGTGTGTTCCTAGATCAACTTCTTGGATAATGAGCTGAAGTCGACAAGAAGCGATCTGTCAAAGGAGGGCCTTAATGAATCCCACATCAGTGACACGGAACGGAGCTAATGATTTTAGTGGAGGTGAAAACAATCTGTGAGATATGATTCAGGGTGGCGATCATGGGTGGATGAAGGATAATGTATGGCAGTGGATGGGACACGGTTGACCCTTTCTGAACAACATCTCTTGAACATATAATGACACTGATGCGATGGATCGGTAGCATTACCCCAAATGTGGATGGTTTGGCGAAGACCATGGTGATGAGACCGGTGGATGAAACAACCCAACCCGATGTGATACGGAGGAAAAGTGTCATGTTCAAGAGCGACTTGCTACCATTAAAGCTTTGAGGTTCTCCCTATTTTTCCCCAGTCATTTCTGACCAGTACCTCTTTATTTTTGTCAAGCTTGAGGAGGATAACATATTCTTGTTCTATAACCTGCCCTTCGGGCAAGCCCATCGCTATGTTTTAACGAGCCTAGCGATAGGGAAACTCGTTCTCGTCTAAAGACAAGTTTGTCGCTATTTAATCATTTTAACGAGTCTAACGACAAGGAAAACTCGGTCCTTTTCATTTTTAGAGAGTCTGAAAAGGTACAGAAAGTTAACTCCAAAATCCCTTTTTCGTCATCTAATCCCTTAAGTCCGAAAAAGTATAAAACAATACAGAAGGGATGAGTTTTCGATAACTTTAACGAGCCGAATAAAACAAGCGCTCGACCTTTTTGTGTAATAATCCCTCAGGTCCAAAAAGATTAAAATTTAGAGGATGGATAGCTCTTCCGGTCACTTTAACGAGCTGGAAGGCCAAAACTCGGCAAACTTTTCATATTTTACGAGTCAGGAGAAAAGAGCTCAAAGAAGACTCGTCTTTTGAGGAACGAGTGATAAACAGGGATAGCAGCAGATTCCAGGTACAGGTTGGAATTTTCCAATCACGGCAGTGTCACAAGGATGGCTAAGTGAAATCACTCTTCGCAGCTGTTCCTCAAAATGGGTAAACAATCATATGGGGTGAATGATCGGCCAAATGGAATGGAGGTGGCGGGTGCAAACACGACCAAGGCTTTTTATGGCTAATAAATTTACGGTCACAATGGTTATTTACCGGTACTGGGTTCATTTTTTAATGAGCTTGAATGCGCCAAAACACTGCTCAAAAGCTTATGTTTATTTTTTAACGAGCATGAACTATGACGCTAAAACTGCTCGGATCTCGCTTTTCTATTTTTTAACGAGCATAAATTCCGCGGTAAAATTGCTCGATTAATTTTGCATGCCCCCAACATTGTAACGCAGACGAGGCACATGCCCCCTAGACTTCAGGGGGTCGTTTCATTTTTTAATGAGGTTGACACAATAAAGAACTATCCTCTTGACTCTTTGTTTCATTTTTTAACGAGGTTGACATGAGATAAGAACCATCCTCGGAGTCCAAATCCATCAGACATAGAAGGTTTCATATTCCACTGTGGCCACTTCCACCAGATTACTTGGAGGCGGTAGGGAAAAAGTACCCATTAAGGCAGGGTCTTTTAGGAGACCTACTCCGATATTTTGGAGCGAATGATTCCTTCCATGGATCATTGGAATGCTTCCCGTAACTTGTGAACTGTTGGGGAGAAAAGTTTGTTGGTCGACGATTGTAATTCCTCCTTGGAAGGGAAATGCAATCTTCCTGAAGTAGGTCGACACAACTGCGGCCATGGCATAGATCCATGGTCTTCCGAGTAGGATGTTGTAATCGAGGTTTCCATCAATTACTTCAACATCAATTCCTACTGTTTTCCCCCCCAGTTCAACTTGCAAGTTACTTAAAATCCCGTATGGAGTGTATGATCGTCCATCAAATGCTTTTAACGTCGTTGACGATTTCGACAAGGGTGGTGAGCCTAAATCTTTCCAGCAACTCATCGACATAAGACATGTAGATGCCCCCTCATCAATAATTGTTCGATGAACAGTTTTGTTGAGGGCTTTCACTTGAATAAGAAATGCTAGTTGAGCTGGTAACTGAGGGTCATATCCTTTATGATCAAAGGCAACAAGATTGGAATCCATTGGGTCAATTCCACATATTGCTAATAATAAAGCTTGTTCTTGGGAGAAGCAATTTTGCGGTACCTCAAGTGTCGACATAGCGGATGACGATTGGGCCAGGTCCTCTATCCGTGTTATTTTCGCACAAGGATTAGATGTCGATTTGTGTACTGCTCCCTTTTGCGACTTTATCATTAGCTCAGGAACGATGGGTGGCACAACTTCGGTTAAAGTTGTTGTCGAACTACTAGGTTGCTCATTAGCCTTGTTATTCGACAGCCGTGGATTCCCGTAATCTTTATTCCTTGTCAAAGCATCATTTTGCTGCTTCGAGACAGACAACATAAGCACTTGGGATCGGGAAGCATTTTGATTAGCAACCAGGTTTTGACCTGGGTTGGGAAACGGATCAGTCAATACTGCTGGGGTTTTTGAACTCTTAAAGAGTTTCTTAACTTCAGCTATATGTGGACAATCTTTCGTCCAATGATCCTCATCGCATATATGACACCCTGCATGGGGTTTCCTTTTTCTCCCTTTCTTTTTCTTCTTGCCCCCTGGCTGCTTCAGTCGTTTGCCCTTGTCGGTCGACATGGCATTTACTTCTGAGGCAAGAAGTTCTTCATTTGCATTTTGACTAGAAATTTTGTGTTTTCTAATCACGCCATCGCCGACGTGAGAGTCATTGTTTGATTTAGGAGGAGGAGGAATTGAGAATTCCGGTCTAGGGGCGTCAGGTATTTTGTCGTAGAGCGTGCCGGACTGAGTATAAACCAAGTCCAGATATTGCGCACGAGCGATAACCTGCTCTTCCGTTACGACTCCCCCCTTTGCCACATCTTCCGTTATAGCAGGAAGTAACGACTTTATAAACCATTCAGCTAACAGCTGATCGGGAACATATGTTTTCACCATCCTACGACGACGACGCCACTCATGTATATGATCAGATATGTGGGTGGCAGTCATCTGTTTGAAGTTGGTAAGGAGTTCTGTTCCCGTTTCATACCTTATCGGTAATTGAAAATGGGTTAAAAAGGTTGTGGCTAAGGTACTGAAGTTGTCGAACGAAGCTCTAGGCAATTCAATGTACCATTTTGCCGTTGGACCCGTTAACGTCCTCTGAAAGAGGCGAAGTCTTATCGAATCATCATTCAGGGTGTTCGATGAACACCATAGATGGAATGTCATCACATGATTCGACGGATCTTCACCCGGATTTCCATTAAATTTAGGAATATCTGACGGAAGTTTATGCGGAATCGCTGGCCACCAAGGAGCATAAGCAATTGGATCATTCGTCAGCCGGTTTAGATCTGGTAATTCTAGAGTTGCTACAAAGGGAAACTGTTGGTTCAGGTTAGGCGAAGCATATCCAGGATAAGATGGTATTGCCTGAGCAATGGGTCTTTGTAGACCAGCATAATGTTGACAACTTTGACAAGGTTGATGGGCATAACCATTATAGTATGGTTGCCCATTACTTACAAAGACTTGTTGCTCAGGTCCTTGATATGATTGCTGGAATGGCGTTTGTTGAGATTGAACCAGCTCTGGTCGTTGGACCAATTGCTGTTGACCAATACTGGATGATTGACCAAGATGAGGAGTCACAGTACTTGTTTGAGCCTGAGTCGCTCCAGATAAGGAGGCACTAACCTGAGGTTGTGATTGAGTCATTGAGACAAGATGTTGTTGTATTGCAACCTGAGAAACTTGGGGTCGACATACAACAGGTAGAGCTTGTACCTGCGACGCATTCACTATAGCAGGTATGGTGGGAATATTCGACACAGGGCGTACTGGTTGCGTTGAATATACAACTCCTGGTTGTTGAGGCAGTATCGGTACCCAACCGCTGGCTGTAATTCCAGTTTGACCTGAACTTTGTTGTAAACTCCCATATGGTTGTTCTCTCGGAGGGAACAATGAAAGAGCATACTGCCCTCCATATGGTGGAAATCCAGTACTTAAAGGGTAAATTGGCCTTTGAAGACACATTGGATCAATTTGTTGAGTTTCAACATAAGAAATACCAGATGATAATCCGGATGAAGAAATAGGAACTAACCATGTCGTCGTCCCTGATGGGACTCCGGCTTGTTGTTGATAACTTGCCGGCTCAGATGGTATACCGGCGTACATCGGTGGAGTAGCAACAGGAGGCTCTGCTGCTGCTGTGTCGGACGACACAGTCCTAGATGTCGACGGTTGTTCAGACATATTGAGTCTATCCAAAAGATTTTCTAGCGATTCGACAAGAACTTTGTGATGAAGGTAGACTAACTTCGAAGATCAACGCAGGAATAAAGGGTGATTGTTCCGTTTAAAATAAATTGTTAACGACACTTTAGACACAACTTGCTTTTTCAGTTTTAAAGAGTCGAGAAAAAGCTAAAGATGACTCTAGTCCCCTTCGATGTTTTAACGAGCCCGAAGTGACAAATGCTCGGTTGGAATTTTTCAGTTATAGAGTTTGAAAAAGGCCAAAATAAACTTCTCTGGAGATCTAGGCAGAGGGTGTGTCAAACCTTTCGCAAAACCACAGAATACGTTTTACGGTACGGGTGGTCGATCTTCGTGAATGCTGTGTTCACTGCATTGCGATCAGTAGGGCGACCGACACGGCTTCCTATGGATAAAAGATATATGGCTATAGGGGTCTCCCAATATATACGCGACGGTACGTGGGAGCACAAGTCCGTATTAGTGCCACCGACTCTCAGGAGGAATCACCCACCTTCGTCGAGATCGACAGTCACTACGTTTGACGACGCCGGAACACGTCTCTAGCTTAGACCTCTATGTGTTTGCGTTATGTTTCAAAGCGTTGTTAGGTTCATTCAATATATTTTAAGTTGATCTTTTTTTAAAGTTTGCCTTTCAAGGTTCACCACGAGATGTTTTGATACAAATTCCTAAATGCAGTCTAAGATGAGAAGCAAGCTTTTTCAATCTTTTCGACTTATGAAAATCTTAACTACTGAGGGAAAAGAAAGACATCATCTTTTCACACAGATCAAAGAGCATACACTAATGCACTTTTCCCTAAATCAACATACAAACTTATCAAATGCAAAATGCAAAATGCAGGTATTTCTTTTCTCTTTCTTAATGTTGATGTAATACAAAAAGGAAGCTGTTGTATAATTTCGAATTCAATTTCAAGCGAAAGCAAACAAGCTTGTCCAAAACCAAAAGACACCTTAAGATTTACTTGTTTCGACACTAGAAATATATAAATTCAAACCATATGACAAAAGCAAAAGCTCAATCAGCTATGAACAGCAAACAAACTAACTCTTAAGATCAAAACGACACTTATCACAGGTCTAGATCTAAGAGGCCACAGCAAGACTAGTTCACTTTTCGTTATGGGAAACTGCAAATGATATAAGAAATACACAAAGAACAAACACAGTTTCTTTATACAACCGAGGTGGAATAGTGGCAAGGAAAGTTGGTTTCAGATAGGTACATTGACTGACAACAGGCTGCAAAAACAAGGATGAAAACAGGGCAATGAACAACAAGGAACCCCAGTAGCACAAGGCAAAACTAGTTCAGCGCAGGTGGTACACTGTCAGTTTGACATTCAGCGCAGGTAGCCCCTTCGGGAACTGCGCTGAAATGCAGACAACCTTCACAGCAGTTGCACTGAAGAACGAAACTTTCGTTTCTCTTGGTTTCCGGGTCACAGATTGCTAAAAAATTCACAGTTTTTGGCCAAATCAAAAGCTATCAGTCAAGGACACACTAAGGGATGACAAGGAGGATGAAAAGCTATCACTAAGAGCTTATTAGAGTCCTTGTGGATCAGCTCTTCAAATCATAAACTTGCCCAGAAAACTGAGCTAGAGTAGCTGCCCTCTACTTTGCATTTGAAAGATCCAAATGCAGTTCGATTCGGTACTTCCTTTGTTTATGAAATGAATAGCAAAAAACACAAACAAACAACAAGATACGATCCCCAGCGGAGTCACCAATTTGTTGTTGGGAAAAGTATCCAATACGGAATGACCCTATCCCACTCTAAGGGTGATAGTACCTCAGCAACAACCGAATGCAAAGCTATTCAAGATTACCTCTTTATGAGATGTAAGAGAGGGGAGAAAGAGACCCACTAACCGTTATCTTCCGCTAATGTTTGATCCAATCTTCTCTCCTTGCTGCTTGCTCCTAGCTCCTTGCTCTTTCATTGGCCCAGCTACACAAAGATCCTGCAAAAGCACAAGAAAGGGAAACTACAAGAAGCATACATCCATAACTGATTCAAGGATTAGAATAAATCAAATATGCAAGCATCAATACGCCACAAAGACACATGCATATAGAAGAACCTCAAATGCTTTATTAATGGAAGAAGTAAAGTTCTGAGAGTGTTACAACCATAATAGGCCCAATCCAGCAACACTTCCCAGCAGAAAGAAATCTCCTCTTCACCTCCTTCAAAGCAATCACCCAATAGTTCTATACTCAAACCAACAGCACTTCCTTACATTCACAAGATTCCAGCCTCCCTAGACCTCATGAGAGAGCTCTATATATAGGAGATTTGGAGAAAGGATGAGTCAGCTTGAGGCTGGCATGAAGCTGACTAGTGTCCTCTCCCACCTCAGTTATACTTCAGTTCTTGAGTCCACTTGGAGATCTAGATCCTCTTACTCATCACAAGGCGAATTCCCTGATCCAAGTGTCATTTTGGAAGCTTCCTGGGCATTTGACACTTTGCAGAATGACTGTGCCACTTGGCCAATCTCGCCCAGCGCAGGTAGCCTTCATTGGAGTTGACATTCAGCGCAGGTACAGAGTGGAGCAGTTGACATTCAGTGCAGATGCTCAGTGGAGCAGTTGACATGATCCAGAATTAGCTTGTTTTTGAGTGTTTTCAGGTGGAGAACTGATATTTAGTGCTATGGTTTGCTGACCTTGTTCCTCTAGGGGTAGGAACAACATGTTTAGGGACTTTGGATCCCTTAGATTATTGACATTTCATGCTTCATGTTGTAAGGCACAAAAATGTCTATAACAAGTGTCATTCAGGCGCGTGTGGGGGGCATCAATCTGGATATGCAACAACACAAAAAAATCTTACGAGCAGGATACTTCTAGCCAACCATGTTCAAAGATTGCATAACCGCAGTCAAAAGTTGCCATGCTTGTCAAATTTTTGATAGCAAAACCAGATGACCACCCGCACCTTTACAGCCGATAGTTGCTGTTGGGCCCTTCGCCAAGTGGGGCATCGATTTCATGCAATGTAACCCCACCTCGACCGGGGGGCATGGGTATATTATAGTCGTTGTTGACTATTTTACCAAATGGGCCGAGGCGATGCCTACATTGGATAACACTTGTGAAACAGCTGCCCTTTTCTTTTTCAATCATGTAGTCGCCAGGTTCGGCGAACCATAGGCTATAGTTACAGATCATGGGTCGCATTTTTGCAATCACATGATGGTTGAATTAGCTGCCAAGCTAGGGCTATCTCACGACAGCTCTACCCCGTATTATCCGCAAGCCAATGGACAAGTTGAAGCAATCAACAAGGTCCTGAAGCGTATGTTGCAAAGGATGATCGGAGTTCATAAAAGAAGGTGGCACCTAATCCTGTACTCAGCTTTGTGGGCTTACCGAACGTCGGTAAAGAATGCAACCGGGTTCACACCTTTTCAGCTGGTGTATGGCCTGGAGGCAGTCTTGCCAATCCAGTGCGAAATTTCGTCGCTTAAACTCGCAATCGATCTTCTCCCAGGAACTTTAGAAGAAGAGGCTCGTTTCTTGGAATTAATCCAATTGGATGAAACCCGTCGTGATGCCGCTTTGGCTAACGAAGCCCATAAGAAACGAGTCAAGGCTCAGTTCGACAAAAGTGTCAAACCCCGTGTCTTCTCAGAAGGTGATTTGGTCTTGCTTTATGACCAAGAATCCGATAAATTGGGAGCAGGTAAATTCAAATCCTTATGGATGGGCCCCTATATTGTTAAAATGGTGTTAGCAAAAGGAGCCTACGAGTTAATGGATTATGACGGAATTCCACTGGCGCAGCCCCGTAACGGGCTGTATCTCAAGCGTTACTATGCTTAAATAGTAACCTGCATGCTTTTGTTGTATTTTGTTTTCGCTAAAGTATTTGTTCTGGTCGAGTGATCCACCTTTTCCATTTGTTGCAGATGTCGAACCTTCTGGAGACATGTGTTGGATATGCCGACGGAGCGAGTCGTAGTTCGCGGAACCTATCCTCCACAGCCTGGGCCATTTTTGATCCAAGCGGCGAGTTAGTAAGTTTCAGAGGTGTGTGTATTGGGCAATCAACGAATAACATCGTTGAGTATAGCGCATTGATAGAACTACTCTCTGATGCCATCACATGTGGCATACGCCGACTAATTATCAGGCTAGACTCACAGCTCGTAATACTGCAACTCAATGGTATATATTCTGTTCGCAATCCAGCTATTTATCGCATGTTCCTAAGGGTTAAGATCTTGGAAAGACAATTTGATTCAATTCAATATCAACATATTTCCATAAACTTAAACACATTAACTGACTCATTAGCAAACTATGTGTTAGATAGACATTTGCAACATTTATAAAAAGGACACATCATCAAATATTGTACATATGGATCATATAACTCAAACAGAATAAAACTCGAAAATCAAAATATATATAAGCTGTTTATAGTTCATACATAATGTTCTGTAACCAAGACAAAATTGGTCATATGACCTAAAACTCAAAAATGCTAGGGGGCACCCTAGCCTAGTGGTGCTCATGATAGCACGTCACGGCCTGTGCAATCATGCGCAAGAGACGAGTCCATCGTCTAGGCACGCCAGTAGTATGCCGCTGCAGCTGTAAAGGTAACTCATCGATCCGTACATCTGGAATACCAAGAGTAAGGCTCTCAACCTGCTCCTGCACAGCTGTAAGGGTCTCAGTATCGTCAAGGTCGCGAAGAATAACTCTCCTAGCAGGCTCCACTGCCGGGGCAGCAACTGGCGGTCTCGGACGAACTGCCGGACGAACAGGACCAACATCTACATGCACCCAAGAGTATGATTAAAAGTCTTGATAGAATAAAGCACAACAACATTATGAATAAAACAGTAAACAGTGATATGGTCAAAAGTTTACCAATAGCGCCCCACTGTTCGCCATCCGGTAGCACCAAATCCGGATCACCTCGGAAATCCATACCCACATATGGATACTCGGAAAAGACCATCTCCTGGCGCTCGAACCACCTGAAGAAGGCATCAATAAAAGTAATCTGAGGTTGACCAGCATGCCTAGACATGTGATCAACCCACCTCTGCATGCGTGGCTCGGTCGGAGAAGGCAAGTCGAGTATAATATACTGAGGCTGCATCAGTGGGATTTTCTCCAAGGCAAAGGCAGTCAGAATAGAACCAAATCCAAAGTTCTTCAGCTTCCCGTCCTTTACCTTGGTCAATTGACTTTTCATCTGAACAAGTACTGCATCACACCAGTTGAATACTTTCGGTTGGAGACACTCCAAGGCGTGCTGCACATAAGATCTGTTGGCAACATGTAGAGCTGCGCTACCAGCCATCCTACCAATGGTATACAAAATGGACCTGAGAGACCTGTCAGTAATCTCACGGATAACAACCTTGCCGTCTCTGCTCGGCTGGGAACCTTCCCTGCAATACTGGCGGACATAATCTCTCACGGAATCGGTCCCCCGGGCCGTACCTGACAAGGAAATGGGGGCACCTCGCCTTGACAATCCAGTCAAGAAGTACATGTCCTCTATGGTCAAGGGGATGGACTTTCCCCTAATCTGGAATACTTGGTTAATAGGATCCCAAGCATCAAGCATATACTGCAGCAAAGTGATCTGTGCTCTCATGCTAGAGATACGGAAAAACTTCAGCAAGCCACAGTTCCGCAGCGCGTTCACCGTGACAGGGTCATGGAGGGCAATCATGTCCTCCTCTTCATGTTCTTGTTCTCGCCATGTAAGGGAAATTTTGTTCAAAGTTCCCTACAAAGCAAACAAAAGAAGGAGTAAGTTCCTGAATTTGGTGAAAAACTGGCGAAAATTCATCAAAAAATGAGCCAAAAACTCAGTTTTCTGAGCCCAACGCAGGCAGAGAGTGCCCCACCTGCGCTGAAGGTCAGGCTGCCTTAAGGCAGCTTGACATTCAGCGCAGGTTTCGAATGGGGAACCTGCGCTGAAGTTAGGGCGCCCTAGCAAAACCCCTGAGGCTCAAAAAAGCTGGGAAACAGGCACAAAACTGAAAAAGGAAACCATGAAAAGAAAGAGCTAGGGTTTAGCTCCTACCTGGTCCAGACGGCGCTGAAAATCGTCCGCAGAATCTCCCGGAATCAGCTGGTGAAAATCAAGGGGGAAGAGGCACCTCCAGAGCTCCAACAAACCAAATGCAAATGAAATGGTAAAATGAGAGGTAAAAACACCTTTTAATGGCTTTTTACGTAGTTCAAAGCGAAATATTAGGGTTATAATCTCATTTTCATGCAAATATTATTCATTTCTAACAAAGTTTGTTGCAACAATTGAGAATGCAGTACTATCCTTGAAGAGAGAAAAGCTAGTAATGGTAAAAAATCAAAATTTGACCATATAATCGAGTAGTTTTAGCATCAAGTTCATGCTCGTTAAAAAATAAACGCAAGATCCGAGCAGTTTTAACGCAGTCTTCATGCTCGTTAAAAAATAAATAAAAGCAGTGAGCAATGTTTCCCCCAGAGTTTAAGCTCATTTTTAAATAAAAAATGAACCTATTCCGGTAAATAACCTCTATGATCGTAAATTTATCAGCCATAAAAGCCTTGGTCATGTTTGCACCTGCCACCTCCACCTTCATTTGGCCGATTGTTCACCTCCATATGATTGTTTACCCATTTTGAGGAACAGCTACGAAGAGTGATTTCACCTAGCCATCCTTGTGACACTGCCGTGATTGGAAAATTCCAACCTGTACCTGGAATCTGCTGCTATCCCTGTTTATCACTCGTTCCTAAAAAGACGAGTCTTCTTTAAGCTCTTTTCAACTGACTCGTAAAATATGAAAAGATTGCCGAGTTTTGGCCTTCCAGCTCGTTAAAAGGACCGGAAGAGCTATCCCTCCTCTAGATTTTAATCTTTTTGGACCTAAGGGATTATTGCACAAAAAGATCGAGCGCTTGTTTTATTCGGCTCGTTAAAGTTATCGAAAACTCATCCCTTCTGTATTGTTTTATACTTTTTCGGACTTAAGGGATTAGATGACGAAAAAGGAATTTTGGAGTTAACTTTATGTACCTTTTCAGACTCTCTAAAAATGAAAAGGACCGAGTTTTCTTTGTCGTTAGACTCGTTAAAATGATTAAATAGCGACAAACTTGTCTTTAGACGAGAACGAGTTTCCCTATCGCTAGGCTCGTTAAAACATAGCGATGGGCTTGCCCGAAGGGCAGGTTATAGAACAAGCATATGTTATCCTCCTCAAGCTTGACAAAAATAAAGAGGTACTAGTCAGAAATGACTGGGGAAAAATTGGGAGAACCTCAAAGCTTTAATGGTAGCAAGTCGCTCTTGAACATGACACTTTTCCTCCGTATCACATCGGGTTGGGTTGTTTCATTCACCGGTCTCATCACCATGGTCTCGCCAAACCATCCACATTTGGGGTAATGCTACCGATCCATCGCATCAGTGTCGTTATATGTTCAAGAGATGTCGTTCAGAAAGAGTCAACCGTGTCCCATCCACTGCCATACATTATCCTTCATCCATTCATGACCGCCACCCTGAATCATATGTCACAGATTGTTTTCACCTCCATTAAAATCATTAGCTCCGATCCATGTCACTGATGTGGGATTCATTAAGGCCCTCCTTTGACGGATCGCTTCTTGTCGACTTCAACTCATTATCCAAGAAGTTGATCTAGGAACACCCCCCTCAGTACTTTGAAGCTTGCATGCCTCAATGGCAAGTTTCTCACTTCCGACGACAAGTATACATCAATGACCTTCGACCAGAAGATTTTGCGTGGTGTTCGACGCCAAGTCCTTTATTCACACCACGTGAATTGTACTGCAGTACCTTGAGGGTCATTATCATTATCGGTGATTCCTCTCGCGCTTGTTAACGGTTTACATCATTGACCGGTAATCAAGCGATGTCTTTCCATGTTCGACTTCAACGCAATTCTCACATGGATCGACTTGTACTTAAAGTGAAGATCGAATGAGTTTGAAGACCCCGGATCTAGTTTCATCCATCCGGGCTACGATATATATTCAGGAAATATAAAGACATTTGACATGTACATCATTGCAGCAGATGATCATCCTACTCAAAGGATGATAATTTCAGCAGAGAATTATCAGTCTACCATCAGACGATCGTCTGTTCTATGTACCAAAATGAATTTATAAAGCTGAGCATGGGAATGCCCGCCTCAGCTAGATCATGAAAGCAAAATGAAAAATAATGTATTGTATTGTATTTTATTACAGGTCACCTCTCAGCGATTGAATGAACTTCGGATCCTCCTGATAAAGCATTTCACCCGATAAACGACCTCATACTTTAGGGGGAAACTGTTATAGACATTTTTGTGCCTTACAGCATGAAGCATGAAATGTCCATAATCTAAGGGATCCAAAGTCCCTAAACATGTTGTTCCTACCCCTAGAGGAACAAGGTCAGCAAACCACAGCACTGAATAAAAGTTCTCCACCTAAAAACACTCAAAAACAAAGCAATTCTGGATCATGTCAACTACTCCACTGAGCATCTGCGCTGAATGTCAACTGCTCCACTGTCTACCTGCACTGAATGTCAATTGCAAAGAAGGCTACCTGCGCTGGGCGAGTTGGGACATGTGGCACAGTCATTCCTCAAGGTGTCAATGCCCAGGAAGCTTCCAAAATGACACTTGGATCAAGGAATTCGACTGGTGATGAGTAAGAGGGTCTAGATCTCCAAGTGGAAGCAAGAACCTCCAAGTGGACTCAAGAACTAAAGAATAACTGAAGTGAGAGAGGACACTAGTCAGCTTCATGCCAGCCTCAAGCTGACTCATCCTTTCTCCAAAACTCCTATATATAGATCTCTCTCATGAGGTCTAGGGAGGCTGGAATCTTGTGAATGTAAGGAAGTGCTGTTGGTTTGAGTTTAGAACTATTGGGTGATTTGCTTTGAAGGAGGTGAAGAGGAGATTTCTTTCTGCTGGGAAGGTGATGCTGGATTGGGCCTCTTATGGTTGTATCACTTCCTGAACTTTACTTCTTCCATTAATAAAGCATTTGAGGTTCTTCTATATGCATGTATCTCAATGATATCATCCTACTCAAAGGATGATAATTTCAGCAGAGAATTATCAGTCTACCATCAGACGATCGTCTGTTCTATGTACCAAAATGAATTTATAAAGCTGAGCATGGGAATGCCCGCCTCAGCTAGATCATGAAAGCAGAATGAAAAATAATGTATTGTATTGTATTTTATTACAGGTCACCTCTCAACGATTGAATGAACTTCGGATCCTCCTGATAAAGCATTTCACCTGATAAACGACCTCATACATTAGGGGGCAACTGTTATAGACATTTTTGTGCCTTACAGCATGAAGCATGAAATGTCCATAATCTAAGGGATCCAAAGTCCCTAAACATGTTGTTCCTACCCCTAGAGGAACAAGGTCAGCAAACCACAGCACTGAATAAAATTTCTCCACCTGAAAACACTCAAAAACAAGGCAATTCTGGATCATGTCAACTGCTCCACTGAGCATCTGCGCTGAATGTCAACTGCTCCACTGTCTACCTACGCTGAATTTCAACTGCAAAGAAGGCTACCTGCGCTGGGCAAGTTGGGACATGTGGCACAATCATTCCTCAAGGTGTCAATGCCCAGGAAGCTTCCAAAATGACACTTGGATCAAGGAATTCGACTGGTGATGAGTAAGAGGGTCTAGATCTCCAAGTGGAAGCAAGAACCTCCAAGTAGACTCAAGAACTGAAGAATAACTGAAGTGAGAAAGGACACTAGTCAGCTTCATGCCAGCCTCAAGCTGACTCATCCTTTCTCCAAAACTCCTATATATAGATCTCTCTCATGAGGTCTAGGGAGGCTGGAATCTTGTGAATGTAAGGAAGTGCTGTTGGTTTGAGTTTAGAACTATTGGGTGATTTGCTTTGAAGGAGGTGAAGAGGAGATTTCTTTCTGCTGGGAAGGTGATGCTGGATTGGGCCTCTTATGGTTGTATCACTTCCTGAACTTTACTTCTTCCATTAATAAAGCATTTGAGGTTCTTCTATATGCATGTGTCTCAATGATGTATTGTTATACTTGTGTATTTGATTTATTCTAATCCTTGAATCAATTATGAATGTATGCTTCTTGTAGTTTCCCTCTCTTGCCATTTTGCAGGATCTTGGTGTAGCTGGGCCAGTGAAAGAGCAAGGAGCTGGGAGCAAGCAGCAAGGAGAGAAGATTGGATCAACCATTAGCGAAAGACATCGGTTAGTGGATCTCTTTCTCCCCTATTTTACTTTCATAAAGAAGAAATCTTAGATAGCTTTGCTTCGATTGTTGCTGAGGTACTATCACCCTTAGAGTGGGATAGGGTCATTCCGTATTGGATACTTTTCCCAACAACAGGTAGAGGTAGAGGTAGAGGAGGAGGAAACAATGGAGGAGGTAGAGGTAACAATGGGGGAAATAGGGATGGAGATAACTCGTTGGGATTTCCTATAGTTGATGAGGAATCTCGTACAATAATGAAAAACATCTCACCATATTTCCTCCCAAACTTTTATGGGTTGCGAAGTGAGGATCATGAAACATTTGTATTTGAGTTTAAAGTCATGTGCCGAACTTATGACTATATGGAAGACTCTCAAAAACTCAAATTGTTTCCTTCAACATTGAAGGGAGCTGCTTTGAAATGGTTCATGGGATTAGTCACTCAATCTATTAGGACTTGGAATGATATGAAACAAACATTTTTGGATAGATACCTGGACTATTGCATGCCACCAACCATTTTTGGAGAGCTTATGTTGTGATTTTGCACCTAAGTGTGAGTTGCGAGAACTGTTGGATGTCTGAGTGGAATTGGGTAGAATTACAAAGGGAATTCTTGTAGAGAGGCCTTGGATATATCATTACTGCTACACAACCTTCCCATAATATAGTGTCAAGATCCGCTAGAAGACAACCTCTTGCAGAAAAAGCCGCAACAGACCCCGGTTCGGCAATCATCATGAAAAGTTCCAACCGAGCAAAGAAAAAAGGGTAAAATGGAAAAGAACAAGCATCCAATGGAACCACATGACTTGGATGTAGAGGATTTGGCTGGTGGCCTTGAAGACATCAACACAGAAGAAGTAGAACATGTTTCTAGGTTGCCTCTGTATATGCCACCATAGAAGTGAACATCCAAGGTCACGAAGGATCCAGATGTCATTAAATATAAGGTTTTCACTTCGCTGTTACCTGAAGATGTACCTATTTAGGGTGAATTGTTGGCCCGGGTCCCATCCTAGAAGATGGAAGATTGGGATTTAAATGACCACAGTAAATAAACACAGTTTGAGCCCAACCAGTATTTAAAATCCATCTATTATGAAGAAGCAGGCACACAATTTGAACCTATGAAGTGGGCTATTAGAATTCAATGTGCAGGTCTTTTGAACATGTTGTATGTCCCACATTTCAAGCATAGTATCATCAACACTATTTGTGTGCGCCAATTGTTGGTGCTAGTCCATGATGGGTGCCTATGGCTGGGAGAGCCCATCCCTATTGATGAGATGTTGATCAAACGAATTACCACACTGCCTTGTTAGGGGGAAAATCTGGATGATGCTTTTGTAGGCAAGTCATAGGAGAAGAAACTAGTAAATCAAATGAAGAGTGACTTTGGATTGATCAAGAAGTCCCAAGGCTACATTGTTAGCTCTATCAACAATGAGACTCTGCAGTTTTCTGCCTCTATTTTGGCTGGGAATATTATGCGAAAATGTCGCGCAGATGAGGTGTCGACCCCTATTATTTCCTTGGCTGCACAGTGCATCCAGGGGGTCCAGTTCAACTGGGCAAGGTACCTATTTTAGGAATTCCTAGATGACTACTATGAAGCACGAGAGGAAGGAAAGCTATTCCATTATGCATGACTATTACTTCTAATTGTGTTAATCTCTTAAAGAGCAACGGAGGAATCGTAGTTCCTTGCGGTGGACCCAGATATCAGTGAAGCTACTCGATATGCCTCATTGTGGGCATCCAAAGACCCTACAAGGGCCATGGAGAATAAGATGTTTTGGGTTCTGTTCGAAACGGAGCTACACATGGTGATTAATCAACTACCGTGATTATCACCTACCCTCTTTGCTCAGTATCGCGATGTTGCGAAGTTCAAGGCCGATTTTCACAATATCTATATATGTGCCAAGAAGGATTTGATGGAAGAATGGCATGCGCTGCCATATTTGGTAGCAGAAGAACATATTTTGGTTATCATCAGTAAGTGGTCGAGTGATTGGCTCACCTCAGCCAAGACAACGATAGTAGCAGGTACACACACGACCACTAAAGAAACACAAGATGAGAAGAAAGATCCCAAGAAGGTCACAATTGACCTAGAGGAACCCACTGTGCTAGAGACAGAGTGCACAGTTGGCATAGAAATTTCCGAGGAGGAAGAGGGTGGTGAAGACCCTTTTGTGGGCATGGAGGACTTTGAGTCTCTATTCATTATCAAGAAGCGGCAGAAGTGGAGCACTAGTGGTGCACAGAAGAAACAAAAATTAGAAAAGTCCACCAACGTAGAGCCATTGGCCCTCACCAAGGGGGACCTTGATGAAATTGGTGATATTGTCTGATCTATGATGGAAGAAATCTAGAGGCACATCGAAGAGAAATACCAATCTGTCTTGATGAAGGTCCAAGAGGACCTTAAGGAATTACAAGTAGAGACCAGTTTTCTACAAGCGAGCACCGGTCAAGAGAGTGGGGCTCAAGCAAGCGTGACAGCCTCAACAACAGAACTTGCCACAGATCTTCGTGCAGTGCATTTTCCGGAGGATCATTTCATGTTGATACTTCATAGGACAGGGCATGCCTATTGCACATGAATAATTTGAGCATTAACCTTTTGTCGCTCCCCATTCAGTCATTACATGAGTTGCATCGAGTATTGGATGAGCTCAGGGTATGGGAATAGTGAGCATTACTGGTTATTAGTGAAGTCAAGACTAACAACCAACAAATGTTTGAAGAAAAGGCATAGATTCTCAAGGAACGAGAAGACATCATTGTGCGCAATCAATAGCTAGAGGTTGCAATATCACAGGTATGCAGTGAGCTTCCAGAGCTCCAAATTCCAGCAGAGGCAGCTTTGACTAAGAAATTACAGAAGTTGGCAAGCACATAAAATAATCTAAGGGTGAGGTGGGAAAGGTACGGCTTGAGCTGCAGCTATAGATATCTAAGCTTGAGATGGGCCTACAACCTACCAGCCGTCCATAAGTCTAAGAGAAATGTGAGGCTGCTAATAAATATGATATGGAAATTCTTGCCATTGCAGTTAATGAATGCAGCAAAATTTTTGAAAGTACAATGGAAATGTGGACCTCGCTGCAGGAGCACCCACATCTACAAAAACTTGAAGCTGAAAACTGCGAAAAGCAACTGCAGTTTGATGAGATCAGGGCAATAGCGCGGACCTTAGCACCTATGCAGAGGTTCACCAGACTCCAAGAAGCGAAATTCATATAGACTCAGATTGATGAGCTGCATCAGAAGACCTCTATCATTTCAGCAAGGATGCAACCATGGGCCAATGAAGCAAGTAAAATTTGATAGAACATCTAGAGAAAATTAAAATCCCTTCCGCAGACGTAGAGCAAGATGAGTTTAGCAGTCGCAGGACCAACTATTGAGAAGTTGGTTGAAGAGGTTTGGCAGGCTATCGTGAAAACTACAACAGAACTTCAACCCTTGAAGTTTGAATTCAACAGTCTCAAAGCACACGTTGAGAATATACCAGTAGAGTGACTCGGGGATGAGTCACATACTTGTGTTGGTGGCCTATTGAGACGGGGTCCCCTAGGTCAAGTTTTGATAAGATATTGTAAAGTCTCCGCATTTTGAGGAGTGGAGCGCGAGTAGCGCAGGTCTCTAGGAGTCTAAGGGGTTTAGGGAAGGTCAAAGCCCCTTATTTTTTGTATTGTTTTGAGATCCACCCATGGTTTGTAGACCATGGTATTGTAATGGGAAAGCTGATATAAAAGGGTGTTTTAGTGGGTCTAAGGCAATCAGTCAGTAGAATGGGATTTGATATATTTTGAGTCTGTAGAGGTATGATATTTTTTTTTATTTTTGGCAAAGGGGAAGCCTTCTGTAGCTGAGTGCGTGGAGACCTTAGTAAGTCCACAGCTGAGTGCGCGGGCCCCTACAACTGTGTGTGCAGGATCTGAAAAGTCTGTATATTGAGGATCTGAAGTAATAAAGAGTATTTGAAGCAATTATGTGTCCAATTTATATACTTAATTGTTTTCTGTATTTATGCACAATTGAATTCCATTTATCTGTATTTTTGTATTAATTGATTCATGAAGATCTGAATCTATTGTTATACTCTATTCTATGCATGATTCGACGCTTACACGAAGTTTATAATTATGTTTAACTGAAAATCACTTTAAGTTTGGGGATTTCAAGGATAAGGGTTTGCGAAGGTCATATTGGGTATGAAACTGAAGAAGCACCCTAACCCCACATCACATAGGCTTTTGGATGAAGAAACCTAGTTCTAACATCCCCCAATACTACTTCGGGTGAGACTGCAACCTGTGCTAAGCGGGTTGCTGCCGAAAGGGCCGGTAGTGTAGGGTTTTGTTAGTTAACGCATCTAACTCTGAACCTGGGTCCAAGCCCCCTCAAGCCAACAAATGGTTCAACGGGCCGGTAGTGTAGGGTTTTGTTGGTTAGCAAAGCTAACTCTGAACCTGGGTCCAAGCCCCCTCAAGCCAACACAAATCGCTTCTGATGGATTTATCCAGTTATCCCCTGCAACTATTGTTTTCCATATTTTCAAAAAAACGAAGGACCCAACCACTGAATGGGGAGTTATCGCTGAGAATAGTTTCTTCCGAGTTAGGGGTTTTCACTGAGAATAAATTTTTCTGAGAATGGAGTTTCTTCCAAATAGGTTAGCTCTGGGGTGATGTGGACCTCAAAACTTAGGAACCTCAGACCTCAAAGTTAAGAGCTTAGGGCAGTATAGTTTTCTTCGGGGTGGTTTCTTCTGGGAGGGTTATAATTGGGGTGTCGTAACAGGAGTGGACCGAGTTGCTGCTACTGTTACCTATTAAGAGAGGACAAGTGGAGAGAGGCCATTGGTCTTCTTAAATAAGGAAGGGAGTATGAGTGGGTCAACATCTTATTAATATAAATGAATATTTATATGTGGTGATCTCAACCATAAATAGGTCAGCAACTAGTGCATCACTGCCAAGTGGCAGTGAGAAGGCCGACTAGGATAGACACGTGGACATCAAAAGGGCACCATGTGGGCATCACGTTGTTGGATGATGACATGGCACTGAATGATTAGTTCAACTTTAAATAGTCATATCTTTTGATCCAGAGACCTAATCGGGAAAGAACTATATCATCATAATCATCTCTACGAGACGAACACAACTATGCCATCTATTTAAGGTTTTGAATAGGAAAAAAAGATAAAAAGATTTACACCTCATGTCCATAATGACACCTTGGATCTTGGGTCAACATTGTAACCACCTCCTTCTAATCTATGGTTTGGTGGGAATTAGGATAGGGTGCATTAGAATAGACCTAGGCCACCTTACATTGAATGGTATCCAATTTTATAATGGTCCCTTTGGGCCTACCTTACACCCCTAGGAAGAATTCTATCACTCTGTTATCACTTAAAAAAGGATCACCTAGCCATTTCTAACTAGGCGAATCAAAATATACCATGTAGGATTAATTTTACCATAGTAAAATCACTTTCACCATGGGAAATAATCTACTAAACCATTTTTATTAAATTATTTTTTGATTAAAAATAAAAAAAACCCATGAGAATAATTGAATAAATCACTATTTATTTAATTTTCTTTGGGAATAATTATTAAATAATTATTTGATAATTATTCCTTGTCACATTTGACTAAATCACATAAGAATAATTAAATAAATCACTATTTATTTATTATTCCTTAATTTTATTTTTGGAATAATTGTTAAATCATTATTTAATAGCTATTTCAACTTCACATCATTCTTAATCCTCGTGAAATAATTAATAAATAATTTTATTTGTTAATTATTTCTAAATAAAGATATTTGATCATTTTGAATATCTTTTCCCTCTCCAAAAAGTATAATAAAGTATTCCTAATGGCTAGATCTTGATTTGGTCAATATTATTTAATTATTTTCCATTTTCGAGATCAACCCAATACTTTGTTTTAAATAAGAGGGTTTTCCATTCATTCTTCACCATGATCATTATCATCATCACCATTATCGTCTTCACACCTCTGAGCTCCCACTTGAGTTCTTTCCTTTATTTTGGTTTTTGCACACATTTGAAAGAGAGAATATATCATTGAAGCACAAGGACATCAAAGGACCCATCCCACGGAGGTGGATTTGTAGACCCATGTTGTATATCTCCTTCACCAAGTGTTTTAATAAAAGATTATTCATTTAAAAAGTCTTAATCTATTGGGTTATTACATTGGATATTCTTGTTGTTTTCTATTTTGGATCACATACAATCCTTTCGTTGTAGGGTTTTCCCGTTTCATTATTGTAGATTTGAAGCATAAACAACCATACATTGTTGTTAGGGTCACTTGTCACCAGTAACTTAAGTGAAGTATTTTTAGTACATCTTCCTGAAATATTTACACTAACACACTCCACCCCCAATAGAAAAGCATCGCCCTCAATGCTTGTTTGGAGGAGGTCGAACCATAAAGTAGGGTTCCATGGATGAGTGTTGATTGTAGTGCTGAAACAATCCAAGGAACCAGGGTCAGATGTATAAGTATTATCCACCACATTGAAGTTTCCAAGAAGCTCCACTATAAACTCAAGCCCCATGTAGGAGTGTTAAATGCAATGCTAAAGTATCACATGTCTCATGTGCAAGTACTAAGTTCAATATTCAAGTAATCCAAGGAGCTCATATATAAACCTAGGTCTCATTTCCAAGTGTTGATGTTGACTTCCAATAGAATATATTTGAGCTCAACACCTAGCTAATATTGTTGCTCCAAATGCATAACATTTTCATGTGGATCAACATATATATATCCAACCATATCTAAGAAATACTATGCATAACTACCAAATGTTGGATTTAGATCTAGAAGGTGTACTAGCAATGGAGAAAATGGAAACTAAAAATTGGTATTGATAAACCTCTCTTGAATTTGTTACATGATGTTCTCTACATAAAGGGGTCAGGGTCATCAAAGAGAAGGTGAAAGTAGTTTTAATCCCAAAAATTACATCTATACATTTACCAATGATCACAATCATCATTTAAATCATGTTAGAAATATCATTCTTGGTTATACTTGTCGTTAATGGAATCAATAATAATGGCCTCCTTAAATTCATGGAATATCACTGCCATATTTTGTTGATAGTAGTTCTTTGAATTCTTCATATTCTTTTTATACTAGTTGACTCACTCTTTTCAATAGCAGTCAATTCATATTAGAATAATGCCACTGAATCTTCCTCCCATGTTATATTCCTTAACATTTCCATTCTTCAATTGTACTAGGGTTTAGGGTGGAAATTTCTAAGAGATATAATGCATCAAATATTGATAATAAGTATAATATCAAATCAAACCCCCCAAAATCATCTCTCCAATGGTCTAAGTGTAATTGTAATCTAAGCACCTTGCAAAAAGATATTTTCCATACAATCTATGTAATCATAAAAAAGACCTAAATAACAAATTTTAAATTAGAGATATCTTCACTTTCCAAAGCTTGAATTGGATGATTTTCTCTTTGAACATATGTGTTTTTACAAAGTGATTTATTCAAATTATTATTATAAAGCTATAGGAATTGATTTGAGTGTCACAACTCTTCCTTTTTCCCATTGAAAACCTATAGGAAGAAAACAAAATTCCATCTCATCTCAGGAAAGAGCTCTAATATCAATTGCTATTATTCTTAATGTAATAAATTGAATCACAAAAGAGATATCATAAACTCCTTAAAGTAGGGAAATACCTTATAATGATTTATCTATGGAGGGAATCCACTCATGTTTACTTGCCTCTTAAGGCTAGGCCTTATGAACTAAATAAATCAATAAATAATAATAATAATAATAATAAATAATAAGTATAAATAATAATTAATAATAAGTATAACTAATAAATATGAAAGGACATTCCTATAAGTTGGAAATGACTACTCATGAAAGGATATCCCACCTAATATGCAATGACAACTATACTCACCATAGTCACTATTCTAGCTATTCTCACCACATCCATAGCCATATTCAATTATCTACAATAATTTTCGTATAGGTTGCATCCATATTCAGCCCTATAAATCAAGTGCCAGTTTGATTCACGAAAACCATACAACTAGCTACCACAATCGGTAATCAATCATACATCAATTATATATATTTACGACACAATTATCATTTTCTCTATTACATAGCCACCAAATTTCAATCCACTATACAACATTTGTTGTGTGCGAATTAAATTAGAAGTGTACTAACACAACTAATCACCCTTACAATATATTGATTGTATTGTACCTTGCAATTTAATTAATTGAAGTATCTGTACAATAGCACAATCATCCATCCTCATCTATATAGTTATATAGTGTAGTTTTCCTACTTTTAATTGCTTTCCCTATCAGAAATTACATTTGCCACCAGGCCTAGAATTTTCAAATACTCTATGCTCATCAAATGAATATTTGATGACGTTTTTTCATTTTTCATGCCCTTCATTTTACATTCTACGCAACTTTGTGAATGTCAAGATCCTGTTATTTGGAAACTCTCTTTCAAATACTCTTGTATCTCAACTTTCATTAATATCCCTTTGAGAGTGCCTTGTTTTTTCGTAAGTTAGCAAATGTGTTTGATTGAGACCATAATGAAATTAATCACCTAGGGCTTGAAATTTTCATAGCACTAACCATAAACACCAAATTAGGCTAAATAATGAGCTATAAATTGCATTAATGGCTTTGATGACCATTAATGTACCATAAAGTCAATGTTAACGACGATTTAAATCATCCCTCCTTAAAATTGTCTTGGGAGCAAAGAAATAAATATGATGCAATACAGTAAGTGACATGATAAGAACACCATTTAAAATTGTTGACAAGTAACTCATGTATTTGACCAAGTAAAACTAGGGTAACCACTAAATTTCAGGCATGGATGGAGCTATGTACTCTACCAAAGTAACCCAAGACTTACACCCATCCCAAATGTCTTGAGATGGCCTATTATCATAGACTCTAGTGAGATAGCCCACAAGGGGTGAAATTTGTCCCTCGGGGATTTGAACCATGGGGGAGAGGATAATATCACACAGAAAATTTACTGCAGATGTTTGGAACTTTCTATAACCATCAAAATGTCCCGATAAGTTTATAATATGTGTTTATATGTTTATAAATTCTAATACAATAGCCTACAAGTGAAATTAGTAAATAAGCCTGGAGAAAACCAACAAGACATGTGAAGAACGATGCGACCCACATCACCATAGAGGCAACGTCACCTATCAAATTAGAAACAATTTACCCTCTTATTTTTGCAGCTAAATCATGAAATCATTGGGGAATGCTAAACTGTCAACCCTGAATGAGGGTATAAATTATTCCAAAGTTACTAAGGATTTATGCCTATGTCCACAACCTCTTAAGAGGACCCACTACTATAGCGATGCAATCTATGAGGGTTAAATATGTGTTAGGGGGATTTCAACCTTGGTGGGAGAATATCACCAACCTCACCACTTATCTTACTAATAAAACCAAAAACCATTTTTAACAACATAGAAGAGACATAATTACATTAACGTTGCACTTCTGAATATACTTAACCTGATCATATACAACAACATACAACCTGTAAAATGAATATTATTGCAAATTTTTAGCTACTAAAGTGCAAGGTAGGACGTTAATAAGTTTTAGGTCAGTCTGTTACTAGTCTTAAGACACAATCTGTAGTAAGACATAGTTAAATGGGGTAAGGGGTTTAGAAAATTTTGAACTTCACTCATGCCCTGCATTTTCAAAAAGGGGAAGCAACAAAAATAAATAAAAATTAATTTCATCTAGGGAAGAAAGAAACTGACCTTGATAATGGGAAACAAGAGAATGCAATGCTTCTTGAAAGCATATTAAATCCCGTATATGAAGCAAATATTCAATCGTCACAAGAACATGTGGAAGGGCACAAACATGTCCATCTACATAAGCCCTTTGATCATTGAGAAAACGACCAAGAAACCCCCCATCATGTTTATCAACATGAAGAGAAACTAATCACTAGAAGTTTGGGCTCTTTAGTGAAGGGCAGCCCTACCCTCCCATACCCTCCTCCGATAACCACCCTAATAAGACCACTCACCATCTCCTAGATCGACACTATCACCTTCTCCTTTGACATAGTGACAGTATAGTGAGAAAACAGGAGCATCACCAGGGAGATATGGAACACCAAGAACATGAAAAAACCCACAAAGAGGGAAATTCCCCCTAGGACAAGGGCATATAAGCTAGACAGGAGGCCGCTAAGGATATGGCCATGTCCCATGAAATCCATAGGATCATACCCACACTAGACACCTTATCCACTACTTCTTCACTTCCTCCATGATCAAATTCTTGGTTTTCGCAATGGAGGAGATTTTATATATTATCCACAACCCATGTTACTAGAAAGAAACAAACCCAAGAAAAGGCCAAACAGTGGGATTTCCAGTGTAATTGATTTTTGTGAGCGAAGAAAATTAGAATAGTTACAAGTGCCACTATACAACATGTTTTGTATAACCTACGACATACATAAATATGTTCTTGTTGCTATTCTACTTCTCATTCTCCATAATTTTTTGAACGCCACCTAGCAATTTTAAAATATCATAATAAGTACCATAGATTTTGACGGGTTAAATCTGAAATTGGATGTCAAAATGGCAAGTCGTCGATCTATAAGACACTTCAGGTTTGATGTGGAAAAATTTCCATCAGTTGTCAAATACGTTATGGAATACAAAATACGTTCTGTAGGGTGTCAAATTGTGGCACTATTGGCCACCATCACACTATCGTATATTCATGCGTGTACCAATTGCAACTTTATTGTACACCATCATTATTTTGGTATGGCCCTATACACCACCATCATATTGTCATCACATTGGATATAGTTTGGTCAAATTTTGTACACATTAGACATCATGTTAGTAATTAATCAATTATTGGATCATAATGTCTATATAGCCATGATCATTCATGGAAAGACCATGAGTGTTGAAGCCAAAAGAGTCTATTTAGATTGATTCAATTAAAAGTTAAGGTTAAAAAAGAAAAAGAAAAATTATTGATTTATTGGAGATATATTAACTTTTTTATGGATCCACGAGGGTTAGCTCAATTGGTCGAGCCCCTGTACTTAAGCACCTCCACTATTGGGAGGTCATGTGCTCAATTCTCTTGACACCTTCATGGTTAAGCTTCATCTTTGAGCTGATGGGAAGTGATCCCTTTAGGTGGATCTTCCTAGAAACATATTACATATATCTATCTATCTATATATATATATATATATATATATATATATATATATATATATATATATATATAAAATCTTTATAAAAGGGTAAAATCAAGGAGCGGTTATGGAGGACCTTGTGGACTATTCGGAAGACCCACTAGAGGGCGCCTCCATCTGGACATCTCCCCATGCAAATCTGGTAGGCCTGTTCCCTTACAACAATGAACTGACCGACACCATTGCAATGTTGCCCTCAATCTCAGGACCCTCATGCTCAGTCGTTACCTTCCCAGAGGCCACCCCCTCCTGGCCAGCTTTTGCAACTTCGCCCCCGTCGTCGTCCACCCTAAACTTTGTGGCCCATTCCATAGGCCCTAATATCGTCGTCTACTCCATGGGCTACCCATCTTTCCCTCCATCTGCCAGTTCTCACAATCCGCCTGTTGGTCCCTCCAACGAACCTTTGGCCACTTCACTTGGGTATCCTCCAGCGGTGAATATTTCGAATCCCCATCAGGTAGCTTCACAGATATCCCTCACATATCTGGCGCCTTCCCCTCTAGGCCGATTTTAAACCCTGCAAAACCTCAATCAAACCCTCCTTCGAGTGGCACTTAGTAAAGCCCCTTTGATGCAGGGCACAAACCAAGCAAGAAATAGAGGTGTGTAAAATCAAAAGCTTAGGATGTCATTCTCAGCTTGGGTGAAATATTCAGTGGGGAGACACCATGGAAACTATGGACAGATTTCTGGTTAGAATAGTTCAGGGATGGAATTATACTACGGCTCAGCTGAAACAATGGACGGTTGAAGTTTGGGGACAACACTTGTCTAAGCTTCCTTTCGTCCAAACCTTCTTCAGGGGCTGGTTTGCATTGAGGTTCATCAGAGCCGAGCACACAAACTGGGTCCTGTCATCAATTTTGCACATTGAATAAGCCCCCGTCCTCCTGTGCTGGTGGAACCCCCTTTTTTATCTAGAGAGAGAACAACTCGAGGCTGGCCCTCTTTGGGTCTACCTACCAGGACTTCCCCTGCAATTCTAGTCTGAAGACATCTTTCGACACATCAGGAACTCTTTAGGCACATACCTGGAACATGAAAAATCATTCCTATCCATCGGCATAATGCCATACACAAGGATACTGGTACACTTAGATACCAAGGAGGGCTTATAGGAACACATTACCCTCTAATGGAGGAACTTCTCACGACAATAGATTCTAGACTATGAAGGGGTGCCTTTTCAATGTAGGAGGTGCCATAAGGTGGGTCATCTCTTTCGGGACTGTCCCCTCAACTACACAGCAAGAGCAGTGGAATACGGTAAGGCTATACCGACCAAATATCCATAAGCACATGGGGAGCACCCCCCCTGAAGCTGCAGAGACACATATCGACCTTGAAGCAGCAAAGGAGGCACCAGCTAAGGAGGCTCCGAAGAAGTGCAACAAGGCACCATATCGGCCTCCCTCTCCTCCTCTTACCAGGGCAAGGGCAGCTATTGGGGCTGCATTATCTACGAGTATGAACACTTCTATACCCTGATCTATTCAAAAAAATTCTCCTTTTGATAGCATAGCATTTTCATCTTGTGTAATTAATAAGGCCTCGATCATCACCTCTTAGCCCCCCATTTCTCTGGCATGCCCCTCCATAACCCCTCTCCCACATTCTCTTATACTCCACCTTCCTTCCCGGAGAAAGCCCCTAACATAACCCATACCTCTGATCATGGGCCTCCATCCCCCAGATACCTGATTCGATCTCGGGTGAAAATACATGCCCCTGATTATATTGGCATTGGCTTGGATACTACTCCCATCCCCCCGAAGCCTCCCCGAGGATGTCCTTCCTCCCTTACCAAAGCAAAGTTGTAGGTCTAAGAAGAGATTGCATCAGGGAAACAAAACACTATCGATAGGGTACTTAGAGCTATGGACACCCTAGCCGAACCACCCCCCCCATGAAGCTTTTCTCATTCAATTGCCAAGGGCTAGCTAGGCCTGATAAATACTAGCTCCTCACAGACTGATCATCACTAAATAAATCGATTTTATCTTCCTTCAAGAAACCTTGGGCACAACTGAAACCATCTCCCACCTACTTGAATCCATGCCCTCGGGCTGGTCCTTTCTAGCTCTTGATGCAAATGGATGCTCGAGTGGCATAGCATTAGGGTATAACACTCTATCCATCAATCTTTGCAACAACTGGGGAGGCAGTGGGTATATTGGGGTGGACATTTTCTCATCTGACATGGGTATTGAGATTAGGCTAATTAATGTGTATAGGCCATGCCATCATCGCCTAGAATTTTGGGACCATTTACTGAGCTCTGATATCTTGCAAAGGGATTACTTAATCCTTGGAGGGGATCTAAATTTTTCCATTGGCCTCTCTGAATCTTGGGGACATCATGCCTAGATTGATCCCCTAACAACATACTATGATAAAATCCTGGAAGTCCACAGTTTAATGGAAATCCCATCAGCAAAATTGCAGCCCACCTAGAGGAACAACAGAGTTGGTGAAGACAACCTCACTAGAAGACTTGACCATTTTCTTATCAAGGAGAGCCTACTGAACATGGGTCTTAATTATCGACAATGGGTGGGAACGGGAGGTATCTTAGATCATCTACCAATTTATCTAGAAATAAGAGGGGGGTTTAATAAGCCTAAAGGCCCCTTCAAATTCAACTCTTCCTGGTTAAATGATGCATCTTATGCCTGAATGGTTACTGATTTCTGGAAGTCCCACCCCTTGATGCTAGAGGGCATATAGCAGAAGGTTTTTCACATAAACTAAAAGAGCTGAAGAGACTCTCTAAAAGCTGGCTCACAACAAGGGAGTGCAGGATGATCAAACCCTAAGGGATACCAAAGTAGAGATTGTTGATTTCAAATATAATCAGGGACGAGTCTTCACCTGGAATGAACAAAAGGAAAAGCTCACATCCTTATATTCTAAGAGATGCAAAATCCTAAAGGATAGAGAAGAATCCCGACAATTACAAAGTAGGGCAATCTCACTGTTAGAGGGAGATGATAACACGAAATTTTATCGCAACTTTTCAAATGGCTGAAAAGAAATCAATTCCATATGGCAGCTCACGCATGAGCAAGGGAATATAATAAACACCTTTCCTCACCTAGCAACCTTGGCCACATCTCATTTTAAGTAGATATACAAGGCTCCTCCAAGTGCCACCCTTGTTGAAATCATTCGAGTGGCACAACTATTTCCCCGATTTGTGGATCAAGAGATTTCCATAGAATTGAACAAGGAAGTCACTCTAGGGGAAATTGAAGCCACACTAAAATGGTTCAAGTGAGACAAAATCCCAGGGCCAGATGGATGGTTAGTGGAGTTCTACTTGGCTTTTTTTGAGACTCTTGAAGCAGATCTCCTCAAATTCGTTGAAGATTGCGTGATCAATGGCAATATGTATGAAGCTTTCAATACCACATTTATAGCCCTCATTCCCAAATTCGATAACCTGACTTATTATGATGATTTCCGGCCCATATCCCTATGCAATTGTATTTATAAAATCATTGCCAAAGTCATAGCTAATCACCTCTGCCCCATCCTATCCACCCATGTCTCTCCTGAACAATTTTCTTTCTTGCAAGATCGAAAGATCCATGAGGCTTGGAACTGCACAAGAGGTACTTCACTCTCTACAGTCCAAGAAAATGAAAGGTATGATTTAAAGGTAGATCTTTCAAAATCTTTTGACAGAGTAAGTTGGATATATATAAGAATTCTCCTAACTCATCTCGGTCCCATATGAGTTTATTAAATGGATCATGTGTTGTATAATTAATATATCCTTCAGTATTCTAGTAAATGAAGCAGCATTTCCTTTCTTTCACTTAGAAAGAGGTCTCAGACAGGGATTCCCTTTGTCTCCCACACTTTTCCTTCTCATCATGGAAAGGCTTAGCAGACTCATCAAAGAAGAACATAGCAAGGGAAGAATCCAAGGAATCAAAATCATTGATACATGCATCCTGACTCACTTATTATTTGTGGATGACATGCTGATATTCCTCAATGGAGGCATAGGGGACCTGACTATAATGAAGAATACCTTCTCTTTATTTCAAACTGCCACTGGCATGGTAGTAAACTGCAACAAGTCCACGATGACAACACTTGGATGCTCTCCCCATGAGATACAATTTTCTCTCCAAAGATTCCACTTTACCTTGCTACGAATGGAGAATGGTCTTAGATAATTGGGATACAAGCTAAAGCCCCTGGGATATAAAATAGCAGATTAGACATGGCTCATCTCCAAATTGGAAAGGTGGCTCAACATATGGTAGCACAAGTACCTATCCAGGGCAGGTAGATTAGTACTCATAAAAGTAGTTCTAGAGGCCACTCCGGTATATTGGATGTCCTTAGCATTGATACCCAGGGGTCAAATGGGAGGCACTTACCCTACCAAAGAAATGGGGAGGGTGGGGCATAAAGAAGTTGGAGGACTTCTCCTCAGCGCTGGGAGAAAAACTTGGTTGGCAACTAATCACCACGAATAGTTTGTGGAGTATGGTGTCCATCTCAAAATATATTGTGTTGAAAAGTGTGCAACAATAAATGCTTGTTGAGAATGCAACAAGATGATGGAGCTTAGTGAAAAGAGTCGCCTTCACTAAGTGGGCCCACAGGCAAATTATGGCGCAAGTTCTATTTTTGATCCTAGCAGGGATGATCACAGTATGGGTGATCACAGTATGGGTGATCACAGTATGGGTGACCACAGTATGGGTGACCACAGTATGAGTGATCACAGTATGAGTGATCAAAGTCTATTTTTAGACTTCCTGTCAAAAATAGAAAAGTCAAATATTATTGTCTCATAATAATATTTGGACTATAAACTTGATCTTATTCTCTTGGAGCAATTCAGGATGAGCTACGGATGTGGTACATGCAGATCCCAGAAGGAAATACGTGGTTACCTATGGGATGACTAATATTTGCATGCAAGACTTCAATTAGAACTCAAATGAGTTGAGTTTAGTGGACTGGAGGTCCAGTTGATGGAGTTGTGTTCAGTTTAGCTTTGTTAAACTGGTTGTATTTAGTCTAACTGATCAATAGACTAGAGATGAGTTGGGTGAATTAGTTATTAATTAATTCACAAGTTATTATCTCATAATGCAACTATAAAATACATCAGTTAACTCAGTTGCATGTCAGTGCATGTTCAGTTCAGCAGGGACAGGTGTTAGAGGATTAGATTGCTATCAGTTGTGACTATAGCTGTGCATGATGATTTGCACAATCAGAGGGATTGAGTATGCCAATGAATTGGCCAATACCAAGAATTGTAGCCTGTGCTCATGTCCAACACAGTGTGAGTGATTATTTGCAGGTGAAATACGAGTTTGGTAAACCATTCTCATCAGATTCTTGAGCAGGTATTGAGCTGTGGAGGCAGGCAAGCAGCGGGGGAGATTTGGAGATCAGATCTGAGCTGTATTATGTGTAGCATGTGGAGATAGTACTGAGTACTTGTGAGGAGTATTGTACTATGTATTGTTACATGATTCAATCACTATAATATACATATAGTTGGGGTTTTTAGCGAGATGCTTTCCCCGGGAAAATACTATGTTGATATGTGTGATTGATGCTTCTATGTACGCCTATGAATGTTTCTGCTTCTGTAAATTGATGACCAACGTAGAGGAGGTTATGTATTATGCATGTTCCACTTATAAGTGTATAATTAGGATAATATATATGAATATGTGTCATATTATTCAAAATTTCTACATGGTGTCGGAGCTGGTTGATTTGTAGAAAAAGTTCTACAGGATATCAAAGTGAGGATTGATCATCGGATCTATTATTCAGAAAGTGTTTACATTTTATTTCTTCAGGCAGAGTCTGTAATCGGGCCAGGTAGCTTCTGGATTCATCCTTCTTTTGGAAGGTGAGATATCCGGTGAATGCCCATACAGTCGATCTTTGTACAAGAAATACTTTGTTCTCACGAATTCTAGATCAGAAGCGGTTGAGTTTTGAGCTGGTGGAATTTGAATTTAATTCCAAAGCAAGAGATAAAATCAGAAACATCAAATGCGAGAATGGTGACAGCATGCCCAAGTATCTCACGAAGTTCACTCAGTGTCGAGATGAGCTGGGAAGTGTGGGGGTTACTCTCGATGATGAGGACTTGGTGAGCTTGGCTCTCCTTGGTCTTCCACAGAGTTGGCATTCCTATCAGGACTCTGCAATGGTTGGGAGAAATTTCCAGGATGGGAGAGACTTTGGTCAGATCTTGTGTAGGAGGAGATTAGTCGGAGCCCCAGAGACGGTTCTTCATCCATGCAGGATGAGGAGAACTATGCCTTAGCGAGTAAGGTGAAGAAGGGGAAGGGGAAGGTTTATCTTTCCGAATCCAGTTCTTCCAATGATGGGAAGAAGGTTGACAAGTCGAAGGTGAGATGCTTTCGTTGTCATGAGTTCGGCCATTATGCTACTAATTGCCCAAAGAAGAAGTCCAAGAAGGGATCCAGGGAAGGATCTGAAGGTGAGGCAGCCTCACTTGCTTCACAGTTTGAGTTGGATTTCACACTCTTCGCATGCATGGTTTCATCCATGATGGGAAGTGGTTGGTTTCTTGACAGTGGAGATTCTTTCCACATGACCGGTGACAAAAGTTTGTTCAGTACTTTGGAGGAGAAAGATCTCCAGATACTCATAGGGATGGGTAATGATGAGAAGTATAGTGTCTCAGGTGTAGGCACGGTTATTTTTCTGAGGGAGCATGGAGCTCGCCTTACCTTGACCGATTTCAAGTATGCACCAGGATTGAAGAGAAACTTGGTGTCGATCGCGATGCTGGAAGACAGAGGCTATGATGTAGTCTTCAGTAAGGGAAAGGTTTTCCTTAGACACATCATCATTAGACAGGTGAATCAGATTGTTTCACGGGTCAAGAACCTGTATGCTCTTGAGGTTCAAGATGCATGCAAAGCCTTGAGCAGCAAGGCATGATGGAGACTTGGTGGTTGAGAGGGAGCGTATATTACCTCTCAACATGCAGAGCCAGAAGAAGTCTCAGACGATTGTGGAGGAGCCACGATTGGTGCAATAGCTTCAGGAGGTTGTGGAGGAGCCACAACAGGGGAAGTTGAGAGGAGATCGAGTAGAGACATCTACTCATCCAGAGACCTCCAGTAGGGGGAAACTTCAAGCCAGGTGGGTTGAGGGATCGCATGCAGCCATACCTCCAGGTAGGAGGTGGGGTGATGTGGATTGATCGTCCCAAGGAGGAGGGGCAAGATCCTTGAGGTACCCAACCTCTTGGATGAGACCTTGCTACGAGAGCCCCAATGTGTAGTAGCAGGAACTGATTGATTGGGTAGAGACAGATGCGGATGGAGCGGCAGAGAGAGCGACAATGCAGGGAATCCCAGGACAGCGCATAGTTAGCAGGCTGCAGCAATGCGAGAGGCACAAGTGTTTTGCACAGTGTCAGGTGGCACAGAGAGGTGTGCAATGGTGCGAGATGCATGGAGATGTTGCAGTAGCGCAGATGTCAGATAGGGAGCGCTTGTCAGCAGCAGGTAGAGCTTCAGCATCAGAGGATGTTTCTAGCCCAACAAGGAGGTCAGTTGGGAGGTGCAGTGCGGATGCAATGCTGGGAGATAGAACTATCAGCAGCACAGATGCGGTCAGAGATCAAAGTGACAGAGGCTAGAGCAGTCAGATACTGAAGAGCACAGAGATGCAGAGTTTCAGTCGACAGAGGAAATAACAGTCAGAGACTTTGATGACAGAGCAAGTGGACCGGCCAGATGTGTTGCATGGAGAACAATTCCAGAGTTACAGGATCAGGTTTGAGAGGAAGCCTTCTTGTTGAGAGGGAGTGTTGAAAAGTGTGCAACAAGAAATTCTTGTTGAGAATGCAACAAGATGATGGAGCTTAGTGAAAAGAGCCGCCTTCACTAAGTGGGCCCGCAGGCAAATTATGGCGCAAATTCTATTTTTGATCCCAGCAGGGATGATCACAGTATGGGTGATCATAGTATGGGTGATCACAGTATGGGTGACCACAGTATGGGTGACCACAGTATGAGTGATCACAGTATGAGTGATCAAAGTCTATTTTTAGACTGGCTGTCAAAAATAGAAAAGTCAAATATTATTGTCTCATAATAATATTTGGATTATAAACTTGATCTTATTCTCTTGGAGCACTTCAGGATGAGCTACGGATGTGGTACATGCAGATCCCAGAAGGAAATAGGTGGTTACCTATGGGATGACTAATATTTGAATTTAGGACTTCAGTTAGAACTCAAGTGAATTGAGTTTAGTGGACTGGAGGTGCAGTTGATGGAGTTGTGTTCAGTTTAGCTTTGTTAAACTGGTTGTATTTAGTCTAACTGATCAATAGACTAGAGATGAGTTGGGTGAATTAGTTATTAATTAATTCACAAGTTATTAACTCATAATGCAACTATAGAATACATCAGTTAACTCAGTTGCATGTCAGTGCATGTTTAGTTCAGCAGGGATAGGTGTTAGAGGATCAGATTGCTATCAGTTGTGACTATAGCTGTGCATGATGATTTGCACAATCAGAGGGATTGAGTATGCCAATTAATTGGCCAATGCCAACAATTGTAGCCTGTGCTCACGTCCAACACAGTGTGAGTGGTTATTTGTAGGTGAAATACGAGTTTGGTAAACCATTCTCATCAGATTCTTGAGCAGGTATTGAGCTGTGGAGGCAGGCAAGCAGCGAGGGAGATTTGGAGATCATATCTGAGCTGTATTGTGTGTAGCATGTGGAGATAGTACTGAGTACTTGTGAGGAGTATTGTACTATGTATTATTACATGATTCAATCACTATAATATACAGATAGTTGGGGTTTTTAGCGAGATGCTTTCCTCGGGAAAATACTGTGTGGATATGTGTGATTGATGCTTCTATGTACGCCTGTGAATGTTTCTGCTTCTGTAAATTGATGATCAACGTAGAGGAGGTTATGTATTATGCATGTTCCGCTTATAAGTGTATAATCGGGATAATCTATGTGAATATGTGTCATATTATTCAAAATTTCTACATATTGCACCTCTAAATCTGATGGACTGGCTTAGACAACCACATCGAAGTAACATAGGGATATCAGTCATATGGAAGGCAGTGCTGAAATCACTGGCCATCATCCGAGCAGGCCTTACTTGGAGAATACAATCTGGCACATCTATGCAGATAGGGGAAGATCCTTGGATTGGTTGAGGGAACGCCCACAGGATATCTATAGAGATTAAAAACCATCTCAACTTTGCAGGTATCACCCATATCTGTCATATTGTGGACATTGATCATACCACTTTGTTTCAACAAGCTTGGAAATCTACCCACAGCCTACACCTTCCACAAAAATGGGAGAAGCAATGGGCTAAATACACTACGACCTTAATTGAATCTCACATTAGAATTGTTGAAGGGGAGGATGAGATAATTTGGGTGCTTGAAAAATCAGGGAAATACTCCCCCAAGGAGGGCTATCTTGTTTTAGACGAGACTCATCGACCTCAAGCTATCGAGCTTTGGTGGAAGCACTTGTGGAAGCTTAAAGAGCCTCCCAGGACCCGACTTCTCATGTGGACAATACTCAAGAATAAGATCCCCACGGACGATAACCTCCTTAAACGTGCTTAGCATAGACCTTTTTGGTGTTGCTTGTGCAAGAGCGACAATGAAGATGTAGACCACCTTTTCCTCAATTGCCAAGCTACAAAGGATCTTTAGAGCTCGATCCTATTGACCTTTTCCTCCCAGAACAGTTGGCAGGGATTGACAATAAAGGATGCGAGGCCTTCATGGTGGACCAATGCAGACCTGTCAAAGGCTAGGAACCTACCCCTCCTTACTTGTTGGGAAATTTGGATAGCACGCAATAGATACATTTTTCAGAATATTGCTCCCCACTAGCCCTCCATCTCAGTTCGTATCCTGGAAAACTACAACATCATCCCTGATGATGAGGAAACCCCTCAGCCTAGAACCATTGTCCACGAAGCCATAAACCACTTACATCCATGGGAATTTTTTGATGGTTCAACACAGGAAGCTGGATGTGGGGGAGGTGCCATTCTGTTCTTATCTAAATCCCACCAATTTCATATTCAAATGGGATTGGGGAGAGGCACAAACAAGTTTTCCTGAGCTAATCACAACAAAATACCTCATACAATTTGCATTGGAAAAACACTATAGAAATCTACAATTGTTTAGTGACTCAAAAATTGTATGTAGATGGATAAACAAAAAATCAAACTGCTCTGCATATTCTCTGAGAAATATCTTGGATGAGGCGCACCAACTTACTACACATTTTGACTCATTTGTATGCTGTCATATTTATAGGGAACGAAACACAACTGCCAATCTAATATCCAAAGAAGCTGCGGTTAGGCATTTTGGCACTTGGTTGATTCGAGAATAGAGGGATGGCACTCATTACCAGTTTTACCATCGACCGTTCATGGACATCACAGATTAGATGGCTCAGCTGGAGCCTAGTTTTTATTTTTGCTACCATTTGTAAATTTCATTCATGCTTTTAAATTATCAGATGTATATATAACAGACATGCACTTTCTATGTAGAGTTATTTTGGTTATTTTTGTTGATCTTCTTCATAGAACAGTGCCTCCCTGCGTGGATACAAGGCACTAATTTTTGTTAAATTGGATACTTCCTATTTACGACAGACACTCTGCCTCACATAAAACATATGTTTTTTTTTCATATACAACATGTAATTTTCTTTCACATAATGAAAATTACGATTTTTCCAAGGGGAAAAAAAGAGAGGGTAAAATCAAATAAAGAAGAATTAAAAAAAAGATACATTAAATCTTTATAAAGGGGTGAAATCAAATAAAGAAGAATTATTAAATAATTCTCCAAGTTCCATTTTATTTTATATTAAAGGATTCTACTTTTATAGAGTTTTAAATGAGTTTTGAAGTTTACAAAAAGGGGAAATTTAAAAATAACTATTATTTGATTTCTTAAGTTTTTACTCAAAGAGAAAGTTAAAGTTATTAAAAAAAAAAATTAATATAAAAAATAATGGAAAATGAGGCAAAAAAATATGAAAGTATTTAAATTATTCAAGATAAATAATTGATTATAATTCAAAAATGTTGAAATGTGTATTTTCCTATAAAGGTTTATGAATTGAAGATTACAGATAATTTGTTTTAAAAGGGAGTATTTAAAAAATATAAATACTATTATTAGCATGAGTGATAAGGAAAATTACATCAATATTAAATTGGAAAATTAATTATCGATTCGAGAACTAAATATAGGTGAAAAGGAAGATACGTTTTGCAAGAAACAATATGAAATTAAGCATTCACAACTGAAAATTGATGATTATATATGTATATCTCAATTTAGTGTTGTAACTATGTTTGAAGAAAAAAATAGAGATAAATTTTGTTTTACCTTGGTTTCAAAAACTAAGTACCTTCATATTAAACACATAGAATTTTTTTTTGACTTTTTGACTTTTCTAAATAATAAAAAGAAGATGAAACTTTATGACAATACAATGAATTCAGATTTGATAGTATCTTCATCTGATGTCCTGAATGATATATTAAAGATAATAAGTTAGGAAAGTCAAAAGTCAATATCAAAAATAAAAAAGTTATTTAACGAAGTTATCATGGATAAAGTGAAAAAAATCTCTCGCATAAAATATTGCAATCATAAGTTACTTACACAAGTTAAATATACAAAGGCTATGAAGCAAAAATTAGAGCAAGAAAAGGAATGTCTACATAAGAAACTCAATGAAGGCATATTAGAATAAGATGGAGAAAATTCTTGCTTAAAGGGACTTATCAATCTTTTTAGAAGAAATTGAAACATTAAAAAATGAGAAAAATGAGTATAAAACATGAAAAATAAAATTGTTAAATTAGAAGTTGAAGAACTTTCACATTTCCAATATCATAATCAAAATCTACCTACATAATTTAAGAAGAATAAAAATGATAATAAACCATTGGAAAACAAGTTACAACAACTATTGGAAAGGGAAGCATTGAAATCTTCATATGTGAAAATTCAAGTCGAAGAAAATGGAACAAATACTAATACATATAATATCATGATTTAGAAGGATCCCAATCCAATTCAAATGAAGGCATACTTAGATGTTATAGTAGAAACAATGACAATTCAAAATTAAAAACCTTGTGTGTGAAGAAAATAATTTACTTGAAGTAAGCCAGGAAAACATTACAAGAATGATAAGGGGAAATCAAAATCCTTATCAACATCCTAGTCACAAGAGGAGGTAAATTAACCACTCAATGTATCAATATCAATCAGAAGGAAAATTTTGAAGAATATTGATACCGGTATTATTAAGTCCCATGATAAAAATTCATTGTAGGAAGCCTATAAGCACAACATTCCATAGAGGATTGAGTTAGGCTAGTAATACAATTTCAACACTCAGAAGTTCATATCGTCTTGTATCATTAGGGATGACATTTCCAAGAATTGGGAAAGGCATGAAGTCATTACGAAACAAAAAAGGATATCAAACATTTTCATCAATATTATTTAAGTACAAAGCATTTCTAAAGGGGAAAGCAATGTTATGAACATAAATATTTCAATAAATAATAATAATAATAAGAATAAGAATAAGAATAATAATAATTATTATTATTATTATGAAAGAACATGTTTGTTAGTCGGGACATGACTATTCATGAAAGGGCATCCTGCCTAGTATTTATACCGGTTTCTCATTTATGGCTGAACCATATCATTCCTTCATACATACATACATACATACATACATACATACATATATATATTATCCTCAATGGATTATCTTATATTCCAAGTTTAATTGATTATTTAAATATGGGCTAGATTTGACTATCATAATGACCTTTCAATGATTTAAGCTCCAAATATAATAATCTCCATATGTATTCCATAGGGAGGACCCCATCCTTATTTGTAGATAATATGAGAATCTAATCATAACAACATCTTAACTACCTAATGAACCTTCTTTACTAAAAACAAACATAGTGAAATTAGTCCACCTTACACTGAATTTCCTCAACTATTATTACTTTGTTTTCTCCTTCACCTATCTATTACATCACTAAGGAGGATCCTATCAAAGTAACTACCGATTAACTTATAAAACTTATTTAAAGAAGATGACATTGTACATAAATTACCAGCTCATAATTAATCCCAAAATAGAAATATTAAAGTAGGGTCCTAACAAGCAATGCCTATAATGCTAAAGGAAATTATGAAAAACAATTGATTACTCAACAAAGTAGCTTGTTAAATAATTTATTAGTTACTAAAAACATATTTCCAAACAAATATGTCTCTAAATTATCTAGTATTTTAACAAACATAAATCTATATGAAAATCTCATAATATAATTTATTTTGACAATTACCATGTTGAGGCATAAAAGGATTCATTCATCACCCAATATTGTAGCTTATCGTGAAGAGAACTAGTCATCTAAGGATTGTAATATCTAAATTAAAACAAACTTCTTAATGAGAGCAATTTTCACAATATTATCCATAACATAAAGCTGCTTGATAATTTAATAGCATAGTATTGTCCATAACATAAGATAAAACTATATTCTTAAGGAATAATTACATAGAAATAACACAAATCAGGTGTTGCTATGCAATGGTTATGACCTTGCTGAAAATGAATTTATACATCAATTTCTTGGACAAAAAAAGACCAAGAAACCATTTCCTTTTAAAATACAATTTAAGTTACATTAATCAAAATAGAAAAAATTACATGATAAACCACCAAGAAACCACATGTCCCTATACTTTTGTAGAAAAATATTGGTATTGATTCATGTGATAAAAGTATTTACTAGCTATTCGATCGGCTCACCTTCATTTCATTGATAATGAAAGAAAAAATTGTTGCAAGCAATGATCTACTATGTCTTGGTTTATGTTCTAATTCCATACTCTGGAGGTGTTTAAGCTAGTAGACATGGAGGATTGGTCACAACTTTCCTTTTAGATGGAATATTGGAAAGTCATACTTAGGGGGTAATTACTTGTTGGAAGTTTGAAATAGAAATAAGATGTATATAAAATTCATCTGAGAAAGGACTAACAACGAGTCTACTATTGTTGTTAGTGATGGGACTAGATATGGACCCAAAGGAAGGGATGTTCTAGTTGCTACCAAGGATTTCTAGATGCTTAGTATGAATGCTTAAAACACATGGTGAACATATTTTAATTGTCTTGTTCTCTTTGGTCTTGCTTCCCCTAACTTCAATGCAATGTTTTTCTATTCACGGATTTGGATACCCATTCCTTCAATGCCTTTGAGAATGGATTAATGAATTGATAGACAAGGAAGAGAAGAAGGCACGTGTAAATGTTGTGGAGAAGAGAGGAACCATATATTATGATTACTAACTCAAGCTCATCACCTTACCTTGGAAGGAAAGGACTTTGATAGAATTCATAGGCTATAGCTTGTAACCCTTACCTGGAAGGCCAATGTATTGAATTGCATTTAGATAATTTTTTTGGTTTTAAAATTTCCATCTATTTTTTTTTTTATGTTTTTACTTTTGTAAATTAATGTTTCAAGTAAATGTTGTTGTTTGGTATACATGTTTCCCATCAAACAAAGGGGTCAATTTTGGAATGAGGGAAAGCGTGTTGTGTTGGAATTCCTTGAATTGATCCAATTGTGTTCACTAACTATCTAATAGTGTTGCAACATCCTTGGTCAAGGCCTTGCCTTTTTTTGGTCTAGTGTTATGGGTTGATTTTTATCCTACTGTTGCCAATTTTCCATCTGTGCCAACTTCCATTTGTTGTAACTTTATATATACTTGCTCGACATATGGTGTGAATTACCTAGGGGATTTATATTCTTTTATTGTAGCATCAAACAAGGTTGCAAGTCATTCATCCACAACTTGTATATACACAAGCTTTTATGTCTATTTTGTAATGTCTGTAGTGGTAGTAAGCTCATCATTAAGTATGCTTCTTTCTTCTCTAAGCTATTTGACTTGTATCTCTTTCTATTTTGTTCATCCAAACCTTGTATAATGGTGTAATTTCTAATAGTTTAAAAACATGATTTCGCAAGCACCTTTTCACTCATGGATGTTGGAGATAAAACAATATTGCAATACGATGTCGTCGAAGTAATAGTTCCTTGAACTAATATAACATGATGCATGTGATTAGTATAATATTTTTTGAACATTGATTTTAATCTACTTTGAATCAATTTGACCTAATTGACTTGATTGCATATAACATTTCTACATTGTTTTTTCAATCCTTTCAATGAATTATCCATAAGGTATAGAATAATCCATCACGCTCAGCTTAGTGCCCAAGCTCCTAGGTCAAGCTAAAAGAATCTCCAACAACAAGAATATCTGTCACTAGAACCAATCCCTAGTAGTGGTGGGAATAATCCATCATGCTCAACACAATGTCTGAACTTTATCTTAATGTTCCAACTCTGTATC